>JAWPHD010003881.1:0-203228 GCA_037043455.1 Cyrtodaria siliqua | reverse complement strand
AACCATAATGTTATGTGCATATGATGCCTATACAACATCTACAGTGATATGCAAATATTGACTACCAAACTCATATTGTAACATGAAAATAATATCTAGCAAGCAATACTTTCATGTGCAGACAACGCCTGCTAAACCCATACTGTAATCTGCAGATGGCACCTACCAATCCCATACTGTAATCTGCAGGTGGCACCTACCAAACCCATACTGTAATCTGCAGATGGCACCTACCAATCCCATACTGTAATATGCAGACTGTTGTTACCAAACTGTACAGCAATATGCAGACTGCTGCTACCACTCTCATTCATTTGCTCATTTGCTGCTCATTCATTTGAAGAGAGGTTCAAATAAGCTGATTGTATAGGAACACTAACATGTAAATCATTTAAAACTCTCTTTATATGATTTGAAGTGTGGGTCATATAATTTGTAGAGCGGTTCAAATTAGCTAATGTATACATCTCTTCAAATAATTTTGACCGATCTAAAGATTTAAAGAGTGCTGATTATAGGAGAGGTGTAGACTAACTTAGACCTCACTTTATATAATATAAACAGTGTTTACCTCCCTATAAATGGATTGAAGATAGGTCTAAATTAGTTGAAAATCGGTTCAAATGTATTTGATTTATTTATACCAGTCTTTATATACACTGAGAGGTTAATAACATCTGTAAACGTTTCAAAGTGATTTAAAACTCTCTTTCAAGTTATTTCAAGTGTTCACATGTTTTAAAATTGTAGCTCTAATCAGGTGATTTAACGCGTGTGGTTGACCATTTGTACCTCTTTTCAGATGATTTAATGCGAGTGGTTAACCATTTATACCTCTCTTCAGATGATTTAATGCGAGTGGTTGACCATTTATACCTTTCTTCAGATAATTTAATGCGTATGGTTGACCATTTATACCTCTCTTCAGATGATTTAATGCGTGTGGTTGACCATGTCTACCTCTCTTCAGATGATTTAATGCGTATGTATACCTCTCTTCAGATGATTTAATGCGAGTTGTTTATTATTTATACCTCTCTTCAGATGATTAAATGCGAGTGGTTGACCATTTTTACCTCTCTTCAGATGATTTAATTGTTTAACGCGAGCCTAGAATGCCAGTGGTTGACCATTTATACCTCCCTTCAGATGATTTAATGCGAGTGGTTGACCATTTATACCTTTCTTCAGATGATTTAATGCGTGTGGTTGACCATTTATACCTCTCTTCAGATGATTTAATGCGAGTGGTTGACCATTTATACCTCTCTTCAGATGATTTAATGCGAGTGGTTGACCATTTATACCTCTATTCAGATGATTTAATGCGAGTGGTTGACCATTTATACCTCTCTTCAGATGAGTTAATGCGTGTGGTTGACCATTTATACCTCTCTTCAGATGATTTAATGCGAGTAGTTGACCATTTATACCTCTCTTCAGATGATTTAATGCGAGTGGTTGACCATTTATACCTCTCTTCAGATGATATAATGCGTGTGGTTGACCATTTATACCTCTCTTCAGATGATTTAATGCGAGTGGTTGACCATATATACCTATCTTCTGATGATTTAATGCGAGTGGTTGACCATTTATACTTCTCTTCAGATGATTTAATGCGAGTGGTTGACCATATATACCTCTCTGCGAGTGGTTGACCATTTATACTTCTCTTCAGATGATTTAATGCGAGTGGTTGACCATTTATACCTCTCTTCAAATTATATAAAACTACTTCATTTGAAAAGAGAGTTGTTTTGTTTATTAATACTTGTTTGATGCGAGCAATACTTATTTGTAGACAGGGCATCATTTAGCATGTTTAGACCTCTCTCCAAATTATTTAGACTTCTCTTAAAATAATTTGAAGAGAGGTCTTAATTAAAACTCTTTTGAAATGATTTAGGAGGCCTCGAAATATGTTAATAGATGTACACATTTAAAGAGAGTTATTGGGAGTGTTTGAGTTTTTGTAGATTCTGTATTATATATTCGTATGGTGGTGTATAACCGCGGTACGCTAGCGAATATATATATAAGTACATGTAAACTCTTAAGTACCCTGTGTACGCAAGTGGGTACCTATGTTCGACATAGACCAATTCAGCTAATCTATAACTAATTATAGTATAACTAAATAAGCGAAACGGTATGTAGTACAGTTAATAAAGTGTAACATGAATACTATTAGACCGATCTTTAAATCAGCAATTGTTGATTTAGCAAATTCAGTTATCGGTGAACGAAATATATTAAAATGGTAAGACACAAAGCGGTAATGATACTATATATTGTAATCCAAAGTGTTTATATATTATACTTCTGTAAAGATGTGCTTAATTTACGTTTTTTGTTTTCTTTTTAAAATTGTGTTTATTGATTGTCGATGCAAAACACGTTGAAAGTCAATGTGATTTTTTTTCCAAAATTGTCATGTCTGCTTAAAATAAACAATGCAAGCTAAGCAGTTCCGCGGAACCAATAGCTGGTAGACAATGAATAGGCTTTCAATGGAAGGTACATGTAGTTAGGTAGGCATGTAGACGTTGACTGACTGGTATGTGGGGGTTGGCAGGTTGTTGTTAGGTATGTACGAAAGAGGTTCGGCAGTTGAGTACATACGGGAAGTTAGGGATAATTTTACAGACTTGATTATGAATATCAAGTTTCTGTGTGTTGTTCGTTCGGTATTGACCTCTTATTTGCCGCCATTGGTCGCACAATTGTGCCATCAGTACATCAAATCGCGTGTCTGTATAGTAGTATTAAATCACTTCTAAGAGGGATCCTACCGGTTTTATTGTCAAATGGATGGATATAGTTCGTGGTCCAATTGCCATTGGTCATTCAAGGAGCAGGACGTGATCAAGTGGATCCCGCAAATTATGCTGGGTGCTTTCCATAGAAAAAGGCTTTCCATGTTCCATGGCTACGTAAACAACATTGAACTATATAAAACCTCCACAGCATCAATTCAACCAGCGGCATGCCTTTGCTGAAAACGAAAATAACGACATAACGAATTCAAAATACTCGCTTCACAATTGTGTTCTCGTTCTTTTAACACCCCAAAGTATAAACTGTAATATAATTACAGATCAATTCCATTGTAAAATCAAAACAATTATCCTACAGAGGTTTGAAATTACGTTTTGTCATGTATATATGGACCAGTGATTTTGTATTTGAATGAAAACGTTCAAATATAAAAGAAATGTCGGTATTCTCGATTATCATAATGCCACTATATAATAAGGACAAACAACGCATTCAAACTGTGTTATTAGTTTAACACAAAGTCCGCAAATTACATGTAGGCAGCTCTTAATAATGCGATAAATATATCATTTATAGACGTTTGTGTATTTTAAAGTTAAACTAGTTTCATTTTAGTGTGGGTAAACATCTTGCTCGTGGTTAAGTGTCCAGATAGATAATGTATATTCAGGTCTAGAATGGTTTTACGATTTTGACAGACTCAAAAGTGGAAAACAATCCAAAACCGACTATCAAGGTAAGAAGTTATTCTTGAGTAATGTCAATTTTTAGCATGGTGAACTTGTTCACCAAGCTATAGTTACCATGTTTTTCACGAATCCTAACTACAGCCTCACTGATGAACCGACGCATTGCCTGAAAAAAGAAGACCCACATTTTAACAGGTGTTTCTTCTTTTCTAGTGCGGATACAAATAAGGTAATGTCATTTAGAAATTTCAAATAATTTCCTCGATACATTGTTTAAGTTATGTATCAATTTCACCTATTGTTCCATCGTTTTGCTGTGCGTTCTATAAATAGATCAATCATCATAATCACGTGATCATCACGTGATCTTGCGTAAAATGTATTCATACGCTGTATTGTTCTCCTGGGATAGTGTATTGAGATTTGTAACCAGTTAATTTTATAATTTATTTATCTTGCACACCATCAAACGCATATCTTCCATCTTTCTTGGATTTATATATTTAAGAAATATACATGGCCTTTATAGTTTTCATCTAATATGTAATAGGTTTGGTCAGTAATGGTTATCGCATAAGCTACTATCCTCTGTAAAAAGTTGTTGCTGTCCATTCTCCGGAATAAGAGTTTAAGCTTACTTTGTATTACGCTGTGTAATATTTTTAAGTCTTTACCTCCCTTGCTATGAAGTTAAAATGACTGATTCGGTAGTAAAATAATCGTGAATACGTGTGCCAATCGTGTCGGCGAGGCCTAATGCAAATCAACAAGATCTGACTGGGTATATATGACGTCATTTGATCCCGAATGACCATTTTAGATTTCGGGTCTATTCGGACACTCCGCATCAAAATTTGTAAAGGATTGTTAGCTCAGTCGGGAGATCGGCAGTCCTAAACAAATATTAAACGAGCGGCTTGGGTCCGATTTTTTATTCTAACTATACCTTTTTTTATGCAAAAAATGGAGTACATCAGGATTTTTCTAGAAACATCTTAAATTATAAAATTGTTCCAGTTCACGATATTAAACACTATCAATCAAAATGTGAAGCTAGAACCTTTTTGTTAATGTCTAAAGTTTCAGAACACCATACAGCTAGGGTGGAATCGCACGTAATATGCTGAAATTAACCCTGGTGCGTCACCTAGGATAGCAAGTATTACTGTGCAGAATGAATTTCTTTGCAAATAAAAGATTTTGTAGGCTCATTATGTTTTGGTCATGTAGAATAAAAAATATTAATATTGGTCAATTTTAAATCGGACACCTAGACCCCATAAAAAGCCTGATGTTCTCCCTTTAAGACTTAAGTCGGAAAACAAAGTGTGTGTGTGTGTGTGTGTGTGTGTGTGGAGTGGGGGAGATTTTTAAAGATGTTTACGACTTTTATCTATGCGTCAATTTGGTAAAGGTAGAGGTAGACCTCATCTGTTTTGAAACAAACTCGTAGAAGCACAGTCCTGCCGCGCGTTAGTGAGTAGCTGTCAAACATTCTTCAATGTGCAAACGTGGAACAAGCGGGACTCGAACGTATGACTGTAGCATTGAGAGATATACATTACACAAAAAAGAGTAGATCTAAACACAAATATGTTACCTGTTATTACAATTTTCAAATTACATGCAAAACTGATTGAATTATATTCTGTTAAGGCCAAAACACAAACAGGTTTAAAAACAAAACAAAGCAACAACAAAATGAAGGTGTAAAAAGTTGTTGTGTCGGCGGTAAAAATGGCGATTCGGTTGGGTGACAGGAAACAAAACACTTTCTTGTTTAGGCCTAAGGTAGTAAACGGAATTTACCGTGACTTTGGTGATTATTGTCAACAGACGATTTGTTGACTAAAAATAAAAATCCACGTAAAAATTACAATAATTTATTAGGTATATGAATCGTGAAATTCTCAGTAGCCTAGCTACCTATTAGGCCAAAATATTCACATATATGGTTGATAAATATAACAACGAAATAATTGAATCATGTTCACTCCGAGTTGTGAGATTAAATCAGAAGGTATCCCGAGAACAGTGGTACTCCGAGTTGTGAGAATGAACTACAACGGTATCCCGAGACCAGTGGTATTCCGAGTTGTGAGAATACGAGGGTGCTTCAAAAAGTTCTGTCACTAGGCATATATCCTTTGAACTGGATATTACACTGAGATAAAGTAGTGTATTTATAGTACTACTGGGTTCGCTCTCTTAAATTCCACAACAAAAATGAAAAATTTCCGGTTATTTATACCCCTGAATTACCTCCCCCTACCACACCTTTTTGATACTGGCATCTCTGAAAATGTCCTTGTTACAAAACATTGTAAAAATTATTTGAATAATTCTATGCTTTTACATTTTCTTGTACGCCATCTGTTGTTATTCACCTATAATCCATGAAAATGATTGTCGAGAATTCGGAAAGGTCTTGCTGTAAACCAGATATGAGTGAATGCATATCCCTTAATTTTAGCGGAAATAACACTGATTTTCTTCATTTTGTTTACGGAAATGTTATAATATCTTTTAAATGTCGTAATTATTCTCATAGTATTAATACGTTTTCTTATTTTTTACAAATCCTAGTCCTTTAGTGTTTAAATTTCATATTCAACACATTCTTGTAGAATTTTGCACAACGTTTAGTGAAAATATTGATCATCCAAAATCGCTATTTCTGAAGACTGCCCTTCCATTTAATGTCCATTTGTCATGAAATTAATTTTACATGTTAGCTTAAAATGTTAATTTCTAAGACAATGCCTTTTCATCTACCATGCTTAAATTCTGAATCTTGTAATGAACAGATATAACTGGTAATGTATGAAAAATTTCAAAGGTCTTCGACAAGTACTTAAAGATAAACAGGCATTTAAAAAACTAACAGTTAATATTCCTGAAAAAAACACAGGACGAAAATGCCTCAGTATGTATAAGTGATGTATATTAAATGTTCTATAACTTTCGTCACACAAAAGATACAGCATTCATTTTACCATCAATGGAATGGTATTGAAACTTTCTTTCATTTGGTATCAAACATCAACACTCACAACGAGCACATAATTGTTAAAACGCGTTAGTGACAGAACTTATTGAATGACCCTCGTAAATAACATCGGTATCCCGAGACCAGGGAAACTCCGAGCTGTGAGATTAAAATCAAATGAGCACAAAGATTTATAAGTTATGTTTTGTATATGTGTAGTCTGTATGTCTCTACTATGTCTCTACTACAAGTTGTGTGTAAAACATATGTTCTTTTAGTTGAAGGTCACACCTTTTGGAACAAGGAAACTTCAGGGAGAATTTGTCACTTTACAGTGACATTCCATTTTTAAATTTGTATATTATAAATCTTTGTGCAGCGGGGGATATGGCTGTCTTTCAGACTACACTCGTGTTCATTTGATTTTAATCATACTTGCATAGTAGGTCGATATAAATGCAAGGTTGTTTCCTATTTTAATTCAGCTATGTTGGTCAAAGGGTCTATGAATTACCTCCCCTTGAATTGGCAAAATTAGCTTGACGCTATATTCATTTCTAATGACTCAACTTTTGACAGGTGATGCCAGGTGATGTTTTTCGATACACTTTAACACCTGTGAAGATATGGTTCAGATATGATGAAGCGTGATTAATTTTCATAACCAATCATTCCTTTTGTTCCCTTCTTTATTCCGGTATATACATTACCTTATCTTGTTTTAATCGTCTTACTTCCAGATACATTAAGCCATGCATTGATGTATCATTACATGCAATGATGTATTATTATTAAAAAGAGTTGACACATTTTCAGTCCATCCATGTCATGCATGATTGTAAAGAAACCTTCCATTACATGGATGCACAAATCATAGTTCACCATGCTCTCAGTACCTTCGGTACTTTGATAGTATTCAAAATGTTCTTGTGTACAACAGGTTAAACTCCACTCCGGTTGGTGCCATATGTGGCTTCATTTGTACTTTTTGTGTATGCTAAAAAGCTAAATTGATGAATATTTACAGAAGGATACGGGTTTATCATCTTACCGTCAATAACACGTTTTAACAGAGGACGCAGGAGTGGGTGGGGAAATAACACACATCAACACTTTAAATGAAAACAATAATGAAATATAACGCACATCTACAGCATCGTTTGCAGCAGCTGAAGGAATAACTGATTGTATATATATCTTCCTCCATATTGAAGATTCACATATATAAGTACAAACACTACAAAGTTACATTTACAGTAATAACCATGTATATTAAATGATCAAGAACATATTTACAAGTACATTTAAAAGTTACCTGATTTTATAGTTATTTCAAACTAATATAGAGTCTCAAGTAAATGGTAATAGATTAACGAAGTGATACATATACATCAATGATAAATGGCAAAGAACATACTTCAGCAATTGGTGGTTATTAGAAAAACCTTATCGAAACGAAATTACAAGATTAATCAAACCCATTTAAGTACGCATATATCTGCCTCATGCTACATTACCACAATATACTCACAATATATAATTCATTACTACAATATAATGTATAAATCTAGATAATTAGAAGATTTAAACAAAACACACTTTAAATTATATATTAATACGCAAAACACGCACTATTTTAACTATGTAGTAATATCAAATAGCACTGCAAGGTGCTATGACAACAATATAAAACGAACGTGAACTTATGTACAAATAACGTTACAAAGTTACCTGATTTTATAGTTCTTTTAAACTATTGAGTCTCAAGACATACATGTATATATATATACGACAAAGAACATACTTCAGTAATTGGCGGTCATTAGAAAAACCTTGACTAAACGAATATTACAAGATTAATCAAACCCATTTATGTACGTATATTTCTGGCATTTACTTCCTTGCCCCAACACATTTTTATTTTAACATGCAGAAATATCGATTATATCGCATTGTGATGTGACCACATCAGACTAACATATATTATAGACATTTCTAAAAAGTTAATATAGTCATCTTTGAGCAAACGTTCTAATTCATCACATGGTGCGCCTAACATAACCCAAAGTCTCGCATATGAATCCAAGTTAGTTATAAAATGCCAAACAGGAGAACCAAATGCTACCTTCAGATCATACATAAATTTGCATCTGTATTCATATAAATAAACGCATTCAAACATAGAATGGTTAACATCACATCTATATAAGACTCCGCACTTTGAACAAAGCTTTTCAGTTTGAAACGAGCAAAGCATGTTTATTACATTTCTGCAGCTGCTCATTAGTTTTGTGTTCTAACGACACATTCTCCATATTGGACACTTCTATGGTGATGTGATTTATAAACTTATTAAGATTCTAGGTCATGATCACTTTCATACTATCTTTGTTAAACTTGTTAAAAAGTTTATCAAAAGAGGTTATGACCCTATCATTTTGCAACGTACTGCATGCTTGGTGGTGGACCCTTTTACAGTTCGCCACTATGCTTTCCTCTTTAATTGTACGATGACCGGACAGGCTGTGGACCCTATGATGACGCCTACCTAAAGCCCACTGGGACGGTGGCGTTTGATGTTTGTCCATGATCTTTCTTGTCGTGCCCTTAATGGTTTATTCTCTTACTGCTCTGGCTTCTGCAAAGTCATTGAGGACTTCATTGTGTCTTTCTAGGCTATTGTTTTTTTGTATTATATTTACACGAGCATATTTGTGTTTTACTTATACTGCCTATTGATTCTGCCTTGTTGGTTAGAGATTAGATCATGGCGGGGATTTCTTTATTTACACTGTCCTGTTCTAATGGGATGACAGTAGGGTAAGTGTGAGGTTTGGTGCACCCTAGAACCGGTTTAAACCCCCAGTGGCCTACTTTGCCACTGACCGTTCCAAGGCGGTAGCCCTATTGTCAACCCTTTTTGTGTTTGTGATGTCGTTTGCATTTATTATTGCTTTTGCCTTCTTGTTTGTCTGTTTGCGTGTTTGTTTCTGTGTTTTGTGGTTTACTGTCCTCCTTGAATGCTACTTTCCCTGTCCGATCTTTTTATATTTCTTCTCGTTAAACACTGGCTGGATAGTGTGAAACTCAAAAAGATCTGGATCGTTTGTCCGCATATACCATAAATATTATTCGCGCTCTGTAACTCGCCGATTTATTTCTCGCTTCCAAACATATTTTGATGGGAATACACCATTTTCAATATAATTTCTAATATGTAAAATAAACCATATTGCATCAGTACTGGTACAATATCGTGTACATACCCTTTCTGCGTATTTTCCTTCTGATTAAAATTGGAGCATAGTCTAAATAAAAATAAGTCTTTAATTCGAGAATGAATTTTCAGCCGACATAACTGACCAAGCAAAATGAGTTTTTTCTTATCAATTTCTGATTCAATTGAGTACGCACCAAGTAGTCCTAACGCAATGACTGTTCTTGTTCTCTTTTCTCATGCCTTGAATATGTTTAATACAAAATCTGTGACATCTTTCTAAGAAGAGAATGTCACTTTCTTTGAGAGAGTACCACATCTCACAACCAAATAATCCTTTGGGAAGCACAATAGACATATATTTTTCTAGATGTAAATGGATGCAGCCCACCCTCCCGGTATATACCACTGCATTCGAGCTTCTCTTAATCCTTGCATTTGCTTCTTTCAAATTGTCTTCATGCTTCATGTATTTATCAAAGCCCAAGATGGTTATATGATGTTACTTCATTTATATTGTCATTGCCAATTTTCCAGATCCTTTTTGACTTTAGAAACTTAGACTTAGTTTCATTACACACAATTACAGCAGACTTGGAAGCATTATATTCGTAACCCCAACGGCAAGAGTAGTCGTAGCAAATGTTTATTAATCTGTCCATACCAAGTTTTGTTAAAGAAAGGAGTGTCATGTCATCGGCTGCCACGGTACAAGGAATAGATATTCCGCGAATATTCAAACCAAATCTTGAAACTTCAATCTCCTTGATTAGACCATCAATGTAGCATAAAACAAAGACGGAGAGCTCACGCCGCCTTGTCTGGTACCGATGTTAACTGAGAATGTTTCTGACTTGTATCCCTTGTAGATAACGTAGCTTTCAAGAGTATTATGAAGGTCAACGAATGCTTTCCAAGTTCTTAATTTCATCCCCATGTCATTTAGTTTGTAAAAAAGTCCAGAATGCCATACTTTATCAAACGCTGTTTTTACATCAAAGAAGCACACATGTAATGGACTTCCTTTCTACTTCGTAATATGTACGCATTCACGAAGTAAAAATGACGTCATGAGGCTACCTATTCCACTCTGACAACATCCTTGCAGTGGGTTCACTTGTATATCAGATTCTGTCTTGACACGGTGTAGTAATAATCTTTCGTACAGTTTTAATATGTTTGAAGATAACGTAATTGCACGGTAGCTGCTTGTATCTTCTTTTTTTGCGACCACCTTTATACAGTGTGATAATCAATCCCGATTTCATCACGTTAGGAGTGTAAGAATAACAATACATTAGGTTCATGAGACTAAGCAATACTCTGTTTAACTCATTCCCTCCGTAATGCAAGTGCTCATTATAGACAGAGTCACTGGAACATGCTTTTCCTTTTTTTAAATGCATCAGTTCTTCATCATATTCGTCCTGTGTGAATGGGATAAACAGATCGTTTTCAGTGCTGCGTTGTTTGAGAACATCAACATGAGATTCAATACTTTGTCGGAATTCTAGTTTGAATAAAGGCTTAATATTATCTGTATATTGTTCATCAAAAAACAATCCCCATTGTTCTGCTATTGATTTTGCATTTCGATATATCTTATTGTTGAACTTCATTTCAGAGCTTGTGTGCATTTTGTCTTTGTTTTTCCTTGCCGCTATTAGCTTCCAGAAATACCCTTCGTCCATTTCAGCGGCGTTATCGATGTCTTCGTTAAGCGAATTTAGATATGTTTCTGAAGAAACCCTAATATTTTTACGAAACGACCTTTTGGTGTCCTTGTACCTAGTATACGCAATATGTGCGTCATCCCTTGGTCTGCCATTCTCAATCCACAATTTCCTCAAATGTCGCATACTAGAATGTAACTCTTTAAGAGCGCTATTCCAATATGGCTTTAAATACTTAGTTTAAACTTAGTTCGTTTAAAACTTTTCTCTAATGCTTTAACTACATCAGAACAGATATCACAATACATGTTATCAATACACAATCTAGCCTCAACAATTGTAGTTGGTGGACAGTACAAACGATATTTTAACATACAACTCAATTCATTTGTATAGGATACAATTTCGTCGCTTGTAACGTTTTTCCACTTAACTGTTTTACGAAAATTATCTGTCGTTCTACTTAAATAATCAACATATGGCAATCACAAAGCACAAACTAAAGGTCTATGACTTGAAATATTCAAAGAATTGTCATCTAAAATAGCACAACCAACAATCAAGTTTATCATATCGGTAGGCATTAAAATATGATCTATTAAAGACTCATATGCACCATTATATGAGACAAATGAGGAATGTGCACCTTCAGAGAGCGGTAATGTATTGACAGCTAAAAGGTTATTGTAGATTAAAAAGTTATTCAAGTAATCACTTCTTTTGTCACTGTATCTAATAAAATTATCGCCCTGCAAATGAGCATTAAAATCACCAAGGAGTATAACTTTTCCCTTTTGCTCATGTATAGAAATGATTTCATTTACCTTTTCAACATAGTCAACAAATAGTTTGTGAGGAAGGTTACTACTAGGAAAGTAAACTTGCACAATTGTCAATAAACTTTCATTAGGTAACTGTATTTGTATGCCTACGAGTCTGTCATCATCAAATAAAACGGGGCTCACAAAATCATTTAATTGTCTTTTCCATATTATAGCTACACCACCCTTGCCATACCTCTGATTTTCTTCGGGTCTTGAATTATCTGAGACACGTAGTCTAACGTTATCTCTATGGATCGAGTCTAAGAAGTGACTGTCCCTTTCTAAATGCCAATGTTCCGAGAGACCACAAATATCTATGTTACTTTCAACTAATACATTACTTAAATAGTAACTGCTAGAATAATGCCAGTCGCATTCCAAGTCATGATATTTAATGTATGCATTGTGAATGTATGGAAGTACAGCAAGAGTAATATTAGTGATACCATTGTGTAAACGAAAAACATGCAATAGAAAGTGAATTTGTCTAAACAAATACTTCATTGTCAGAGTCACCAAAACGATGGTTTTGGTCCCATCGGTTACTGGGATGATTATCATAGTTGTGTTTTCTTCTTTTTCTGTATGCGTTCCTTGTCACGCAAGGTCTGCACTCGACATGGCGTGGCCAAAACTCATCAAATGTAACCATGTCAATGTTTTCATCAACTTCAACGTTGAGTCTGATCGTTACGCCGTAACTATCACGAATGGGATAAATAGTTACCCATGTGACAGTAACACCCCTTCTTTTACAATATCTAACGAGTTTGTCTTCTGTTATACTCGATTTAAAACCGCTAGCATAATATCGTTTCACTTTACGTTTTACATAAACCGAAAAGTCTTCGTCGTCATTGCGATAGATAAAAACAAAGACAGGTATGTAACAATGACTAAAGGAACACACGGCGAACTTGATTTTTTGTAAAACTCACGACGGACGTCCCGTTAGTTTTTCTATATAACTTGCAAAATGAAATGATTAATATTAATTGTTAGGAAAGTATAAAGTAAACTGTTTTTGTATATTACTAAATGTTGATTATATTTCACAAATAATATATTCAAAGCTATGGTAAAAAAACAAGGAAAAGTTCAAAATTCATAATTTTATTTAAATATATGCCAGCAGGTTAAAAGTCAAAATTGTACTGGATTAATAAATCGAAATATCAAATCATGTATCGGTAGCGTACTTGAACTCACTCACTTCTCACCAATGTCACTAGATGAATGCAGCTCGTGTTCGCTTCCCCGTCTCTGCATTGTACGCGAAAAAATGTAACTTTCTTCGTCTATAAAAAAAGGAGTTTATTTTGTACTATTGTATGTTTTTGTTTTTGTTTTCAGCAATAATATAATTCCATTTTGTGTCATATTTCTTGTGGAATGTCATAACCTAATAACTGATCTTTGGCCACAATTGATTGTTTGATACATCACTTATTCCCACTATTGTATCCATCAACCACAGATAACTGCGACTCATTAATGGTACATGTACATCCAGTCGTTTTTAGTTCGGTTGCAAGTTCAAGCCATCCGTTGCAGGTTATTAATGTTGAGTTCTACATAAAGCAGAACGCTGTCATAAACAACCAAAAACAATGGAAGACTGACGCATAGTATATTCTTTTCTTGGACATTCTTGAATTTTCAGGACATCTAAGGTTGCAGCTTAAGGCAGAAATGGCACTGCAAAATATAAAAGATATTAAAAACAACAACAAAAACTCACATATTTTCACAGTTTTATAACCAATTCAGCAAACACTATTGATAGCATTTGTCTAAAATGTCTTAATTTCTGAAACGGTTGTGACACAGCATGGTAGACTTTGAATCTAGAGACCTTACTTGCACCACTGAGTGTTTCAATGTGCCCATGGGAAAGCGATTAATTTCTTAGCTTTGTCTTTTTGATGTGGACATGAGCTGTTTGAATGTTGTGTTACGTTTACGTCAATTTTAGCACATGTTAGGCTATATGACGGTCTATTTTTTTTTGTGATAGAAGCAGACCCATTTTTTTTCTTGGGTAGAACCTGAGTACTATATATACCTCCAGCCGTCCGTGATTATCGACACTTATTCACTTGACAAGTCAAGCTTACAGTGGGATTCAAACCCGTAGCTGTGAGAGACAAAAAAGTTTTAGAAGCAGCCTCTTTACTATCCCGGCCAAGGATGCGCCGGACATAAAGTGGGCAGTCCTGTGTATTGAAGGTTATATCGTTCCTATATATCCTTCCCGTCTATCTGGGGCAGCTCTAAATAACCTTAGATATTGTGTTGATACGCCATTAAAAAATATATGTTCAAGAAGCTACTGTTTAACACTGCAAACAGGAAAATATTTCCTGGCAGAGGGATGTTAACAAACATGTACTGGAGTCAGGCAAATGAAAAACTAGATGAATCCATTGAATAATTGATTTTTTAAGGATTTAATTCAATATTTAGATCTTTCGACAGGCTATGCATACCTAAATTTAAACTAGCTTATCTTTTTCATAAGTCGTAAAAATATCAAAATTTAGAATTTAATCCTTTTATGTACTTTGGTGACAGTTCTCAAGTTAATCAAACGAATAAACTATACCTTGTTTGCTTTAGCTCTGCCCAAAACGTAAAAGTGTTATTTCACTGGGAATTTAAATGCAGCACATAAATGTGTTTCATTTAAGGTCAATGCAATAGAAATGTAAATATTGCGGTAGTGAATGGCAACTTTACCATAATTAGCTTCACGGTAAATTTTCCATTCAATTTGCATTTATGGTAAATTTGCCAACCACTACCGTCTATGAGGCGTCATACGTAACTATATGTTGTAAGATAAATATATACGTTGTGTGTAAATATATATACTGAATATAAAAGTATATATGATACAGACAAATATATACGTTACTCCGAGATATATATATATTGAATACAAAATATATATAATACAGACAAATATATATGTTACTCCGAAATATATATATTCTGTCCAAAAATATATATCATACAAATATATATGTTACTCCTGGAAATATATATTCTGAAAAATATATATTCTGTTTTTATATATATATTGTAGACGCAAATATATACGTCAGTCTGAATATACGTTTTTCTTAATTTATATATTGTAGACGCAAACATTTATATGTTATACCGAAAAATATATTCGGTTTATAAAAAATATATTGTCTGTCTTAATATATTGAAGATAAAAATATTTGAGATGGAAATAAATAGTTTCTCTAAAATAAATATATTGCAGACACAAATATATCAATAAAAGATCGATAAATAAATGGTGCGAACTTCTGGGTGACCGAAACTAAATACATATTTGTTTTCCAAATATATATGCCTTCTGCAAATATATACGTTGGCATAGACTGTGCTGCAAATATATACGTTGGCGTAGACTGCTACACTGTCCCGTTTTTCAAACTCGAGACAAGCCAAATTTAAAGAGCATATTTCCCAGCGTCCGAGAAGTGTTCCGCATGTTGGAGTTTCTTTACCACGAAAACATAACAAATCCGCAAAAAATGGACGACCAAACATCTAACGTATGAAGAACTATTGATCTTCTTCTTCTTCTTCTTCTTTTTCTTCTTCTTCTTCTTCTTCTTTTCCTTCTTCTTCTAATGTACCGGGTTCCTCCGGAACATACTCGCACATGTGGTGAACTAGGTACAAGTGGTGAACGGTCCATGTGCAGTTAAAAACAGGTTAAAAAATCTCTGATTGGGGTCTACGCAATCCCTGAAGTCGAGCAGAATGGCATCTGTCTGTTGTTCGTCATTTAGACCGGATGCTAAGTCCTGGAGCATGATTATGAGATGGCTCTCACAGGATCTCTTCTTTCTGAAACCATGCTGTCTTTCAGATAGAATATTATTTCTTTCTTTTGTTAAGCAACCCGCAATTTCAGGCCTTGGTTCAGACCTCGTTAGTGTAATAGCGAGTATCTCGAGTATGCTGATATTGAAATACGCGACTGCGATAATGATCATACTTTGTCTAAAAGTAGATTTTGTAATACAAGAAACTGTCGTGACATATCTGATTCGTCGATGCACCATCTTCTAACCAACGTATTGATCACGTAAACCGTATCCCCCACCCTCCGTTCCACCACCTCAATAATGTTTATATTATCCGAATGCATCAGGCGCGTGGCCTCGGCTGGCGTGGCGCAGTCGGTAGCGCGGCGGATTTGTAACCGGATGTCCCGGGTTCAATCCTCCGTGGTACCACTAAGATTCGTCGGTGTGTTCTTGGGCAAAACACTTTCCCTTAGCCTCATCCGTCGGATGGAGACCTAAACCGGGCCGTCCTGTGTATCGGTTTATCCCCCGAGCACGTTGAAGAACCATAGGAATATATTCGATACTAAGAGTAGGACACGGTTCCCGGATTCCTGTGTATCCTTCCCCTCTCTCTGGGTCGGCTCTAAATAACATATACTGTGTTGATAAGCCGTTAAACAACGTTCGATTCGTCAGAGGGAGAGATATAATGATTCATGTTTCCGACTGAACTGTTTAGCAGTGCATTGATCGATTAGATGGTTTGAAAAAACACTCCGGATTATTTTACAAAGCATCGGATTGTTTTAAATTTGATTAAATGGTTTCAAAAGAAGTAGTGAATCAAATAAAGTAACATTGAATTAAATATAATACCGATGAATTAATTTATCTTTGACTGGATGATTTATTAAAAACATACTTTTGGCTCATAGGTAATCGCCACCTATGAAAAACGGGACAGTGTAGCAGTCTACGCCAACGTATATATTTGCAGCACAGTCTGTGCCAACGTATTTATTTGTGGAAGTCATATATATTTGGCAATCGTACAAACTCGCTCATTTCCGTAGATCATCGGAAATAATTATTTTTGAAAAAAAAAGATTGAGGCAGTTGGGATCGATATATTTGGAAAACAAATATTTATTTAGTTTCGGTCACCCAGAAGTTCGCACCATTATTTATCGATATGCCATTGATATATTTGTGTCTGCAATATATTTATTTTAGAGAAACTATTTATTTCCATCTCAAATATTTTCATCTTCAATATATTAAGACTGACAATATATTTTTTTATAAAGCGAATATATTTTCGGTATAACATTTAATGTTTGCGTCTACAATATATGAATTAGGGGAAAAAATATTCAGAGTAACGTTTATATTTGCGTCTACAATATATATTTAAAAACAGAATATATATTTTTCAGAATATATATTTCTAGGAATAACATATATATTTGTGTGATATATATTTTTGGATAGAATATATATATTTCGTAGTAACGTGTATATTTGTCTGTATCATATATATGTTGTGTTCAATATATATATTTCGGAGTAACGTATATATTTGTTTGTATCATAAATATGTGTATTCAGTATATATATATTTCACACGCAACGTATATATTTATCTTACAACATATAGTCACGTATGGCGCCTCATAACCGTCTTTAAAACACCAGGAATACCGACAATTAGTGAATCAATTCTTAAATACACATTATTTACCTGTTGTTGTAGTATCAATAATATTGTGCCTTGGGAGGTTGGTAATGATAAAATCATAAATAGTGCAAGAAAGATAAAATATCAGTTTAGACCACAAATTGCCATTTTGTATTCAGGCACACCAGCTTAAGCAACTAGCTCCATAAACTGAAAAGTATTCGAAATTAGACGCATATATATTTTTTTCAAAATTGTGCTTATAAGCTGCAAAAACGAGGTATCAATATCCAAATTATATGTTACTAGTGATGGGCAATCAGTTGACACTTACAATGGATAATTGGTTACCATTGATTTGATGTAACCAGTTATAATCGGTTAGTGAATATGAAGTATAACCTGTACATTTTAATCTGTGTTTGGGCCTTGAACTTAGAAAATTTCTATCATTCTTTCCTGTCTTGTTTCTTATGGCATTATTATTTTTATTCTAAACAATAAAATAATCCAGTGGATATGCGTTTAGTTGTGTATATTTATGATATTTGAGTATATGCTCATTTTCACCAGAGTACAAGTGTATTCTTAACATTAATTCTAACACGACCTGCGCAGTCTTTCATATACACAAAGAAGAGAGACCATAGTTAACACGACCCGCGCAGTCTTTCATATACACAAAGAAGAGAGACCATAGTTTGTCATTCTACGATAAAATACAGCTGTTAAATTAATTCCCCGCGTATATTTCATCCGTTGGAAGCGTCACGTTACATGACATCACTTGGTATATATACGTCATGAAGACAAACTTAACAGTAATTTTAATGAAATGTTAATTACAACAAAGCTACCATGCTCCCAAACCGTGCACACACCCGATATAAACCCATCATATGCATCAGTACATATAACATTAATAAGCATCTTGAACAAGCTAAGAACGTTTGACGTCATACAGAGCAAGCTATACGACGTAAGCAATGACTTAATTGTTTGTCACGTGATACTAGTGGTTGGTTTGCTGTTTCCCTACCTACCCACCAAAAAGGGCCCTACCCAAAACTTTTTTGAGCAATTCTCTAACATTTTTTTTTACTTCTTTTTGTACATTTTTCTTTAATTTCTTACGTTTTTTTACTGTCTTTAACAACAGAAAATCACCTACCTACCTACCCACTTATAAAATCCTGGGTCGGGAAACAGCAAACAAATATATTTTTAAGAATGGCCTAAGTATCTTGAACAAGCTAAGAACGTTTGACGTCATACAGCGCAAGCTATATGACATAAGCAATGACTTAATTGTTTGTCATATTGTACCGCGCAGAACTTTGCATACGGGGGCACCCAATGGAACAACCTGTAAATTACCTTGACCTACGCATCCATCCGAACTCCTAACTGTATTGTATTCACCGATAAAACACAGGGGTGGGGGTGGGGGGTTCGTATTTATTATTTCTTAATAAAAATGCATTTTTTTACCACTGGACCAACATTTGGAGACACTGTTGTGTGGGGCCAAAACATATTCTGCCGCCCGGGGCCCTTTTAACATAGTCTTATCACTCCCTCTCTCCCCCCACCACACTCTCAGATTATTGGGCCCCACCCCTGTTCCTACGCCAAACTATTTTTCAGAACTTAATAAAAATAATTGAATCTTTAAGCCCCGTTCAACATCTGAGTTCTAAATAAAAATTGAATCTTTAAGCCCCGTTCAAGTTCTGAGTTCTAAATAAAAACGCGCACATTTCTTGGAAACTTGGCAACAGCAGACTGCAGTGGTTTAAATTTCCCCACCCACTGACTCTACCGTAACATCTATCTATATCACTAAAGTGCGATGCGTTTTCATTTAAACATTGTATTTTAGATTATCGATACTGCAGTAGCTTTTAAAGTTTAGGTAGAAATACCGTTACCTTGACTCTCAGCTGGTAATAATCAACATTATTTTAAAAATTGCCAGACGATTGTTTACCTAATGACGTCACATTAAAGATGAAGTCTGATAACCGGCCAACTAGATGGACTAGAGGTGGGCCGGATACCAAACAGAGATGGGAGTTAACTGCGTTTGGAACAAATATAGCCATTAACTCCCCTTAACAAGGGAGTTAACTGTGTTTTGACTTTTTTACCATGGTTTTTTTCCCCGTAGTATTTGGTACTCGTGTTACCGTAGAGCTCGCTTGCGCGCCAGCTCGCTATTATTCTCTGTTGTAGCATGGTCACAGACAATTCTCTTTGTTCAGACACAGGTGTAAATCGTTTAATTGGAAATAAGACCTGTCAGAATAACTATGAGAATAACAGTGAGAATAACAGTTAGAACAACTGAAATAGAGCTGAAATGGACAAGCTACAAAACAAATAGAGTTAATTTAAACACCTCGATGTTTAAATGAACCAACTCAATGAAACCATACTCTATCTATTACTTGATTGGATGGATATAACGGAGCCAACATGTAAGTATTTATAAGAAAACAAATTAACATCATAAATCATTTATAGAATACATGATAATAACATAGTTCTCAGATATCATATTTGGCGAGGAGGCTCGAGCCTTATCTAAGATGCAAGTTATATGTATTGCAATTTACAAGCAAATATTATATTATATGCAAATAGAAACACTAATTATCACTATTTCTAAGTTCGTTGGCTAGATATATATATTTTACTAATCGTATTAACAGTCCAGTTGCTTGTGTGTTCTTAAAGACACATGTCGAGCCAATTGTATTTGGTGGGGTAGGGGGGGGGGGGGGGGGGGTGGGCGTGGGGGGGGGGGGGGGGCTATATATATATATATATTTCTAATCGTATTAACAGTCCAGTTGCTTGTGTGTTCTTAAAGACGCATTTCGAGCCTATTGTATTTGGGGTGGGGGGTGGGGGGGATCGGGGTGGGGGGGGGGGGGGTTGAATGCCCAAATTACGGTTACATTTTTACAAAATATTAACAATGGGGGAAGGGGGGAAGGGGGTATGATGCCCAAATTACGGTTACATTTTTACAAAATATTAATGTGCAAAAACATTATTATTTTCAATATCTTGGTTCGAAGACGCTTAAAATGATATGCAAAACATGCACAGACTCCAACAAATTCACATATAAAACTAAATTTACTTTTTTGTTCACTTTGGGCAGTTGAGAGGAACCTTAAAACAACTATTTATAGATGGATTTTCTTAAAAGACCCGTGTTAACAATTAATAGTTGTTGTATTTTTAGCACAATATACTTTATTATCAGTTACTTCTCTGCCATGTTTTAGTAAATTTCAAATGCAAGAAACTCATCGGGACTTCAAAATTAAAAAATCATTGTCATCTGTCAGTGTTTTTAATCACCTGAGCCAAAGGCTCAATGTGATGTGATGTGATGTTTTGGATGTGTGATGTTTTGGAATCACTCTTCATACGTCGTCCGTCCGTTGCCTGTCCGTCGTCCGTCGTCGTTTTTATTTTTTGCTTCTGACGACTTTTTGTCAGAAACCGCTTGTCGGAATTCAACCAAATCTTATATGAATTCATTAAACTGGATTTTATAGTTGCACCAACAGCTAAGGTCATTTGGCGATATTCCAGCTTTTTATTGGTGGAGGAAGACCCCAGGTGCAAACGCGGGCATTTTTTCGTGCACGGGCGCGCACCTTAGTAGAACCACCGACGTTCCGCAAGCAAGCTGGATAGCTTGATACTCACATACTAAACAGTCCTGGCCATATGGAGAATCGAACCAACAGCGGTGAGGGACATGTGATTTGAAGTCTGAGTCCACTCGACCACGGACGACCCCAAGTTTATGTGAAGCATCATTATATTTTTGTTCGAATGTTAAACCTGAGGTCTTAAATGCCCCCGCAATGGGGCTTATCAGTTTAATTTAACAAATCTTAAAAAATCTTCTGCAAAAAATACATGATATAGAGCTGTGATATTTTGCTTGTAACATCGTCTTATGGTTCTATAACTAGTTTGTTCTAATAGTGACCCTGAGGTCAAATTTGGACCCGCCCCAGTGGTCACATATTAAACAGACTTATATAGGGAAACACTTAAAAATATTCTTCTCTGAAACTACAATAGCCAGAGGTTTAATATTTGGCATGTACCTAAAGGTTATGGTCATCTACCATGTTTGTTCAAATAGTGACCCTGTGGTCAGATTTGAAGCAGATGCGGTAGAATGCCCGTATTGTTCTTGTGCAATTTAATTGGTGATTACTTTAACTTAGTTTGTTTTCAACAACGGGTATTTATATCATTGTTGGCAAACAAAGTTAAAGTAATCACCAATTAAATTGCAACTATTAATAACTATTAAAAATCCGTGGTGGATTAATAGACATGTATATCTGTACTAATATTTGACTGTCAGTGAAGTGTTTACATTTACTGGGTTAAAACTTGTCTTCACTCAACAACGGGTATAGATATAGATACCGGTTGTTGAGTGAAGACAAGTCAAACTACAAGACACGAAGTCCCAGTAAATGAAAACTCTTTACTGACGGTCCGTATTGGCGGCAAAAGCAAGTTTCTGGCACGTTTTCTCGGATTTGTCTGGACTAATACTTTAAATAAATAAGTTAACGGCGTTTCATGTACATTCTCATCGAATTGTATGAAAAATAAGAAGTATACATAATGTATTAGTTGCGAATGAGATTAATTGTTTGCGTTGCGCAATTAATTTTAAACAATTTAGTATAATCAGTGAAAGCCGATTATAGTTCAAAATTATTAAATACCGTAACAAAATGCTTGAGGTTTCCTTCTTTTAGATAGTTTATTTCAAAATCCAATAGGCACTAAGGCCCTTGTGGTACAAATAAAGACATGAAAACAACACGACAATGTAACAAAATAGTACAAATGCATACATAGCAATTTTACACAGTTAAGTGTATGTTTATCCAGTGGAGAAGGTGATACAATTTTGAGTGAATACTATTGCTACGCAACAAAATGCATACATAAATAGTACCTGTATATCATTACAACATCAATTCGTATTACCTATTTGGAAAAAGGTACTCATTTCTTTCATTAAAAGCCTTATAGATAAAAAATAGCTAGATTTCTTATTTGCTTTTTACATGTAAAATTAATCAGAGAAATAAACTTTTGCATATTCGGACGCATGAAATAATACGTTTTAATATAGTGTTTTCTTATGTCTGTATATAAAGGACATATTAAAACAAAATGGAATTCATCTTCTAAAGACTGGCACAATTTACATTTCCTATCATTAACCGGTGTTCTGTTTGGTTTGCTCCAACGTCCAGCTTCTATCTCAAGTCTGTGTGATGAAACGCGAAGTTTAATAAAAGCTTGTCTAAATATTACACATATTTAGGTAGGGTTGAAATTTTAAATTCTCTATACAATTATAAAATAAAGCTCTGCTTGATTCTTGCAATCTATTATGCCAGTTTTATATAAAATTATCATGAAGTCTTTGTTTGACAACGAGCAAAAATATGTCGGCAACGTTTCCTACACTTTCTGCTAACCATACATCACGGAAACCCATATTACACAGATAACGTAATAGTAAAGCCCAGTTTAATTTATTCGGATGGCCAGTTATGTCATTGATCATCATATCATAAACTATTTTTACATACTTATTTTCACTACTATGTAATACTTTGAGCCAGTACTTTATTATAATAAAATGACGATGACATAAAAAGGATTTTCTACCCAACTCCCCATAATAAAATCATTTTGCGTTGTCTTCTTTACACTTAATATATTCTTACAGATTTTAAGATACACTCTTTCTATTACATTAGCTTTTGTAAAACCCCAAACTGCAGCACCATAGTTCAAAATTGGCGTGATTAATTTATCAAATGAATCTAATCTGTGTTCAATAGATAACTCAGTAAATATATATAGGCATTTATAGCCTTTATTGAACCTATTAACAATATCTAATGCATTATCATTTAAATGAAAAGTTAAATTTCTTGGTAATGAGCCACCTTTTTAAATACCATTACCTTAGTTTTTGATGTATTTACAACAAGTTTCCACTTATTACAATATCCCGATAGCAGATTTAAACTAGTTTGTAATTCTATACTACTGTTTGCAAATATAATTATATCATCGGCATATAATATGAGAAATACTTTAAACATATTAACATTAATTCCTTCAAAACCATGTTTTATAACTTCATCTTCAATATCGTTTAGAAACATAGAAAAGAGAAAAGGTGATAAACATTCCTTGTCTTACTCCAAGCATACATGTGTATTCCTCACTGAGGTCATTACAATATTTCACTTTTGATTTTATAGAAGTATACATAGATTTAATAACATTAAATATTTTACGACGCACACCTAACTTTATCAGTTTGAACCATAAGTTGTCACGAACAACATAATCAAAAGCTTTCGTGAAGTCAACAAAGAAACAATACAGTTGTTTACTCGTATTAATAAAATTAGTTATAAGCCTTTGTAACACAAAAATGTTATCTATTGTTCCCATGTTAGGTCTAAATCCGCCGTGTGCCTCAACATAAACACTATAATTTTCTACCCAATCAGTAAGTATATTATTCAAAACCCGTGTAAACATATATATCATGTTTTAATTCATTTTGTATTAGTAAATACCTAGAATTATCGATCTTTTAGTAGACTTGATTGTAAATAGTCCGATAAGCAAATAGCCTGTATTGATAAAACAATAAGCTCCGCACGCGGCTAATCTGTATTTGCTTAAACGAAATAAGCCGTGTACACGTAATGATTATCTCTGAAAGATATAAACAACCGGAAGTGTAATGTAATAAGTATAATTTACGACATTTACGCGAATTGACGGTGGTAAATATAATTTGATCACACTTTAAGAATCTAATCGTATCAAGTACGAAACAAATGTAAACAAAAATATTATTTAACCAGTTGGTTCGATAAATTATTTATGGAAGAAGTTTATGGTGTAATTTTCTTTGCGATCATAGCTAAATCGCATTGTCAGTGATATATTAAAATATAGAAAAAGCAAACAACACTACTGTGGTTGATGTTAACACATTTTGCATCGACTGCTATCATGAAACATATACAGTCTTCTAATTTGTATCAATGGTTTATAACATGTCAAACCAGAAATGATACTATAGGCTAGGTTAACGGAGTTGGCTTTAAATATGACGTCTTTAAGAAACACTATTGCCGAGTGTCCCTTTAAAGCCATATATTTTAAATTATCCTATGGTGGCCAAACCGAATTCATTTGAATTAACTATATGCTTCTATCGTTAAGTGCACGAAAATCCTAATTTTAAAAACATTCAATGTTAGAATTTACCTTGACAAATAATACTTTCAAGAAGGGTTGTCCGCATTATGAATACTGCATGATCAAGATATAAATGTACAATGGTTGTCTCTTTTTTATTTATTTTTATTTAATAATATTTTATTCCAGATATGTTACAATACATAAATTCAACATCACACTATTCATAGCAACATAGGCAAATGGATTGAACTACAAGTTATTACAACATTAGTTACGGTTCTCTCCATACATTAGTTACAGTTCTCTGCATACATTAGTTACAGTTCTCTGCATACATTAGTTACAGTTCTCTCCATACATTAGTTACAGTCCTCTCCATACATTAGTTACAGTTCTCTCCATACATGAGTTTCAGTCCGCTCCATACATTAGTTACATTTCTATACATTAGTTACATTTCTCTCCATACATTAGTTACAGTCCTCTCCATACATTAGTTACAGTCCTCTCCATACATTAGTTACAGTTCTCTCCATACATTAGTTACAGTTCTCGCCATACATGAGTTACAGTCGGCTCCATACATTAGTTACAGTCCTCTCCATACATTAGTTACAGTCCTCTCCATACATTAGTTACAGTTCTCGCCATACATGAGTTACAGTCGGCTCCATACATTAGTTACATTTCTCTCCATACATGAGTTACAGTTCTCTCCATACATTAGTTACAGTCCTCTCCATACATGAGTTACAGTTCTCGCCATACATGAGTTACAGTCGGCTCCATACATTAGTTACATTTCTCTCCATACATGAGTTACAGTTCTCTCCATACATTAGTTACAGTTCTCTCCATACATGAGTTACAGTCCTCTCCATACATGAGTTACAGTCCTCTCCATACATGAGTTACAGTCCTCTCCATACATTAGTTACAGTTCTCTCCATACATTAGTTACAGTCCTCTCCATACATTAGTTACAGTTCTCTCCAATTGTAGTCATATTCTTAGATAACCCTGCAATCATGAGTGTGAATTCTGGGACCAGTAGATTACCGAAGGAGGGTTCCTGGACTAATTCTTAGATTGAAGTAATTTCAGTTCGAAAACCATTCAAAGCCATTATTTATGTTAAAGGATTCTAAGCCATTTATTGTTCTAAGTATGGATCGACGTGTGTCCGTTGTATTTACAATTATTATACTAATGACATACTATATATTTTTCAGAGTTAAAAACAAACTCACATTAATTTAAATTTATGTTTCTGTCAAATTGAGTGTAATGCCCCTATGCTTACAACGTAGTTTAAATAGTTGTGTTTTAGGAAGATCAAAATAAATCATTGAAAAAGTAATGCTTATTATATTTCAATCCATACACATGCCTCCAACTTTCTTCTACATTGCCATATGTTACTTTATAGCATAGCTATTACGTACATATTTAATTGTTTATTTCTTATTTACTCCAGAATGTTTATGGGGAAAGGAAGATTCGGTATTACTCGTGCATTGCTGGTGGTGTCACTCCTTGTAATTATCGTACTGTTGGGTAAGTAACTCATATACGATCTTATCATTCCCTGTCGGTATTACTCGTGCATTGCTGGTGGTGTCACTCCTTGTAATTGTCGTAGTGTTGGGTAAGTAGCTCATATACGATCTTATCATTCCCTGTCGGTATTACTCGTGCATTGCTGGTGGTGTCAGTCCTTGTAATTGTCGTAGTGTAGGGTAAGTAGCTCATATACGATCTTATCATTCCTGTCGATATTACTCGTGCATTGCTGGTGGTGTCAGTCCTTGTAATTGTCGTAGTGTAGAGTAAGTAGCTCATATACGATCTTATCATTCCTGTCGATATTACTCGTGCATTGCTGGTGGTGTCAGTCCTTGTAATTGTCGTACTGCTGGGTAAGTAGCTCATATACGATCTTATCATTCCTGTCGATATTACTCGTGCATTGCTGGTGGTGTCAGTCCTTGTAATTGTCGTACTGTTGGGTAAGTAGCTCATATACGATATTATCGTTCCCTGTCGGTATTACTCGTAATGCACGAGTAATACCGACAGGGAATTGTCGGTATTACTCGATATTCACGAGTAATACCGACAGGGAATGATGCTGGTGGTGTCAGTCCTTGTAATTTTTCTTTTTTTCGTCATTTCGCCCGGCGTTTTTTCGTATTTTTGCATAAGTAGATGTTTTGGCATAAGTAGATGTTTTGGCAAGGACGACGAGCTTGCGACTTTATTGGGTCGACGGTAGGGTACGTTTGAGGTTTGTGTTTGTGATGTCTTATTTGGTATTTTATTCATCTTTAAATTTGTTCTTTGTTTCTGTGTGTGTGTGTGTGTGTTTGTGGTTGACTGTCGTCCTTGAATGCTGCTTTTCCTGTTCGATTTTTATATCTATTTAAAAGTAGTATTTCTTTATTTTAACCTTTTAATTGTAACCTTTTCATTGTTTGGTTATTATGTTTTTTATCTTAATTTTATTATTTCTATAGCATTGACTTAAATGTTTATCTTGTTTTCTTTGATATTCATATTTGCGCATTATTATACGGCACGAAATGATCAGAGTATGACGTCGGTTGACGACTTTCAACATTTATTCTGGGTGAAATGATCAGGAAAAATAGGAAAATGGTTTTAAGCTAATCTGTCTTCACCACTCCATATTTCGTGTATTGCCATGCGGCTATTTAACTTGCTCATTTGATTTAGTGTGGTATAGTGCGAGTTACGGTGCCATAGTGTTTGGGTGCTGTATATTTCATATGACCATTTTTTTCTTTTTCTGTTATCCACATGTTTAGAATGGTTTGATGCTACAGTTATGTTAGTTATATGTAAATATATTTTGTGAGGAACATGGGAGAAAATGTCTTTTCCAAACACAGGATATAAACTAGCTAATATTACTATATAATTATGTCGCTGTTGTGATGTTGTTATTTTTTTATTTTTTTATTTTATTTCTTGAGTGAAACTGGCACTGTATGCATGTAATTGCTTAAATATCCTTCATACATGACACTAAGGATATCTTGATTATGAATTAAGAATCTTATGAACGTATTAACCAATGGGTGTTTGTCGGATTTGTAGTATTGTTGTGTATATGGATGTTTGCGTGTGCATGAATGTTTTTATATGTATTTGTAACTTTTATAGCATTATTTTTCGAAGGCCACATTGAAAATAAGTGTATGTATTTTATATGCATAACTTAATGTGTTTTAACCTTCGTTAACCTTCGTTAAATAAAGAAATTATTATTATTATTAATATTATTATTATTATTCACAAACTGCTTTTCTTTGCAGGTGTTATTATGAATAGTGATTTGCACAACGATTATCCGGCTAGTGCTGAGCAATTGTTCATACCCAGCGACGACGCCATGAATAAGATGACAAATTTGGAACTTCTTTTGCTTTTCGGAAGGTACGTTTAACAGTCATGTTTGAAAACTGATTCCACGTTGGATTTTGGTCTTCCGTAGACTGTCGTATTACAACAAATGTCCGATGAGAATTCAACAGGAAACCAGTTGACATGTCAGTTGGTTCTCTGCTGTATTCTGATCTTCTGCCAATGTAAAACATAGGATTACAACGGTGGGCCAGATTACAATTTGTAAAATGGTATTATGGTTCAATGTTTGGTCTATGTATAACGTCGATGTGTTGTTAAAACGAAACGTTGCTTTAAAATAACGTTATGTTTTCTGATGTTTAAAATCCTAACAGTTGAAGGACGTTACGTCAGAGGTTTTGCTATGTCACTTAATACCTCCTCAATAACCAATCAGCATAGAGTATTTTAACAAACTATTTTAGATATTATATACAGTACTTTTTTCAGTGATGGAGTCAAGCACATCCCGTAACTGGTAAAATATCAGCATTTCATATTTAAGTGTATTGTTTTGTATTAAGTCGAAACAGTGGAATATGACACGTTGTTGTTGTTGTTGTTGCTGTTGTTGTTGTTGTTGTTCTGAAAGAAACCCGCCACTCTTATCGGCAAGAAAAAAAACCCACAGCGGATGTATATTTAATGAATTGATTTTTTTATATCATGCTTAAATAAATTAATAAATCTTTGATAGTTATATACAGCTTTTTAAAAAAAGCTAATTAACTTAAATATCTTAAAACAACATTATATACTTTTACAACAACATTACGTATCTTTACAACATCGTGTTTAAATGTATCGTTTGTTATTTTTTCTTCATGTTGACTTTATTGTCAGAGATTTCCTTTTGAGTTGACACTCAAGACGAGATAATAGCGAGGTTGTGTGTACATAAAGACCTACGATGCCACAACGTTTGAGTGCTTTGGATTATATAGGGTCATTTTTCTATAGGATAATTTGAGAATATGGCCTTTTTTCTATAGGACCGTTTTTTTAAAAAGTATTACTGGAGAATCGACCGTTGCAACTTTATTTGAATAGTCTTACCATTTGTACAAGTCTACAAGGCCTCAGTGTGGTTTCAGGTCGGCTGGCGTTGCGCAGTCGGTAGCGCGGCGGATTTGTAACCAGAGGCCCCGGGTTCATTCCTCCGTGGTGCCACTGAGTATCGTCGGTGTGTTCTTGGGCAAGACACTTTCCCTTAGCCTCGTCCGTCGGATGGGGACGTAAAGCGGGCGGTCCCGTGTATCGGTCTATCCTCCGAGAACGTTAAAGAACCATAGGAATCTATTCGATAATAATTCGGAATCTCTCTCTGGGGCGGCTCTAAATAACCTATACTGTGTTGATGAGCCGTTAAACAACATGCAATTCATTGTGGTTTCAGAGAAGGCTTTTAAGTATTCCCCTCTATAAGTATATGTAAAACTGTGAACGCTGAAACACAGGGCAACATTTAAACACAATGATCACCATTTAAACAACTTGGTACAGAATGACAACGCTCATACTAGATGCAATATATGAGAGTCCTAGCTCTTATGGTTTCAGAAAAGACGATTGTTCAAGTCTTTCTCTTTATAAGTCTATGCAAAACATGTCACGCTTGGGGTTGGGTCATTATTGACATACCTATAAGCTAATGCCACGTGCACAAATTTAGATCTCCAGTTCTTGTAATTTCAGAGAAGAGGTGTTTATTTTTTTTTATAATGTTTTTAAACTCTATGAAAAACTGTAAACTCTGGACGGGGCTAAATAAAGGGTCACTATTTGAACAAATTTGATAGAGGACACAAATCTATGTATATAAATATGAGAAGAACATCATAAGTATTTTACTTTCGTTCTAATCCTTTTTCTGCTATTGTGTACAGATTCCATGCTGTAATAATAATGAGAAATAAAATATGTTTAAACCATAATATGAGAGCTCTATGCTTTGAGATTTCTGAGAAGCGTTTTCAAACGTTTCCCAGTATGTCTACGTAAAACGTACAGTTTGTCAAGAGTTACTTTTCCTTAAATTGTTAGAACCCTTTGTGCACCCCTACAACTCCTTGTAAAACACATGCACTTTCTATTTACACATTTTTGCCATTATTGACCCCAGTGAGACAAAATACACATTTGAATGGCTATGTTTTCTTTTGTAAGGTAATCCTCATTGCAGAAGCACTCATATAGTATTTCAGCAAAATTAGTAAAGCAGCTTCGGAGAAATTTCTGCTAACGCCTAATCTATATTTAACATATGAAATCTATATACACAATTTGGACTCGCGAGGCGGGGCCTTTATTTAAACCGGGGAAAGGAAAAACACAAACTTGATAGTTTAGTATGTAACGATTTATTCTTAAAAAAATGTCAATATTTATGGTGCGGTTCTTGAGAATAATATTTGTAAGGCTTGGGCTATTTTAGTAACTGTGGCTGAAAGAGCGATTGACTTATGTTTTATTCTGTAAGGTACTCCTCGCATCCATATACAATTTCAGATACTGTTGTTTGTTTTGTTCTTTTAGCTATACAAGTTCATTACAGACACTTTGTCGAAATGTGCAACGCGTTGGGAGTATTTATGATGGCGGCAAAGAAGTATGCAACGACGCTGCAGTTGGACCTGGAAACAACTGCTTGATTTATTCATTTGGGTAAGTTTGTTTTTTAAGCCTTTAATTAATTGGTTCTGCTGAAAAAGTTGTCTAATACCAATAATTAACACAGAAGTATATTATACAAATTCATGGCGGCGAATTCAATTTGTGATTATGTTTGATAACGGTACGTGGTAGGAGAAGTATGTAGGTTAATTTATGTCGCACTTTGTTTTGAAATAGTTTCTTTAAATGATGTTTCGCATCCTATAGCATAACTTGTTTTAACATATATCTATCTAACAATTATATTATGCAAAACACATTTAATGTATACTTTCGGTGCCCAAAAGGGTCACATTAAATGTAGTTTAGTTGACATTTGCGTATCTTTCTGTTGCGATTGTATTCGTGTTAATGCTTTAAAAAAATAAAGTAAGATACGCGAACACATGCACGCCCACATGCACGCACACACACACACACACACGTTGTTATATATCCGTGGTCTTGTTCTATTTCAGTTCCAATAATGAGTTTTCTTTTGAAACTCATGCCATCAAACTGTTCAACTGCGAAGTTCACGTGTTTGATCCAAGGTAAAACATGTTTTAAACGTTTTTGTCAAGATCTGTCCTACATATCATTATATACGAGTACCTATCCTACATATCATGATATACGAGTACCTATCCTTCATATCATGATATACGAGTACCTATCCTACATATCATGATATACGAGTACCTATCCTACATATCATGATATACGAGTACCTATCCTACATATCATGATATACGAGTACCTATCCTACATATGATATACGAGTACCTATCATATATATCAAGATATACGAGTACCTATCCTACATATCATGACGAGTACCTATCCTACATATCATTATATACGAGTACCTATCCTACATATCATGATATACGAGTACCTTCTACATCATGAATTTGACAGTTATGGATGTATGATCGATGATCGATTGATGTATAAATATATGGATACATATATCATGGATAATAGTTGTTGCTAGATAGGTATATTTTCAAACAAAGGGCGACCTCCATGGGTACGGATTGATTAGATGTTATGAGTTTCAAACCGTTTAACATTATGACAGACACACATGTGCAATCTCTACATATTGTTGTTGTACTCTTTTTTATAATATATGTTATTTTCTACCGTTTTCATATGTGTTATGTATTGTGTCCACATGCCATTGTGTAATATGTATAATACTTTATCATATACTTGCCAATAAATACGTTGGTTTTGAATATATGATGCGACATAGACCTAGCTAGTCATATCAATCAGGATTTCGTTGCCGGGCGATAAAGCTTTATCGCACGGGTAAAATAAAGGGTAAAGCATGTCATATCACGGAAATGACCGAGTGCTCATCTCGATTATTTTTACGGAGTGATACGTAAGTACCGATTAAGCTCTGTAAACATGACGAATTTCAAACGATTTTCAATTTAATGGAAGGTAATTTAGGATTATCTATTTTCATTGTATTGTAGACGGAATATTTGCAATAAATGGGTCAAGCTTTTATGGGAGTTTTATATATTATTTCCTACTAATCTTAAAAAAGTGTATATCTTTAAGCGGACTTTGATTCCTGTTATGTGTTTTATCATCACGTTTCATGTATTCATATAAAAGGAGGGAGACTCTCTGATGTAGCTCTGTAAACATGACGAAAATATGAAAACCGGTGACAATAAACTGATTACAGTTTATAAAGACCTGAGCATTAAACAAGTTAATGCTTACCACCATATGAAATTACTCTCTGAATACTCGTCTAACAGTGTATAGTTACTCCAATACTACATACACTTAAAAATGAATTGTTTTGTCTGTGGATTTCATAGGAGGGATGCTAGTTGGAACATATGCTAAAATGCAAAACAAGTAACATTGCTGAATAGCGATGGACAAATACATTTATGTCATGTTATCAACAAATTATGTATACCATACACAAAAAGAACTTTCTCAGACTAAAACTATATAATTTGGAGAGATCAAAGAATATATTAACGGCATGGTGTAATTATGATAGAGAAATATGTCAGTCGGCTGTCGCGATTAGACACGTGTGGTTGGGCACATCATGCAACATCTGATTAAGTACCTACCGCGGGATTTGTAAAGAGTTTCTCACCAGGTGTGAAAACATTAGGTAATCGATTGGATGAGATCAATTTAAAAACTGACTATATATCGAGACGGACTTAGTTACGAAATGCAGTCGAATGTTTTCATTCTGACTGTTGGTTCCTAAATTATTAGGTACTCTTCTGTTTTCTGGCAAATATAACTAAAACAATAGTTATCAAATAACTCATTGGGAACAATTTGGTAAAAACTAGATTAAGTACGTATTTTTGAAATACAAATAGATACTGTTAGAAGCTATTCTGTTTAATTTAATGAAAATCGGGTACAAACTCCGTGAATAGATATAATAAACGGGTACGAACCCCGGAAAAACGGGTACTAACCCCGCCTGACAGTAATATATGTACTTCCAAAATAACACTACCACTTCAAACATTATATTGATAAACATTTAAACAGCTGACTTAATATAGTCTGGTACCAACAAAGCGTCAGCTTGCCTATTTACTCTAGGCTATTCTTAGGAAAACAAATAATAAATATAAAGGAGAGGCAATTTAATGTGATGTAAAGGCTGCCTTAATATAGTCTGGTACCAACCCAGCGTCAAACCAAAATATAACGTAACTTTAATGTGATTAACGACTGACTTAATATAGTCTGGTACCAACCCAGCGTCAGTCTTGCCTTTTTAGTATAGGCTATATTAGTAATTAGAAAGAAGAGAAAATTAATCTTAATGTGAGTACACGGCTGACTTAATAGAGACTGGTACTAACCCAGCGTCAAGCCATATATAACGTAATTGTGATGTGATTACGATTGACAATATAATCTGGTACCAAACCAGATCTAAAACGTATAGAAACGGGATTTAGTTCCGTATAAACGACACATTAAACATTTCTCTTGCTAATAATATGCACAAGAAAGTGACATTATTAGAGTATACAGTCAGCAGATGTAACTACCACCTTGGTACGTGAGTTACAAAGATACGATTGTATAGCAACTGAAAAAGGCCCTCGGGCTGAAAACGTTTTTAGCGGCAGGATATTGTTTTCCTGATAAAATCGTTAACATATATATACAGTGCGTATAGACAGACAGAAATATACTTGCATTGTCTGTTACTTGGCTATATAAATAAAAATTGAATATAAACCTAAGTTTGCATAATGCATAACCAAATAAATTCACAAAACAGAGGCACACGTAAAACACTGGGCGTGAGACATACACCCGTGAGAAATTCCTTAACTAGGCATGGGACCCTTACGAGACATTTTCAAACGTCAACTTTGGTTATAAACTATTGGTTAAAACAGTAGCTAATAGATAAATATGAGTAATTATGAATTTTGATCAGTGTATAAACGAGTTGTCGTTGTTTTCAGCATGACACGATTAAACCATGAACAGATAAAAAATCCAAACCAAAGTGAATTTCATTCATTCGGTCTTGGAGACAAAGATTTGACAATGAAAAACAAATGGAAACTACGGACACTTGGCACAATCCTGGCACAGCTTAATCATTCTCAGGTAAATGGTGCAAATACAAATAATAAGAAAATACAAATATTTGTCATTGTCATTAATCTCATCTCCTAAATATAACCAAAGAATTCGCCAATGACAAAATGGGTACTGTAGATATTAACCACTATGTGTGCACTTCCTTGTGACAGATATTGATTTCGGTTTGTATTCATATTGAGGTACTATGTTCAAAAGGTGAACGCTCAACGGCGCTGTATATTAATATTTGTCCTACTAGAACTGTTTGATTATATTTTCATCTATACGCTTACTTTCCTTACTTCTTGTTTACACATTCCCTCCTTAGCCAAGTCCACTTTTTGCATAGCTTTGACACGTTCATGCATGTGCTATAATAATGTCATTGATTTTCAATGTTAAAAATTGTATTTTTCTAAAATAACCTCCTTCCTCCAACACCTCCACCCACCAAACTAGTTAATTAACAAGCCTATTCTTCTTATTAAAATGAAAGTTTATTAATAAATGGTATATTAATAAAGTCATAATGATGTGTAAGTGAGTCGAACTACACGATGACAGCGCATTGCATGTGAGAACATGGTGTAATTATAAGAACCGTCTTGGTGAATAAGTCGTATACTGCGCTACTATAGACCATGCATTTATTCGCCAGAACCAAATTTGAGTTTAAACTCAGCACTTCAGAATATTTTTTTTATTTCTCCATTTCCTCTATTTGTGTTGGCACGGTAATTTAAGTGGTCATTAATATTGTATGTTAAATATATTATATGTAAACTATATTGCATGTAACATATATTGTATGTAAAATATATAAAATATATTGTATGTAAAATATATTGTATGTAAAATATATTGTATAAATATATTGTATGTAAAATATATTGTATGTATAATATATTGCATGTAAAACATATTGTATGTAAAATATATTGTATGTAAAATGTGCAACCAAGGCATTGTCAAAGAGCTGTCGTGCTATTTTATGTTGCCTTATATGTATTTTACAACTTGTGACTAATGTGCCTATCTGGAGCTAAGATGCTTATACGGAGACTGCTACTCTGCTTTCCTGGTGCTAAACTGCTTATATGGAGAATGATACTCTTCATTTCTGGAGCTAAACTGCTTATATGGCGACTGATATTCCGCTGTCTTGGAGCTGAATGTTTATATAGAGACCGATATTCCTCTGTCTTGGAAATAAACTGCTTATATGAAGAATGATACTCTGATTTTCGGAGCTAATCTCCTTATATGGCGCTAATTGTATGTAAAATATATTGTATGTACAATATATTGTATGTAAAATATATTGTATGTAAAATATATTGTATGTAAAATGTGCAACCAAGGCATTGTCAAAGAGCTGTCGTGCTATTTTATGTTGCCTTATATGTATTTTACATCTTACGACTAATGTGCCTATTTGGAGCTAAGCTGCTTATATGGAGACTGCTACTCTGCTTTCCTGGTGCTAACCTGCCTATATGGAGACTAATATTCCGCTGTCCTGTAGCTAAACTGCTTATATGGAGACTGATATTCTGCTGTCTTGGAGCTAACCTGCTTATGTGGAGACTGATATTTTGCTGTCTTGGACCTAAACTGCTTTTATGGAGACTTATACTCTACTGTCTTGGAGCTAAACTGCTTATATAGAGACTGATATTCCTCTGTCTTGGAGGTAAACTGCTTATATGGAGACTGATACTCTACTGTCTTGGAGCTTAACTTCTAATATGGAGACAGACACTCCGCTGTCTTGGAGTTAAACTGCTTATATGGAGACTAATACTCTGCTGTCTGGGAGCTAGACTGCTTATGTGGAGACTGATACTCTGATGTCTTGGAGGTAAACGGCTTATATGGAGACATATACAATGCTGTCCTGGAGCTAATCTGCTTAAATAGAGACTGATACTATGCTGTCTGAGAGGTAATATTCTTATATGGAGAGTGATAGGCCGTTGTCTTGGAGCTAAACTGTTTTATGGAGACTGATACTCCGCTGCCTTGGAGCTAAACTACTTATATGGAGACTGATACTCCTCTGTCTTGAAGCTAATCTGCTTCTATGGAGACTGATACTCTGCAGTCTAGGAGCTAAACTGCTTATATAAAGACTGATATTCCGCTGTCTTGGAGCTAATCTGCTTATATGGTGACTGATAATTCGCTGTCTTGGAGTTAAACTGCTTATATGGAGACTGGTACTATACAGTCGCGTAGATAAACTTTTAATATAGGGACAGACACTCCGCTGTCTTGGAGCTAAACTACTTATATGGAGACTGATACTCTGATGTCCTGGAGCTGAACTGCTTATATGGAGACTTATACTCCTCTGTCTTGGAGCTAAACTGCTTATATAGAGACTGATATCACGCTGTCTTGGAGCTAATCGGCTTATATAGAAACTGATACTCCGCCTTCTTGGAGCTAAACTGCTTATAAGGAGAGTGATATTCCTCTGTCTTGGAACAAAATTGCTTATAATTATGGAGACTGATATTCTGCTGTCTCGGACCCAAACTGGTTATATGGAGACTGATACTCCGCTGTCTTGGAGCTAAACTGCTTATATAGAGACTGATATCCCGCTGTCTTGGAGCTAATCTGCTTAAATTGAGACTGATATTCTGCTGTCTAGGAGTTAAACTGCTTATATGGAGACTGATATTTGCTGTCTTAGAGCTAAACTGCTTATATGGGGACTAATACTCTGCTGTTTTGGAGCTATACTGCTTATATAGAGACTGATATTCTGCTTTCCTGGAGCTAAATTGCTTATATGGAGACAGACACTCGGTCGGCTGTCGTGGAGCTATACTGTTGAGATGGAGACTGATACTCCGCTGTCTTGGAGCTAAACTGCTTATATGGAGACGGATACTCCTCTGTCTTGAAGCTAATCTGCTTCTATGGAGACTGATACTCCGCTGTCTTGGAGATAAACTGCTTGGTTAGAGACTGATATTCCGCTGTCTTGGAGCTAATCTGTTTATATGGAGAATGATACTCTGCTGTCTAGGAGTAAATCTGCTTATATGGAGACATAATTCGCTGTCTTGGAGTTAAACTTCTTATATGGAGACTGATACTATACAGTTTTGGAGATAGACTTCTAATATGGAGACTGATACTCTGCTGTCCTGGAGCTAAACTGCTTATATGGAGATTGATACTTCGCTGTCTTAGAGCTAAACTGCTTATATGGAGACTTATACTCCTCTGTCTTGAAGCTAATCTGCTTATATGGAGACTGATACTCCGCTGTCTTGGAGCTAAACTGCTTATATAGTGACTGATATCCCGCTGTTTTGGAGCTAATCTGCTTATATAGAAACTGATACTCCGCCTTCTTGGAGCTAAACTGCTTATAAGGAGAGTGATACTACGCTGTCTTGGAACTAAACTGCTTATATAGAGACTGATATTCCTCTGTCTTGGAACTAAACTGCTTATATGAAGAATGATACTCTGATGTTTTGGAGCTAATCTGCTTATGTGGGGCTAATTGTATGTAAAATATATTGTATGTACAATATATTGTATGTAAAATATATTATATGTAAAATATATTGTATGTAAAATGTGCAACCAAGGCATTGTCAAAGAGCTGTCGCGCTATTTTATGTTGCCTTATATGTATTTTACATCTTACGACTGATGTTCCTATTTGGAGCTAAACTGCTTATATGGAGACTGATACTCTGCTTTCCTGAAGCTAAACTGCTTATATGTAGGCTGATACTATGCTGTCTTGGAGCTAAACTGCTTATATGGAGGCTGATACTATGCTGTCTTGGAGCTAAACTGCTTATATAGAGACTGATACTCGGCTTTCCTGGAGATAAACTGCTTATATAGAACGGATACTCCGCTGTCTTGGATCTAAACTGCTTATATAGAGACTAATACTCCGTTGTCTTGGAGCTAAACTGCTTATATGGAGACTGATACACGGCTGTCTTGGAGCTAAGCTGCTTATATAGAGACTGATACTCCGTTGTCTTGAAGCTAAACTGCTTATATAGAGAGTGATACTCCGCTGTCTTAGAGCTCAACTGCTTATATAGAGACTGATACTCGGCTTTCCTGGAGCTAAACTGCTTATATGGAGACTGATACACGGCTTTCTTGGAGCTAAGCTGCTTATATAGAGACTGATACTCCGTTGTTTTGCAGCTAAACTGCTTATATAGAGAGTGATACTCCGCTGTCTTAGAGCTCAACTGCTTATATGGAGACTGACACTCGGCTGTTTTGGAGATAAACTGCTTATATAGAGACTGATACTCCGTTGTCATGGTGCTAAACTGCTTATATAGAGACTGATACGCTGCTTTCATGGAGCTAAACTGCTTATATAGAGACCAATACTCCGTTGTCTAGGAGCTAAACTGCTTATATCGAGACTGATACACGGCTGTCTTGGAGCTAAGCTGCTTATATAGAGACTGATACTCCGTTGTCTTGGAGCTAAACTGCTTATATAGAAACGGATACTCCGCTGTCTTGGATCTAAACTGCTTATATAGAGACTGATACTCCGTTGTCTTGGTGCTAAACTGCTTATATGGAGATTGCTACTCCGCTGTCCTGGAGCTAAACTGCTTATATAGAGACTAATACTCCGTTGTCTTGGAGCTAAACTGCTTATATGGAGACTGATACACGGCTGTCTTGGAGCTAAGCTGCTTATATATAGACTGATACTCCGTTGTCTTGGAGCTAAACTGCTTATATGGAGACTGCTACTCCGCTGTCCTGGAGCTAAACAGCTTATATAGAGACTAATACTCCGTTGTCTTGGAGCTAAACTGCTTATATGGAGACTGATACACGGCTGTCTTGGAGCTAAGCTGCTTATATAGAGACTGATACTCCGTTGTCTTGAAGCTAAACTGCTTATATAGAGAGTGATACTCCGCTGTCTTAGAGCTCAACTGCTTATATAGAGACTGATACTCGGCTTTCCTGGAGCTAAACTGCTTATATGGAGACTGATACACGGCTTTCTTGGAGCTAAGCTGCTTATATAGAGACTGATACTCCGTTGTTTTGCAGCTAAACTGCTTATATAGAGAGTGATACTCCGCTGTCTTAGAGCTCAACTGCTTATATGGAGACTGACACTCGGCTGTTTTGGAGATAAACTGCTTATATAGAGACTGATACTCCGTTGTCATGGTGCTAAACTGCTTATATAGAGACTGATACGCTGCTTTCATGGAGCTAAACTGCTTATATAGAGACCAATACTCCGTTGTCTAGGAGCTAAACTGCTTATATCGAGACTGATACACGGCTGTCTTGGAGCTAAGCTGCTTATATAGAGACTGATACTCCGTTGTCTTGGAGCTAAACTGCTTATATAGAGAGTGATACTCCGCTGTCTTGGAGCTAAACTGCTTATAGGTAGACTGATACTCCGCTGTCTTGGATTGAAAGTGCACTGCTTATATAGAGACAGATACTCCGCTATCCTGGAGCTGATCTTTTTATATGGAGACTGATACTCGGGTGTCCTGGATCAAAACTACTTATATAGGAGTAAAACAGCTTATATAGAGACTAATCTCCTGCTAACCTGCATAAATTGAGACTGATACTCGGCTGTCTTGGAGCTACACTGCTTATATAGAAACTAATACTAAGCCGTCATAGAGCTAAACTGCATATATAGAGAGTGATACTCGGCTGTCTAGGAGCTTATCTGCTTATATGGAGACTGATACTCCGCTTTCCTGGAGCTAACCTGCTTATATGTAGACTGATACTCCGCTGTATTGGAGCTGTACTGCTTATAAAGAGACTAATACTCTGCTGCCTAGGAGCTAAATTGCTTATATGGAGAACTGATACTCTTCTGTCTTGGAGCTAAACTGCTTATATAGAGACTGATACTACGCTGTCTTGGAGCTAAACTGCTTATATGGAGAGTGCTTCTCCGCTGTCCTGGAGCTAAACTGGTTATATTCAGACTGATATTCCGCTGTCTTGGAGCTAAACTGCTTATATAGAAACTGATACTCCGCTGTTTTGGAACTAAACTGCTTATAAGGAGACTGAAACTCAGCTGTCTAGGTACTAAACTGCTTATTTATAGACTGATACTCGGATGTCTTGGAGCTCAACTGCTTATATAGAGACTGATACTCCGCTGCCTTGGAGCTAAACTGCTTATATCGAGACCGATACTCGGCTGTCTTCGAGCTAATCCGTTGAAATAGAGACTGATACTCCGCTGTTTTGGAGCCAAACTGCTTATATAGAGAGTGCTTCTCCGCTGTCCTGGAGCAAAACTGCTTCTATGTAGACTGAAACTTCCGCTGTTTTGGAGCTAAACTGCTTATGGGGAGACTGATATTCCGCTGTTTTGGAACTAAACTGCTTATATGGAGACTGATATTCCACAGTCATAGAACTAAACTGCTTATATGGATACTTATCCTATGCTGTCTTGGAGCTAAACTGCTGAAAATAATTATGTAGACTGATCCTGTGCTGTCTTGGAGCTAAATTGCTTATATGGAGGCTGATACTATGCTTTCTTGGCGCTAAATTGCTTATATAGGGACTGATACTCCGCTGTCTTAGAGCTCAACTGCTCATATAGAGACTGATACTCGACTTTCCTGGAGCTAAACTGCTTATATGGAGACTGACACTCGGCTGTCTTGGAGCTAAATTGCTTATATAGAAACGGATACTCCGCTGTCTTGGATCTAAACTGCTTAGATAGAGACTGATACTCCGTTGTCTTGGTGCTAAACTGCTTATATGTAGACTGATCCTGTGATGTCTTGGGGCTAAACTGCTTATATGGAGGCAGATACTATGCTGTCTTGGAGCTAAACTGCTTATATAGAGACTGATACTCGGCTTTCCTGGAGCTAAACTGCTTATATAGAGACTAATACTCCGTTGTCTTGGAGCTAAACTGCTTATATGGAGACTGATACACGGCTGTCTTGGAGCTAAGCTGCTTATATAGAGACTAATACTCCGCTGTTCTGGAGCTAAACTGCTTATATGAAGACTTAATACTCCGCTGTCCTGGAGCTAAACTGCTTATATAGAGACTAATACTCCGTTGTCTTGGAGCTAAACTGCTTATATGGAGACTGATACACGGCTGTCTTGGAGCTAAGCTGCTTATATATAGACTGATACTCCGTTATCTTGGAGATAAACTGCTTATATGGAGACTGATACTCTGCTTTTCTGGAGCTAAACTGCTTATATAGAGACTAATGCTCCGTTGTCTTGGAGCTAAACTGCTTATATGGAGACTGATACACGGCTGTCTTGCAGCTAAGCTGCTTATATAGAGACTAATACTCCGCTGTCCTGGAGCTAAACTGCTTATATGGAGACTAATACTCCGCTGTCCTGGAGCTAAGCTGCTTATATAGAGACTAATACTCCGTTGTCTTGGAGCTAAACTGCTTATATGGAGACTGATACACGGCTGTCTTGGAGCTAAGCTGCTTATATAGAGACTGATACTCCGTTGTCTTGGAGCTAAACTGCTTATATAGAGAGTGATACTCCGCTGTCTTGGAGCTAAACTGCGTATATAGGGACTGATTCTCCGCTGTCTTAGAGCTCAACTGCTTATATAGAGACTGATACTCAGCTTTCCTGGAGTTAAACTGCTTATATGGAGACTGACACTCCGCTGTCTTGGATCTAAACTGCTTATATAGAGACTGATACTCCGTTGTCTTGGTGCTAAACTGCTTATATGGAGACAGATACACTGCTGTCTTGGAGCTAAGCTGCTTCTTTCGAGACTGATACTCCGTTGTCTTGGAGCTAAACTGCTTATATAGAGAGTGATACTCCACTGTCTTGGAGCTAAACTGCTTATAGGTAGACTGATACTCCGCTGTGTTGGATGGAAAATGCACTGCTTATATAGAGACTTATACTCCGCTTTCCTGGAGCTGATCTTCTTATATGGAGACTGATACTCGGGTGTCCTGGATCTAAACTACTTATATAGGAGTAACACAGCTTAGGGGGCACTCCACAGTTTAATGTACATTTCTCAATCATCAAACCCATGACAAGCCCTTAGCCTGAATCCTTGAGCAAAAATAAATCACATCATCATTGTGTCATACATTTCTTAGAAGACAATACAATTACCCATGTTTCCATACCAAATAAAAGTATCAAAAAGCATTTTCTGTACAACTTTAGTCCCATTTCTTTAAGATTACCCCACCCCTCAAAACATGTTAAAAAACCAATTTTAGCAATATTTCAAATGTCAATAAATAAAAATAAAAATTTTTCCTACACATATCAGGGTCATGTCTGCACTCATAATGCTCTTGCATATCAGGAAATGCTAAGCTTTACATACCGAGTCCGGCGTTTTAAAAAGTTATTCCATGCTGAACTCCCCGTGATAGAAAATCAGCCATTTCACCTATTTTTAGAAAGTTTTGGATTGGTTCACATTTTTCTATTTATAGACTCCAAAAAACCCAAAGAATGCATATTCCAATACACCAAAATAAACTTAGAAGTACTCAAAACTGAAAACAACATCAAACATGTGCTTCATAATTATTATAAATACCATTCATGGACCTAAAAGATGCTTAGTTGATTTCTTTCTGATTTACACCATGGACATTCATGCGAAACTGAGGAGTGCCCCCTTAAGGGAAAGTTGTCCGTTAATTTTTTTTTAAACGCCCCTTTTTCCATTTCGCGAATTTATTCCGGACGTCTTGACATACGTATTATTGCGATTGTCCAAAAATTGGCCTAACAGCACCTTTTTAAGATAACACTGAAATAGCCTTTTTAACAGCTTTTTTGCAAACTTTTTTCTTTCGGTCTGTTTTTTTTCCATAGCATGAAAAAGGTCTGAAATTTGCAATCAGAAGTCATTTCCACTCTAAAAAGTTGCCTCCTATAACCCGATTTATATAAAGCCGCTATCTTATGCGATTTATTTTTATTTTAACGCGACACGACATAATGACGTCATGTGACATGACGTCACCCAACATGCTATTCTATGTTTAACGTCATTTTACTATGACATCAAAATACCATAGCAACCAGTACTTAAATGGGACATTACCATTAGCAAACTGTACATATATTGAAACAGTGTTATGGCAAACCCAAGAATTACACCAATGGTTAGTTTTCAAATGGCAAAAAGCCCACCTCAAACTTAGAAAACCCTACTAAAATTGCATATACCAACCGCAAGACACATGAGATCTTGAGATATCGCAAGTTAGATATCTCACGATAAGTTGCGATACACCTTGAGAAATTGTAAGATATATCTCTATTTATTTTGTGATATCAATGACTCAAGACACATTGAGATATCTCAAGATAATTATCTCAAAACAAGTTAAGATACCTCAAGACAGTTATCTCAAGATAACTTGAGATATATATTGAGATATCTTGAGACTAATTGAGATATCTCAATACAAATATCTCAATATAAATTGAGATATCTCAAGATAAAATGTGATATCTCAACATGGAGTATCTCAAGATAAATTAGACATATATCGAGATATCTCAAGATACGGTGCATCGCAGAGTATTACAATATACATATTTTACCGAGTTTTTCATAATCTGGGTTTCGTAGCAATGCGGGTTTGCCTTATCGACAAATTACATTCTAACCGAAGTAGTTCTCTTCGCAAACAAACCGAATGGTAACAAACTTTGAAAATATGTTGAAATACAGACAAAAAATCCTTCATTTGACTGTTTTAGTAAAAAAAGGTTTGACCCTTAAGGGGGCACTCCACAGTTTAATGTACATTTCTCAATCATCAAACCCATGACAAGCCCTTAGCCTGAATCCTTGAGCAAAAATAAATCACATCATCATTGTGTCATACATTTCTTAGAAGACAATACAATTACCCATGTTTCCATACCAAATAAAAGTATCAAAAAGCATTTTCTGTACAACTTTAGTCCCATTTCTTTAAGATTACCCCACCCCTCAAAACATGTTAAAAAACCAATTTTAGCAATATTTCAAATGTCAATAAATAAAAATAAAAAATTTTCCTACACATATCAGGGTCATGTCTGCACTCATAATGCTCTTGCATATCAGGAAATGCTAAGCTTTACATACCGAGTCCGGCGTTTTAAAAAGTTATTCCATGCTGAACTCCCCGTGATAGAAAATCAGCCATTTCACCTATTTTTAGAAAGTTTTGGATTGGTTCACATTTTTCTATTTATAGACTCCAAAAAACCCAAAGAATGCATATTCCAATACACCAAAATAAACTTAGAAGTACTCAAAACTGAAAACAACATCAAACATGTGCTTCATAATTATTATAAATACCATTCATGGACCTAAAAGATGCTTAGTTGATTTCTTTCTGATTTACACCATGGACATTCATGCGAAACTGAGGAGTGCCCCCTTATATAGAGACTAATTTCCTGCTAACCTGCTTAAATGGAGACTGATACTCGGCTGTCTTGGAGCTACACTGCTTATATAGAAACTAATACTAAGCTGTCATAGAGCTAAACTGCAAATATAGAGAGTGATACTCGGCTGCCTAGGAGCTAATCTGCTTATATGAAGACTGATACTCCGCTTTCCTGGAGCTAACCTGCTTATATGTAAACTGATACTCCGCTGTCTTGGAGCTGTACTGCTTATAAAGTGACTGATACTCTGCTGCCTAGGAGCTAAATTGCTTATATGGATAACTGATAATCTTCTGTCTTGGAGCTAAACTGCTTATATAGAGACTGATACTACGCTGTCTTGGAGCTAAACTGCTTATATGGAGAGTGCTTCTCCGCTGTCCTGGAGCTAAACTGCTTATATTCAGACTGATATTCCGCTGTCTTGGAGCTAAACTGCTTATATAGAAACTGATACTCCGCTGTTTTGGAACTAAACTGCTTATAGGGAGACTGAAACTCAGCAGGAACTAAACTGCTTATTTATAGACTGATACTCGGATGTCTTGGAGCTCAACTGCTTATATAGAGACTGATACTCCGCTGTCTTGGAGCTGAACTGCTTATATAGAGACTGATACTCCGCTGTCTTGGAGCTAAACTGCTTATATGGAGACCGATACTCTTCTGTCTTGGAGGTAAACTGCTTATATGGAGACTGATACTCCGCTGTCTTGGAGCTAAACTGCTTATATTTAGAGTGCTTCTCCGCTGTCCTGGAGCTAATTTGCTTATATGCAGACTGATATTTCGCTATCTTGGAGCTAAACTGCTTATATAGAGACTGAGACTCCGCTGTTTTGGAACTAAACTGCTTATAGGGAGACTGATACTCCGCTGTCTTGGAACTAAACTGCTTCTATACAGACTGATACTTGGATGTCTTGGAGCTAAACAGCTTATATAGAGAGTGATACTCCGTTGTCTTGGAGCTAAACTGTTTATATAGAGAGTGATACTCCGCTGTCCTGGACCTAAACTGATTATGTGCAGACTGATATTACGCTGTCTTGGAGCTAAACTGCTTATAGGGAGACTATAACTCCGCAGTTTTGCAACTATACTGTTTATAGGGAGACTGATACTCCACTGTCTTGGCACCTCACTGCTTATATCTAGACTGATACACCGCTGTCCTGGAGCTGAATTGCTTATATGGAGACTGATTCTCTGCTGTCCTGGAGTTAACCTGCTTATATGTAGACCGATACTCAGCTGTCTTGGAGCTAAACTGCTTATATGAAGACTGATACTCTATTTTCCTGGAGCTAAACTGCATAACTGGAGACTGATACTCGGCTGCCTTGGAGTTAAACTGCTTATATAGAAACTGATACTCCGCTGTCTTGGAAATGGACTGCTTATATAGAGACTGATACTCAGCTGTCTTGGAGCTAAACTGCTTATATGAAGACTGATACTCTGTTTTCCTGGAGCTAAACTACATAACTGGAGACTGATATTCGGCTGTCTAGGAGCTAAACTGTTTATATAGAAACTGGTACTCTGCTGTTTTAGAGCTAAACTGCTTATATAGTGACTGATACTCCGCTGTCCTTGAGCTAAACAGCTTATATGGAGACTGATATTCCGCTATCTTGGAGCTAAACTGCCTATATGAATAAATACTGAAGACTGATATTCTGCTGTCCTGTAGCTGAACTTCTTATATGGAGACAGATACTCTGATGTCTTGGAGCATAACTGCTTATATGAACAAATATTGAAGACTCATATTCTGCTGTCCTGGAGTTAAACTTTTTATATGGAGACTGATACTCTGCTTCTTGGAGCTAAAATCCTTATATGGAGACGGATACTCTGCTGTCTAGGAGCTAAACTGCTCATATGGAGACGGATACTCTAAACTGCTTATCTAGAGACTGATACTCCGATGTCTTGGACCTAAACTGCTAATATGGAGACTGATACTCTGCTGCCCTAGAGTTAAACTGTTTATATGGAAACGGATACTCTAAACTGCTTATATGGAGACTGATACTCCGATGTCTTGGAGCTAAAGCGCTTATATGGAAACTGATACTCTGCTGTCCGGCAGCTAAACTGCTTATTTGGAGGGCGATACTCCGCTGTCATGGAGCTAAACTGCTTATATGGAAAGCGATACTTCGCTGTTTGGAGCTAAACTGCCTATTTGGAGAGTGATACTCCGCTGTCTTGGAGATTAACAACTTATATGGCAACTGATAATTTGCCGTCTTGGAGCTTAACTTCTTATATGGAGACTAATACTCTGCTGTCTTGTAACTAAACGGCTTATAAGAAGATTGATACTCCTTTGTCCTGGAGCAAAACTGCTTATATGGAGACTCATATTCTGCTGTCTTGGAGCTAAACTGCTTATATGGAGACTGATACTTTGCTGTCCTGCCGCTAAACTGCTTATGTGGAGGACGATACCTTGCTGTCTTAGAGCTAAACTGCTTATTTGGAGAGTGATACTTCGCTGTCTTGGAGATTTACAGCTTATATGGAAACTGATAATCTGATGTATTGGAACTAAACTGCTTATATGGAGAATGATACTCCGCTGTCCTGAACCCAACTGCTTATATGTAGACTCATATTCTGCTGTCTTCGAGCAAAACTGATTTTAAGTAAACTGATATTCTGCTGTCCTGGAGCTAAACTGCTTATATGGAGACTGATATTCTGCTGTCTTGGAGCTAAACTGCTTATATGGAGACTGATACTCTGCTGTCTTGAAGCTAAACGGCTTATATGGAAACTGAAACTATGCACTCCAGATGCTAAACTTGTTATATGGAGACTGATACACCTCTCTCTTGGAGCTGAACTGCTTATATGTAGACTGATTCTCTGCTGTCCTGGAGTTAAACTACATATATGGAGACTGATACTCTGCTGTCTTGGAGCAAAATTTGCTTATATGGAGACCGAAACTCCGCTGTCTTCGAGCTAAACTGCTTATATGGAAACTGATACTATGCACTCCTGGAGCTAAACTGCTTATATGGAGATTGATACTCCTCTGTCTTGTAGCTGAACTGCTGATATGGAGACTGATACTCTGCTGTCTTGGATCTACACTGCTTATACGGAGACTGACACTCTGCTGTCTCGGAGCTAAACTGCTTATATGGAGACTAATACTCTGCTATCTTGGATCTACACTGCTTATACGGAGACTGATACTATGTTGTCTTGGAGCTAAACTGCTAATATGGAGACTGCTATTCCACTGTCGTGGAGCTAAACTGCTTATATTGAGACTGATACTCTGCTGTCTTGGAGCTAAACTGCTTATATGGAGACTGATACTCTGCTGTCTTTGAGCTAAACTGCTTATATTGAGACTGATACTCTGCTGTCCTGGAGCTAAACTGCTTATATTGAGACTGATACTCTGCTGTCTTGGAGCTAAACTGCTTATATTGAGACTGATACTCTGCTGTCTTGGAGCTAAACTGCTTATATGGAGAATGATACTCTGCTGTCTTGGAGCTTAACTGCTTATATGGAGAATGATACTCTGCTGTCCTGGAGCTAAACTGCTTATATTGAGACTAATACTCTGCTGTCTTGGATCTACACTGCTTATACGGAGACTGATACTATGTTGTCTTGCATCTTAACTGCTTATATGGAGACTGATACTCTGCTGTCTTGGAGCTAAACTGCCTATATGGAGACTGGTACTCTACTCTCTTGGAGCTAAACTGCTTATATTGACTATGCATTACGTAATCTTATTTCGATTTGTCAATGAACAAGGTACTGCACCAGGGCAACAGGATAACATTCCACAGTGGGGCATTTTTGAAGTATTTGTTTATCAGTTGACAGTAATGATATAAATTTAATAACAACAATTTGCATTGATTAAATGTTCAATGCTTAATTAACAATGCGTTGACTTCCTTTTAAATATAAGACACAAATTATGACATCAGTTACAACACAGATGAAGCTGTCTTTTGCTCTAGTTTATTGCATCAATAAAGACAGTGATATGAAACAAATTTGTATATGTTAAATAAAAATAAAAAGACAATCAAGCAATCTGGTTGCATACAGTTGATTTAAACATCTTAGTGAAAGTAACACATTTTTGAATTTTATTAAGCACTTATTTAAAAAAAAATTATTCGAAAAGATTTGGATAATCAGGAGAATAAACGACTGGAATTAAGTTTAACACATTGACGATGGTCTTTGTCTATGAATGTAACATTGTAATATAACAGTAGAAACAAAATCAAAATAATATATGGACATAATCCATTATAAGCGAGCACAAAAATAAAATTAAAAGAAAATGGACTTCGGTATAAATTCATAATTTGTAACATTAATTACATGTACATCTCGTGTTCATTCAAGGAATGTTTCACAAACACAAAATATGTCGTAGTTTTTCATCACGACAATAAAATCAGAGTATTCTAATCTATATTTTAATCTGCATACAATTAAAAAGGATGTATTGAGATAATTGGCTATATCAATTTGTGACTGTTTGATTTCACAGTTTGAATGTAGCATAGATCTCTAGAAGCACAAGTCTTGCTTCGTGTAGTAGTCTAATGGTCTTTTGCTGGTTTTGATTGAATTGGATTTTATAGTCGCACCAACAGCTAAGGTCATATGGCGACTTTCTAGCTTCCACTGGCGGAGGAAGACCCCAGGTGCCCCTCCGGGCAATTTTCGTGCACGTGCGGGCACCAGGGTAGAACCACCGACGTTCCGCAAGGTCTTTTGCTGGAGAAGTTAAGTGTTATTTATATCACAATAGTTACTGTAACTAGCTGACCCCCTTACGTCCTAATTGTTACCTACATATGTTTGAGACACATCTTTCTGACGAATACAGTGAAAAGTTTAGTGTTGGAACGCGGTCGATGCGTTTGAGCTGGACGTATACTTTTTGGAGACGACGATCGTTTCCTATTCGAAGGTGCCCAGAAGGGTATGGCTAGAGTGTTCAAGTGTGTCCCTTTGAGATTTGGGCAAGCGTCCGCAAGAAACCGATTTACTAGTCGGTCTGTTGTTTGCTCGTGGTGAGTGCTTCTACTGGTTTAAGTGACTGGGCAGATTGTAAGGGTGCATAACTTCCTTCGAGTGCAGCACTGCATTGCCCAGTTGATGGAATAGACCTTCTGTCTGTGTGTATTTTCTCACGGTGTACTCTCAAGCTGTGGGCTATGTCTCTTGGTGACATGGGTGCAAACTATATGTTGCAGAGATAAGTACTGGTCACGTGATTTCTGGTTCGTGTCGGTCTTTTGTGATAGTTTGCTAATTGGGCTTCTACCGACATGACGATATACACCTTGATGTTTGTGTATGGTTTGTAACACGTTATACGATGGTGGATCATGATTTGAGTCACCACGGGTGACACAGTGGGGTTGAGATGTTGCAACCGTAGGAGCAAGACGTGGCGATTCAGGGTATAACGAATTCATCCTTTCGGCGACGCGTTCGTCACGGTTAGCAATGTCTGTATTTACACTATCTTTCCTTCCTCGTTACTTTGTAGTTTACGACTGTCACAATAGGTTTTAAACTGCCAAGCTTAAAGTTGAGTCAGTCTATGCATTGACGTGCTGTTTACCTGAATCTCTTTTTAAATGCACCTTATGAAGAACATCGTTGCTTGCATTCCCTACTACAAATACATTGTGCTTGTCAATTGAAAGCCTAGAGTAGACGAAGTGTATGAATGGTCTTTAAAATCTCGATACGCGATTAGACCTGGACTATTATTTCTCACATCATGCTCATTCCGATTTTGTTTTTCAGAGAACCATAGATCTGTTGAAGATAGACATAGAGGGCAGCGAGTGGAGTACCTTAAATGAAATGATGGACAGTGGATCACTCAACAATGTTAAGCAATTATTAATCGAGTTTCACTTCTATTCAAATGACAAAACCAGGCGACAGGAACAGCTTGCCGTGTTAAGGCGCCTATACAACGCCGGGTTACGTATATTCAGCAAGGAAAGAAATACTTACTGTAAACCAAAACAGTGTACAGTTTATGTAGAAGCCTATGGAGAAAGAATTACGCGTTTAGTAGAAGTGTCATTTATAAATAGTAGATTGGTGTAGGAAGTAGCCTTTCCCCCTCAATTCGGCGTAAGAATTATTAAAGCAAAACACTCGCTACATAATTTATAATTAAACCGTCTGGAATTATCCTGCCATAATCCGTATTACTATTAATACAAACTGAGTCAGTGTTAACTTACACATTGATATAAACACATAATATATGTTAATGAATTTGTACGGTAACATATCACTGTGAAATTATTTTTTTGGTCAAACAAAACAAAGCGTTCCATGTTTCGACCACAACAACTTATTTTTTACCTGTTGTAACAAAATAGTTACTGTTATACAAAACATTTTGTAATCATGTGTGCCAATGATAACAAACATGTTCATTGTATTAGTTAGAAGAAAATAAAAGCTTTTGCTCTCGCTTCTGCGTTGGTTAACATTTTGCGCGTAGGATCTCGTATTTCCAAACGTATTTGACAGAATAAAATGAAATTTGAAACATCATCCTCTATAAAAATGCCCCCTCCTTGAACTCTGACTTAATTGTACATGTAAGCTGGTATGTCCAAAACCGCTTGACATAAGTAAATGAAACTGTTCATACATATATACGGTATTAAAACAATCTAACAGGCTTATGCAGTTGTCATCACTCTGTCATTTCTTTTGACCAATGTATGCCCCCTTTTGGAGTAAAGAACATTTGGTTAAACGTTCGAACTGTTTGAGAGCGTTTGCAAGCGTCTGAACACAACATAGGGCCCAACCGATCCAAAGGGTTCGCCTTCCCAGTTGGCGAGAGCCCTCCTGGGGAATCTTACCCCGAGTGTTTTTGTATGCATGTTGCAGTATATTTTTACGGATTATTATGTGTATATATTTAATACTGTACTCACACCAAGCTCAAATTAGAGTAGGCGATTGTCTCCAAACAATGTATAGTGTACTCAGTTATATGATGTGTAACACTTATATGTGAGCTGTATCTCTATTAACCATAGATTTACCTTCCCCGTGTTTTAATCACAGAGGCAGTATAATACTTTAGATAAGTTATGTAAAACTCACTTTCCAAGTATTTTAACTAGGACAACAGTGTCTACTTTACCAGGAAAACAATATCCTGTATGCAAAAGATCTTTCGGAATAAAAATTCCTTCGGCAGTTGCCGTAAAGAGGCACCGTTGTGTTACTTATTAGCCCGTATACACGTTGATCCACCCTTGCGAATTGTACATATGTATTCTCTACCAGTATGTATTTAACTGTGTGGTATCGTGTGTTACCGTGGTCTATGTGTTATTATGTATATTCACTTTCAATCTTTACATGTATATGTTAGATTGTTTTCACACTAATTTAGTATCAGAATACTAGAAGTTGACATGTGCCGATCGAGTAGTGTATGCTGTTACAATCACCTACCGAACATTCTTTGATTTCAGTGTATTGTAAGTTTGTTGCAATTTGTTGTATTGTAACAGTTACTGCGTGTTGTAATCGCTTTGAGTGTTTATGTTATTTTATTACAATTCTCCAGTTCATGATCTGGCGAGATATTTTTGCAATCGCTTAATCTCTTCGTGTAATAAATACACTAAGCTACTCTCAATTGAGTAACACTAAGAGACGAATCTAATGGTTAAACATCTCCAATATTCTCTAGTTTATAATGTGAGAACAGTCACATACAGACGCATATTATGTATGTAAAGATCTTAACATTTGAGGAACATAGTAGAGAATATTATTTTATAACCGCATATATGGACTTTCACTTCGGTCAAAATTACGGTATAAGACAAAAACGCTATAAACTGAAAGATGTTACTAAATCATAGACTGTATTACAACAATTGTGTCAATTCGCGTATTGTGCTAAGTGAAACTACGTATAGTTAAAGTAGAAGTGTCAGTATAAATATATATGTTCGATAGTAACTGATAACAAATATTAATTCAATGATAATATGGACACACGTCCTATTAATTTTAGGACACAAAAAACAAACATGTGACTCATTACGGGATATAAAATAGATACCTTTGATATTTACATGACAAACGAAAGTGTCTCAACGGTTATCAACAAATCATTACCACGAGTTAAACTAATTCACACCCTCTACATATGGTAATTAGTCATGGATAGGCAATACCGCGGGACCAATGTATTACAGATGTTAAATACTGTATATAAGACTGTCGATAGATACATGTACTTCCAAATCAACCGAAGCATTGTGGTGTAGTGGTTAGACTTGCATTCGTGAGGTCGTGGGTTCAAGTCACCTGACCGCGTCATACCAAAGACTTTAAAAATGGAGTAGTTACGTGTAACCCATGCATGACAAGCAAATAATTGGTAGTACTCCGTCTGGTCAACCGGGTGTCAGAATAATGTGTATGGGAGGGGTATCATGTACTACGGCGTGGTATACCAGTGTGGCAGCACTATATCTGCTTCAAGTAGACTGTAGGTAGATACATAGCACTACACACAATTACTCACACAATAGTCTGGACATAATGCTTAGACAACGGGGGATTCTTCCCGGGGCCTCATATGGTAGAGGGACTTAAAACCTTAGAAATCATCATCTTCCAAATCAGTTCTCACTCGACTAGCACACTGGAAATCAATTAAACCCTTGGTGAATTTGAAATATGTTATACAAGCAATAGGAAGGGTAAACAAACTCGACAAACTCGTAATTGCTTGCGAACAAGTCTGAAACCTGTTTCGACTTTAAAAAGTATGTTTAAACATACACGCAATATACAGTGTATATACACACACAATTGAGTTCTCACTCGACTAACACACTGTAAATCAATTAAACCCTTGGTGAAATTGAAATCAGTTATACAAGCAATAGAAAGGGTAAACAAACTCCTATAGAAACCACAGCGTCCGAACGCAATGGCATCGTAGGTCCGCACTGTACTGCAAGCAAGGACTTGATAATACAAAGAAAGAGACAAAAAACAACAGAAAGGGTGGTGAAGACAGGGTAACCGACTTGGAACGGTCAGTAGGCAATAAGGCTTGCTGGTTAGCTTGAATCGATTTTATATGCGCACAATCCTCGCTATTATCCTGACTTCAGCGCCCAAATAGACAAGACAGTGTAAACAAAACTACATCCCATCAAAAGAAATTCTAACAATAAAGGCCACATCCAGAGAAACTAACTAAAGAAACACATACAAAATAATAAACATCTCAGGATGTATCCAGAATCGTACTAAACAACCATAATAGTTGCAGCTAAAGAGAAAACAAATCTAGGGTACGACCGGAAAACCCGAGGGACGAAAGCTCATGCACCCACCTCCCATAGTTGGGGTTTCAGTAGGTGCAACCATAGAGTCCCATGAAGTAGTCCAGTTTCAAAGTCTGAAACTTGTTTCGACTTTAAAAAGTATATTTAAGCGGTAAACAAACAAGCAATATACAGTGTACACACACACACACACACACACACACACACACACACTTCACTACATGTGAATGTGATGGTTTGAAGACCAGTTCTCACATTATAAAGTAGAGAATATTAGAGCTTGGTTAAACATTAGAATCGACTCTTAGTGTTACTCAATTGAGTATAGCTTAGTGTATTTATTACACGAACAGATTAAACGAAAATCTCTCAACTGGAGAATTGTAATAAAATAACATAAACAGTCAAAGCGATTACAACACGCAGTAACTGTTACAATACAACAAATTTCTACAAACGTACAATACACTGAAAACAGAAAATTTTCGGTAGGTGATTGTAACAGCATAAACTACTCGATCGGCACATGCCAACTGATACTAAATTAGTGTGAAAACGATCTAATATATACATGTAAAGATTGGAAGTGAATATATAATATTATATACATAGACCACGGAACACAGTTTAACACATACTGGTAGAAAATTCGCATGTAAAATTCACGAAGGGTGGATATACGTGTATACGGGCTAATAAACCAAATATATAAGTAACACAACGGTGCCTCTTTATGGCAGCTGACGAAAGATTTTTTTCCCGAAAGATCTTTTGCATACAGGATATTGTTTTCCTGGTAAAGTAGACACTGTTGTCCTAGTTAAAATAATTTGCAAGATATTTTAACATAACTTATCTTAAAGTATTATACTGCCTCTATGATTAAAACACGGGGAAGGTAGTCTGTATGGTTAATACAGATACATCTCACATATTAGTGTTACACATAATATAGCTGAGTACACTATACATTGTTTAGAGACAATCGCCTACTCTAATGTGAGCTTGGTGTGAGTACAGTATTAAGGATATACACATATAATAATCCGTTAAAATATACTGTAACATGCATAAAAAACACTCGGGTTAAGATTCTGGGAAGGCGAACCCTTTGAGGTCAGTTGGGTCCTCTGCTATGGTCAGACGCTTGCAACACCCCCCCCCCCCCCCACCCCCCACAATATTGTTCCGGCACCCAGATTCTTCCCCTGGCAAAAACGCATTAATCTTGACAGTATCACCTGAGGGAGGCATTACGCCCTCCGATGACGGTGGCATTTTGCGGGAGGTAGATGCAACCTAATTGGCTACTGTTGATAACTAGTTGAATAGTTCAGAACATAGTGCAAGTGCGATTTTAGTCGCTTGCTAGTAACACAATATAAAAACAGTCATGCTAAAAAGCAGAAATATTAACAAAGCACATGCAGCATAGCATAACGAAGATTGCAAGGGTGACGCCGCTATACACCTCTAAAATCTAAAAGTGACAGAACGTACTATTTAGTTAATGCATATGTTTCAACCGAGCGGCCTCTCGTCTTGCAAGTGACGTAAATTCCTGTCAGGACTCACTTGTTCTATACCATTAAAATTATTGGTCTTGGAATAACTACAACTCGCTACTGTATTTACTCCTTTATATAATACTAGTATATTATTCTGGCAAGTACTTTCAGAACAAAAATAATATCTTCCAAAGCCTTTTATATTTAAAGAGGACTCTCAGTTAACATCCGGTCAATAGTCTCTTATTTCGCAAGTTACCCGAAAATACCTCGTGACGCACCTGTAATACTCAACTACTGGTATAATGGCGTCACCCGGCGTGAAATATGAAAATCTGCCAATTTCCAAACTGGCCAAAATGCGACTGCTCCCCACGGATTCTGAATGCTGAAAGTCATCGATTCTAAAAATCGGCTGCTTTTATACTAAACTCGGATCCAGCCAAAATTTGATTGGGCGATCCAACAGAATCTAGTTGGAAAATCAACAACTCTACAGAATATCGTAGGGCAGTTGGAAATCCACAGATTCATGTCGGGACGTCGGATCAGCTCAACCACATTATGTTGGGGGAGTTTACATTTGACTTATACAATAAATAATTTAAGATTTAAACCTGTACCGATATTCAATAATAAATGTATAAATAAGTACACTTTCACAAAATGAACGATGAAATAAAACAATGTGTGGCCTTAAACTGCAAAGAAGTCAAACGTTACAATACAAAAAATAGATTAGTATACACAAAATAGCTCTCCTTAGAAGAGGTATAGCGCTGAAATTGAAAATCATTTTCTCAGTAAATATACATCAAATATACATATTTGCACAATGAACAATGACAAATCATGACAATTTATGATACAAATAGTGTTTATGGATGGAGGTTATCCTACACTTGAAGTGATAAGATGAAAAATGTACGAAAACTCATGAAGTTAAACTGGTCAGATTACTTTCCCGCCCCACTTGCTTACAATACAGTTTTAGTGTATTAAAAACGTATTAAAAACAACAATTTACAGTAAACAGACATTCATAAATATGATGTTATTAACTTTATATAATCTAAACCACATCTACTTAGACCGTATGTTTAAAATATCAAGCTATCTGAAGTTATCCCAAAGTAGGAGCAAAGGGACTTGAACATAGAGGCCTTATCATTACATTACTTCCCCTCCACAAAGCAAAATGTCCCCATGAGCAAAAATAAAATGTATAAAATAGATATTGTATATAACAGTAACATTTGAATCTGTACGCAAACATGTAATAACCTCATCAAATTGCAGTGCTAATTGACCTAACTTTAAATATTAAAGCAATTATAGTACCTTTAATACTTTGATATTACTCAACATATCATGTAGTTATAATTGTGATTCAATAAATTGAAAGTTACATACCATTTTAGAATAATACATTAACATACACTGTTCAAATGAGGATCTGTATATATGTACCTCATACCTAAATCGCCTAATGAGAATCTGTGTATATGTACCTCATACTTAATCGCCTAATGAGGATCTGTATATATGAACCTCATACCTAAATCGCCTAATAAGGATCTGTGTATATGTACCTCATACCTAAATCGCCTAAATGAGGATCTGTGTATATGTACCTCATACCAAAATCGCCTAAATGAGGATCAGTGTATATGTACCTCATACTTAATAATAATGTGTTGTTTTTTTAAGGGAAACAGACTGTAGGTACTGGGTTTTATTTAAACTTACATCACAAAATATCAAATAAAAAATTATTTCTTGTTCTTTTTGAGAACCACTACAATGCTTTCCACCGTGTCATGGTGCCTCATATCATGGCCCGGTCGTCTGGCAGGAGAACGTGTTCTACGCCTTTTGTTGGCAGGTTCTACGTTTTCCTTGTCCTCATGGCGTGGACGGTCGAGGTGACGCTGCCTCTCTACATCGCGGTTGTCCATTCGTCGCATGAATGATTCCATGGCCGCCCTCAGCATGGCAAATTGCTGAGTCTGTTCATCTCTGGATAGCCTTCGCGACAAGGTTGTTCTGTTCTGTCTGTCTGGCAGTCACAGGGGTGACGTTGGTGGCAATGGTGGGCGTGGTAGGGACGATGGTGGCAGGGACAGTGTTGGCAGCGATGGTGGACTAAGTAACGGTGGCAGATGATGACATAGCCTGCTTATGTATACTCACTGGCCTCGGATTGAAGTATTGTAACGTAGGGGCTATTTGTGAAAAAGGCACCTCATCCTCATCCAGACTGGCATAACTATAAAGAGAGCCTTGAAGCGAAGGTAATGTAGTTCTTAACCTGGGTGAGATGGTCTCGTTGGGGTCACTCTGACCCAGCAGTATGTGAAGCACATGTTCGTCCCTCGTGACCGTGGGTGGTGATACCATGGGTAGAGACGTGGCGAAGACCGGTCCAAAATGAGAAATGTCCCTGGCCCGCAGACGCCATTTTTGCTCTGAGTCTGCGACCGACATTTGGACATAGTCCTGACATTCGACCAACAACTTAGGATGGGACGACTGCATTAATATTTCCTCCGTACATACTCGCATGCCTTTACGTTACAACTCGGCCACCTTGATGCCGTGGGACGGGTAGATCCCGGGGAGTACGTGGTGTTCTAAGGATTCCTGGTCAGTTGACCTGAAGGTGCAGATACTGTAGTAAAATGGGGCCCTGGGTAGTTCCACGTGGTCTTTGTCTATGTGCGAAACGACTTTCTTTTTCTGCGCTACATAGGCCGTGGACATAAGTGGACAGATAAGGCATCTTGTATCTGAGACATTCTCCTAAAGATATAGAAAACGGACTTTAGACTGAATTATTTTTATCAACTGAATAAATGTTAACTTGAATTTTCCGTATCCATCGTGGTACGGTGTCAGTTTGAACCTTATGTCAGATCATTGTATTTTGCAATTATAATGCAGGGCCCTTGGTAAGCCGGTTGCAGTTTTCGGGATTGCCCCGGTCTGAAGTTATGGTTTTCCACCCACACACGATCGCCCATTGTATAACGGAAGACAGATAGTTTGGCGTCATACAGGTCTTCCTGCCTTTGTGCACTGACTGCAAGCTTCTTACGTGCAACTTCATGCGCATGCTGCATTTTAGCCCTTAGCGTAACTACGTAATCGCCATAACTAGTTATTTAGGTGGGATGGTTGCTTTGTCCACCATAAATTAATTCTGCAGGTAATCGAACCTCACGACCAAGCATAAGTCAATTAGGGGTGATACCGCTAGATTCATGTGTGTGTGTGGGGTGGGCAGCTCTATAAACAGCAGCAAGACAACCTTAGTGTAAATCCCAGTCTTTTTGCTCGCCGCGTAAATATGACTTGACCATTCGTAAAAGAGTATGATTGAATCTTTTGGCTACTCCATTACACCTTGGGTTTCTCGCAGATGTTCGGGTTTTCTTTATCTCTAACATGCAACAAAGTTGTTTGAAAATGGAACTTTCATATGTGATCGGAGTGGATGGTAAGTGGACATCCCAATCGACTTATGACCTCGTTCAAACTTTTACTCGCGAATATTTCCGCAGATTGATTGGGAACGGGTAGGATTTCAACACATTTGGTAAAATGGTCAGTTACAAGGAGTATGTAGCGGTTTCCACGTGGAGTTAAAGGTAACGGACCGAGAAAATCTGTAGCCTGTCTGTCAAGGGGTGCACCAACTTGCATATTTCCAAGTGGTGCTCGAGGTTCACAAAAGGGTTTCTTAATGGATGCACATGTAACACTTTTTAGTATCCACATATTTACGTCTGAACCAACAAAAGAGCTCTCCTTATTGGAAGTATAGCTCTGAAATTGAAAGTCATTTGCTCAGTAAATACATCTTTGCCCAATGAACAATGACAAACCATGACAATTTATGATAGTGTTTATGGATGGAGGTCATCCTACACTTGAAATGATAAGATGAAAAATGTACGAAAACTCATGAAGTTAAACTGGTAAGATTACATTTCTCCACCCACTTGCTTACAATACAGTTTTGGTGTATTGAAAACGTATTCAAACCAACAATTAACAGTAAACTGACATTCATAGAAATGATAAGTTATTAACTTTAGATAATCTAAAACACATCTACTTAGATCGTATGTTTAAAATATCAAGCTATCTGAAGTTATCCAAAGTAGGAGCAAAGGGACTTGGTGAGATGCCTAATCATTACACATATAAACCAATTAATGTTTTATTACTGCATAAATACCATTAGGTATACACATATATATTGTTTTAGGTCTAGATATGTACCATTGTGTTATTTAATACAACTAACACCCTACTAACACTAATGACACAGACGGGTACGGAACACAGTCTCTAATCGCTTACTGGACAAACTACTCGAGTATATATATATATATGTAATGGCGGTCCGAGGGTAAATCTTCGCAAGAGCAAAGTTCTCCTCAGATGTATCCTCAGACCCGCTATTATATTTATATATGAGATACTTTTATGAGGATCAAAAACAAGTTGGAATTGTTGGGAATAATGAGGGTTTAGGACATTTTGTAGAGGATTGCAGTTGTTGCAACAATACCAAAACAGTATGCTATTGTAAAAGCTGATGATAAGATCACAAAGAAAGCAAAAGGTGTAAAAAAATATGTAACTAACAAACATATAAATGTGGATGATTACAGGGATGCAATATTTAATAAATCCAAATTTACACATGAGATGAATTCTCTTATATCCAAATACCATCACATATACACTATAAACATAAAAAATACATCCATATCCCCGCTGGATACTAAACGCTTTATTAAGTCGGATGGTATTTGCACCGATGCATATGGATATAATCCTTTATAAAAACTTATAAGCAACAAACATTACCACTGCCATCCCACCCACTACAAACAACAGCTCGTCGTTTTTCTGATCTGGGGATGGATCATAAAAATCATTTAACGTAGGCTCTGGTTCCATGCTTAAAGAATCCTAGACACTAAAAAATACATAGCACCAGACGGTATCAGGACATACGCGTTTGGGTATAAGCAGGAACAATAAGGCGTTCTTCTTTGACAAATCCTCTCTGAGGTTCTGGTGCTTTAAAATAATATACTCTTATACCTTGCGTCACCATATAACTATTAATCTGGTGAATATATACACTCCATACTGGGTCAGTTGCTCTGCGTCTTCCACCCTCTTGTTCCCCGGGCTGATATAGATACATGTATCTCACACTGGCATTCTGACAGATAGGATCATCTTTTAATGTTTTTATTTCAACAGGAGGTGTTTTTTTCGTCTCCACATTTATTGCTTTGATAACTTCTGGTAATCGCTTTACCCACTCTCTGTTGCATTTGTGTGAATCTATTTCCTTAGCATACTGATAACCAAACAATCGTTCAGCTAATGTTCTGTTAAATCTTTCCACTATAGCTTTGGTCTCTTTGTGTATATCTCTTCTACCTCGTCTGATATTTACTTTGTGTTGCGCCATCAACTGCGATACTGCACCCATGAATTCTCTGCCTGGGTCAGCTTGTAATAACTTTGGATATTTCAGATGCCGACTGTATATATTTTCAAATGCTTTGGCAACTTCTTTACTATCCTTGGAAGTCAGTGGCTCTGCTTCTTTGTATCTACTCGCAATATCAACAACAGTCAATGCATATTAATATGTCTTGCGTCCACGACCAAAGCCCACAGTGTCATCTGGTTGGAATAACAAATCAGCTTGATGCACTTCATTCTTAGTAGAAATATCAAACCTGGGTTTAACTATTTTCTTTTGTGCGGGTAAATAAATCTGCCACACAGCTTGTTTCTTTAGAAATTCTAATGCCTGTCTCTCACTGACACCAGCCTCCTTTGCCAACTTCTTAACTGCCGAATAACCTCTCCAAAATCCTTTTGGGCTGTACTAAATCTTTTCCATTTGTTTTCTATCGAAGATTAAAATATATAACTATAAAGAAAAAAAAAACTATATCAATTTATACGCCACAAATTCAGTTGCAGCCATACCCATCACAATAAACATAATCTCTCAATTCTGTTGGTCTGGAGATGGTGTATAGAAATCACTCAACTTAGGCTCTGGTTCCGAAGGCAACTGTTTACCAGTTATATAATAATACTGCTTAATAGCCTGGTCCACATCATCAAATGTCTGCTCTGCATGATGCTCCTTCTGCAGTTGCTCATTAATCAAATCTAATCTCTCTGTTCTTTTTTTTATTCCACGCCGCTTGTGCTGATTCCAATTGTTCTACGGCTTTGTCAAGCCTTTGTCTTTCCGCATCTGAATGACTTCCCATTTTTGAAAACAGATAATTTGAACCATATTAAACGCCAATGCGTTTGTTAATGCGCCACCTATCATCATTTCTACTGCACTCGCCATTTTTTATATAGTATAAAAAAAAATCTAAATTACTTCATAATATCCGCAGGAATATGCATGCCATCTTCGGGATGGTTAACATTTTGTGCTGTTGATTTTATGAATATTGAGTTCTGCTCAACCCGGGGCTAGAGGGCGTGAGCGGTAGCTAGCATATTTCACTACCACTCATGAACAGTCTCAATCAAACAGAGACTGCAATATTTCGTATGTGTCGTGCTCGGCCGTTTCCAAAGGTCCATTATCATACTCTTTTTATAATACCTTGCTTAACCAACATATCCTTCGTAGCCATTACTAACAGTATATCTATAGACAGCATCACAACATCTCCCATATTAAAATCCACTTTAGGTGCTGGTCTTTTTAGTAGTTTTCTACCAATCTCAGAATATCCATTAGTTAGAAGTGTTTCCACTCCAGCGTGATGCAACATATTTACAATTTGTTTTCCGTCAATACTTGTTGCCATTTTTTATATCAAATTAATTAAAAGTCAAACGGATCTTCCTTTGGTTGCATAGCAACAGGCACAATCGATTTATTGGTATAGATATACAAACCCAACCCAGCAATACTCAATACCACACACAGTGGAATATAATTTTTGTATACATTTATTTTAATGTGTTTCTCTGGTTCCTCTTCACCTCTGGCGTGGCGCAGTCGGTAGCGCGGAGGATTTGTAACCGGAGGCCCCGGGTTCAATCCTCCGTGGTGCCACTGAGTTCCGTCGGTGTGTTCTTGGGCAAGACACTTTCCCTTAGCCTCGTCCGTCGGATGGGGACGTAAACCGGGCGGTCCCGTGTATCGGTCTATCCTCCGAGCACGTTAAAGAACCATAGGAATCTATTCGATAATAAGAGTAGGGCGGGTTCCCGGATTCCTATGTATCCTTCCCCTCTCTCTGGGGCGGCTCTAAATAACCTATACTGTGTTGATGAGCCGTTAAACAACATTCAATTCAATTCAATTCTTTACCTCTTGGTACTTTTGTTATCTGCTTTGCATCCCGCGCATCCCGCGCATCTTGTGCATCTTGATTTACCTGAAGCAAACGCTTTGCCTTCCTTGCCGCTGCTCCCTTCTTCCCGGCCTCTATCCGTTTTGGATTTTTTTGTTGTGTAGCAACTGTAGCAACAGGTTGTATATCAACAGTAGCATGTTCACTCTCTTGGTTCTCCATCATTTATATAACTGTCTGTATTTTTATTTTTATTAAAATCAATATGTCTAACAGTTGTCAGCATTGCTGTAAATGGCGGTAAGTACATCCCATACTTGTAATACAACTAGCAACACGCATTTGTCAAAGCATGATTAATAAATGGGTCTTCCTCTAAATCTTCTATCAGTTTTGGTGGATTGATTACATTGAAATATTTTGATACTCCCATCAAATACAAATGAATAAAAGAATTGCCTAAAGTCTTGGTCATACTTGCCCCAAGCCTTGCTTCATATCTGCAGTAAAGTTTGTTAATTTCATCCGGGGACATGCCATCTATATTCGTGAGTTGTAGGTCTCTACCCAAATATTGACGGCTACCACCGCCAGCTACTATGGCTGATAATCTTTCTTTTTTTGTATCTTGTGACTCATCTGTGGAACCTTCCGTGTGTTCCGATATGATATCTTGTAATAGTTCTTCCGTATTCATTTTTATACTAGTAATTTTATTTTTTTATCTTGAAATCAATATAAAATACAAAACAACCAGCTGCAATATTTACCATGCAACTATTAATTGTTATTAGTTCGAGGAGCATGGTTATATAGTATTGCTATTTTTTCTATTAACATTGTTAATTTGCTATAAGCATTACTATATTCCCCGATATTTCCATTATATTTCTATGTCAGTATTGCTACTAACATTGCTATTTTGCTGTTAGTATTACTATTAGCAACAAAGCATTGTTGTTAGCAATGCGTAAGAAATAGTTATTATGCAACAAGCCAATAGTCAAGAGGTTGTTCTGTCCTCAATATTAACTTGGAATATTTAGTCTTTGCTAAAGCTTTTCTTATTTTGGTTCTCTCTTCCAGCGTCGGAATAATATCATTCTCTCTCAAACAATTTTCATAACTATCTCTGTCCTTGGTGCAAAATATACACAACCATTTTGCTTGATCCCTCAAATCTTTCAATACAGAATTATATCTCTGTGTAATGACCCACACTGATTATCCAGCGTGACGACCAGAGAATGCCAATTATGACAACATATCTTTTTTCTTTGTTAATTCTTTTGTGGCTGAGCAATCATCAATGATGTATAGTGAGGGTTTGCCAGCATATTTATTAAAAAATAAACGCAACAGTTGTACCATTTTTTTGCCGTTGCTAACAGGATTGACAATTATTATTTGTTCATCTATTGGATGTCTACATCTCCTATCCAGGGTCTATTTTTATAAGCCTCGTTCCACTTTATAGTCGGACAAAATATAATTATATATTCAAAAACTCCAACATACTCTTGTTCAAGTAAGTCAAGAACGAACTCTGTCTTACCACAGCCTGTCTGACCACAGATAATGGCACTGTGTGGATATTTAGGATATTTAGGATATTTAGTATCGTACTTCTTTGAATCTTCCATCTTCGAAATTGATTTGCGCGTCTTGTATTATATATAGATAAATATTTATTTATATAGATAAATATTTAAAAGTTCATCTGCTTTTTAATTTATATTTAGGATATTTAGTATCGTACTTCTTTGAATCTTCCATCTTCGAAATTGATTTGCGCATCTTGTATTATATATAGATAAATATTTAAAGGTTGATCTGCTTCTGCTTTTTATTTATTTGTATCGTTATGCCTGCACTGCCGTTTTCTATTGTTCTTCCACTGCCGTGTAATACATTGTCATCGCATGTTTTAAGGTCAAGCCACAATGCATACGATTTTGTTAGACAGGTCACACAGAAACATTGGTAAAGTATAAGTCCCTCGCCACTATTTCTGTCTCTTTGTTTCTTTTTGATGTTAAAGCAAAATATTTGTTGATTTCATCCCATTGTTGATATGCCTTCATGCCCTGGCTATACAACTGATTTCTTAGGCCCTCTAATGTCATTTCAACCTTTTCAATCTTTGGGTTGTAATAGGATTCCGTGTTTGTTCTGTCTGGTCTTCATACAGCATTATAATACCTTTCATGCTCCGTGCTGGTACATTAAGGTTGATATTCCAAAGGGTATCAGATTTGTTTGCTGTTATTTTTCTATGTCGCAAGATACGGTCATACATAAATGATATCTTACCATTGGTTTGTTGTCTGATTTGTCTGGTTAATTCAGCATCACTAACCATATCAAATTCCAAGTCGATATTCTTTATTACATAATATGCATCAGCATCACTACTACTAATAACTTTATTATAATCGTTAAACGTTAATTCATATTCTAATCTATCACCAAGCCCCGCTTGATAAAATGGCATATGACTTTCTAACAGTTCAAAGTCCAGCGGAATACAGAATCTATTTCCATAAGCTGCTGCTACAGCTTCATCATCAAGGTCTGAGGAAGCATCCCCGCACCAACTCTATGTTTTAGCATGTTTGCTTTACCAACAATACCTTGGTAAGCCATGTTTAATCGTTCGGTAGGACCTTTCCATAAATCTACATAACAATGATATATATCACTGTCGTCTATTAATATAACTTCATTGCCACTTATTCTTATTGTCATTTTCTTCACAATTGCTCTACCCAGATTCTGGTATATAGCAGCGTTGGGGTCTTTGCTGCTTTTAAGTTCTATTTCAAAGGCTAGACGAGCAGTACGTGGAACTATCACACCATTAGTACTTAGATCGGGAAATCTCACAAGCAGTTGCTAGTTTTGGTCTATTGTTGATGGATTATTAGTTATTACTACACTTGTGCGGATGCCCTTGACACCACGAGGCTCTCTTAGTTTTCTATAAGGGTTGAGTTTGTTTCCGTATGCCGACATTGTTTTTTAATTTTTGAATATATTTTTTAAAAATAAATAAAATAAACAATGGCTGAGGGTGGATTTGCGTTTGACAATTCCACTTATAATCGAGACATGGATGAATACTTTGATGACGAAGAAAATATTGACTTACCAATGGTTCCAGGTGAACCTGTTATAAGAGATTATGATAATAGAGTAGATAATCTAAGCAGACTCGCGGGGTAGTTGAAAAAAATGTGATTTTCGAGGATATGAAGAAAAGCCTCGTGACATCCTTTTATGATGAAATAGGAAAACGATATAAGATGACACCGGACAAAATGGATTATTACCAGTTTAAAGTATCAGCTGATGGTAAAACATTATACTGGGTTGTTGGTGATAAAGAAATAGGAATAACTGCCAAACGAGGTGTAACAACATTCCTTTCCCTTGGTTATTTGGCGAATGAATATAACAGGGTGTAACAGTAAAACAAAATTATCACAGAGAGCTCGACAAGCGTTGTAGAGTACAAGAAACGATTTACCAGATAATATGGATGCTATTCCATTACAAGGTTTATCTGTACAGTCACTTTATGACTGGTATGAACGTTCTGGTGTTGAAACACAAACAGATATAGACAAGCGTGAAATTGATGGAATAGTAAAAGCGATAACAACTGTCAAGGAAGAACTCACCAATAACTTGGCGAAACTCACACAACTTGATAAAGACATAACAAAAGAAAATCAAAAGTTAGAACAAGCTAAGACTGATGAATTCCAGATAAAGAGAATTAGCGATCGCATCAAAGACCTTGAAGTTGAGAGAGGAGCAAGAATGGATGCTATCAATGAAAACAAAGAAGCTTTTCGCACCCAAGTAAGCAGAATAAGAGAGACAATAAACAGAATGCTAAATGAAAATACAACTATTGGTGAACGGCTCAGAACATTATTCAAAGAACAAGGTATCACTATTGTTAGTATTCTGACTGCATTTGGTATGATTATTGGACTGATAGTTGAAACTATTATTCCTACTTCTTCAGCTCCTGGTCCTCCAAGTCCAAAACCTAATCCAAACCCAGGTGCAAAGGAATGGATAAAAAAAAATAGACAATCTTGGTAAGTTGTTATATTCTCTAGCAGGTAAAGCTGCAGCTGCTCTTCCAGGTGTTATTGGTGCTATAGTATCATGGATTTTATCTGCAACAGGTATTATTATTAATTGGTTTGGTAACAATCTATGGGCTTTGCTTGTATTTGTATGTATCAGCCAAAGAGTGGTTCAGTAAATCTCGTAAATAAATAATGCAGTAAGACCTTCTACGATACTGCAAAACAATTATAGTTGTTTTGTTATCTTCGTGTTCAATCGCTATTGTTTTCACCTCTTGTTCTACAGGTAGGTTTGGATGCTTCATACTTTTGTGTATCAATGATTTATCAAAGTCAGACGGCAGAGATTTCTTTGTTGTGGTACCTTGAACAGGTTGAACAACTTTTGGTGGTACTGGTTTTGCATTTACACCATTATTTAATCCTCATTCTTGTGCATCAGTTGCTATTACAATTTCATTATTGTAGTCTTGTATTGTTCCGATTCTTAACTCCATGTCTCTCGGAGACATGTACAATCCACTTCCATAGACAAAATTTACTTTACTTCTTGCATATTTTAGAGTGTTTTCATATCTTGAAATTTGACTGGGAAAGTCAATGGGGCTGTTTATTGCGTCCTCTACATTTCCCAGAAATTGCTTCTGGGCATCAAATGCCGTTCCAGTTCCAAGTATATATGTTCTTGTTTGTGATTGCGAGCCAAGGATTGCCCAGCAGTATGTTCTTATGCTGTCAACAATTGTCAGGCTCAGAGCCTTGTGCTATGGAGTCAATGTGGTATGTTGTATCGCTCTCATAGACTGTGAAACTCATCGTTTTGTTGTCGTATACAGAATTTATCAAAGGATGATAACCAAGATTTGTTCAGTAATTATAAATTGTTCCAAGACCATCATTATAGCTTTGTTTCTGTCTCCAGTCAGCATAAATATCAACGTTGAACTCTTTACATATTCTCTCGTATGCATTTCGGTTATATGTATTATTAAACGCATTCCAAAATGAGTCTTGTGGCATGGCTACACTCATCTCAAATAATATTCTTCTAACTTGGTAATAGACATGAAATCGAAATAACGAACCAACCAGAGGGCATCAGCTTTCAGATGATTGTTGAAATCAATGCCACATCCAGTTGTCGCGCACCAAATAGCAAAATTCAACTGGTTCTGCCAAAATAACATCCAATCTGTTCTCCAGCGTTGGTCTATAGCATCTGATCTGACGTATGGGAGTGTGTATTTTTCAAAGACATTGGGAAATGATGCTTTAAAGCCTTTATCGTCTGATGTAATAACTATGTTTTGATTTATTATATCTATCACTTTCTTGCTGAAAGTACTTGAATTGTAGTGAGCATCTGAACTATATTTAAATTCTTTAGAAATCATTTTTATTTGTATTTGTTTTATATATATTTAAAAAAAGGTTTCATACAATTTCAAACATAGATAACTCTATTAATTTACAACAGTATATCGATAAAAGAGATGGAGCTAAGCGCGTTGGATTAAAGAGCTTTACATACACTATCGGTTGGTATGATATTAATCATGAAGTCATAAAGAGAAAAACACCAGACCATACGTATCATATTCCAGATGGACACTATAACTTTCAACAGTTGGAAGATATATTTGAAGGGCTGAATATAACCCTAACCGTTGATGCGCATAATGGTATAGTCTCTTTAGAGACGCCAACAGAGACACGATTATCAAGCGGTCTTTCAGAAATGTTGGGATTCAAGGACGAAACAATGGTAGAAAGGTACTCATATTGGAAAACAATCAATTGATTTAGCTCCTTATAAACAGCTATATGTTCACCTGGAACAAGTTAATACACGTAGTAATTATTTCAATGGCGCGCCAAGCACTATTATAGGGGTTATACGTGGTAAATAAGCAGTTTGGGGATATTGTATATACACGTTTTTATTCTGAATATCGTTGTCTTTCAAATGGTACAATTTCTGACTTGAAAATAGAAGTCAGAGATGAGCATGGCAAGAAGATAAATAATCACGGCTTACCTATGAGTTGCGTTTTAGAATTTATTTAAAAATTATATTTTTTATAAAAAACAATGAGTATATTTGGGGCAAGTGAAACAAAAACTGAAAAAACATAAGACTTAAAGACTTTAACCAATCATGTAGGCGAGTTGAACCAATTGCTACCCAATTCGAGCAAATGAGACGTAAAGTTGATAATCTTAAACATTGGGTGGGTATAGTACTTTTATTTGGTAATGGTGGTGGATGAGGTGGTGGAGGAGGAGGAGGCGGAGGTGGTGGAGGAGGAGGAGGCGGAGGAGGAGGAGGAGGAGGAGGAGGAGGAGGAGGAGGAGGAGGAGGAGGAGGAGGAGGAGAAACGAATGTGGGGTATGTAATGACACGACGTGGGAGGACTATGGTATATGTTTGGCAAGTCAACGAATAAGGGGTGATGTGTCTGTAGTGGTCTATGTCAATGGTGTTGAAGATCCAAATTATGGTATAACGCTTAACACCACCCCATGCAAACACGATAACTTTGATAGATCTTTAGATATTAGTGCTGTATCTGTCATTAACTTTGTATGCAGGGTTACCGACGCTAACGTTGTGAATACGGTGGTATCATTATTAATTGAATTAATTTATTTTTTTCTTATTAAACAAATGAAGCAACCAACAGCACCAAGTTTATATCCTGAGTTGCCAGTGGAAGACGGACAGAATTATAGATTACAAAAGATTTCAGAGATTGAACAGAAAATATTTACAAAGCGAGATATACGCAAGTCCATTTATAAAAAATATAAACGTGGTATTAATACCACAGATGGAATTGACACTACCATAATATCTGCAAGTGTTATTATGGCCGGGGTTGGATTTTTTGTTCTAGTTGTGTTACCTTTGGAAATAGGAGCAATAGTATGTGGGACTACAGGTGTTTGTATTAAGTTTGTCAGACGCAGGCTTAATACAAAGGCTCAGAAACATTATGAAATAAAAACTTTGGCAGAGTCTAAGTTGAATAGCATAAAAAAAATTGATATCAAAAGCATTGAGTGATGCACAGATATCTGAGCAAGAGTTTAAGAAGGTTTTTGATGAGTTGGATAAATATTATAGTTTGAAACAGGACATCAAACAAAAGAAACTTGAAATTAGTGAAGTTCAAAAAAAAGAACTAGTGGAGCAGGGAAGAAAGGAAGCAATGGCGACCTTACAAAAAGGTCTAAAACGTGTGTGATTTATTGTTTTAGTAATGTGTTTGAGTATGATCCAACACCTTCGTATAGTTCTTATTTCTAGAAACTCGGAGAATCAGACACAAAACCATGTAGAGTTTCATTATCAGGATAAAAATATCCTACTGTGATACCGTTTGGTTTCTTTGTAAACTTTAACAAGCCCTGGGGTAATATTGAACACTTTATTACTTAGTGCTTGTTGCATAAAACAATAATTACTCCGGTTTACTCCGGACATGGTATACGTGCTTCGTCAGATTGTACGACAAAGATGTAATATAAAATATCTCCTTTTATAATTGGGATTGCAGTCCATTCTCCGTTTTTACGGATATTTCTTTTTTCTAGATCATCTATGAGTTTAAAGTGGAGGTTTAATCTTTCTAGCCTTGATTCTTCTGGTATAATATCGTCTACTACTATTATTTGCACTGTATCCATTTTTATATTGAGTGCAAAATAAATTTAAAGTGTTATGAATCTATGTTTGAAATTACATAATTTATTTTTGTTTGTGTGAAAATGAGTCTGATCCAAGTTCTTTTTTTATATTTTGTAAAAAACATGTTTAAGGTATTATTACTACACCATTGATAATCACAGCTCATTTTTATTTCCATTTTGAAAAAAACAAGTGCAATATTCTTAGACGATTGTTTTTGTTTGTGTTCTTGTGTTTTTTTTTACAAGTTTAACTTTTCCCAAGCAATCAAATCATTACGTATTTTTTGTTTTTTAAAACTTTGTGTAAGATCGTTGTGGAACGAATCACATGCTATCTTTGCAAAGAGATTTTCATCTGCGATAAGAACAGGGCCTTTATGTTTTCTTTAATAGTTGGACGTTGTATTATCCATAAAAGTTTTATTTGCTTTATTCATGGGTTCCAGAATAACTATATCTATAATTTCATCATCCGCAATTGAATTGAATTGGATTTTATAGTCGCACCAACAGCTAAGGTCATATGGCGACTTTCCAGCTTCCATTGGTGGAGGAAGACCTCAGGTGCCCCTCCGGGCAATTTTCGTGCACGGGCGGGCACCTGGGTAGAACCACCGACGTTCCGCAAGCCAGCTGGATAGCTTCCTCACATAAAGATTCCTAGGCCCCTGATGGAAAGAACCTACAGCGGTGAGGGGCAAGTGTCATCATCCGCAATAATAGGAACTTCAATCAGTTGTCCTTTTTCACAAATACCTTTTTTCTCCAAGATCCGTATGTTTTTTTCAGAAGTTTTACTATTTCCCAACATGTATCATCACTTGCTAAGGCTCTATATTGCACTTCAATTAATTCTAATTTTCTGTTACGTCTCATAATTTCCATTGATTCTTGCAATTATTCACCAAATTTATATCTGCTCCACTCATTTTTATTTGTATATAATAAAAAATAATTAGTCTAATTTATCTTTCAACAACTCCAATCCTCTACAAAATTTCATAAACCCTCATTATTCCCAACAATTCCAACAGCCCATGGCTTGTTTTTGATCCTCAAAAAAGTTTCTCATATATAAATATAATAGCGGGTCGGAGGGTAAATCTGAGAAGAGCTTTGCTCTTCCGAAGATTTACCCTCGGACCGCTATTATATATATATATATATCGAGTTGCATGCGTAAATAGTTAAAACGAATATATAATACAGCATGTTATATAGTACCAACAGCTTAGCGGTACATCTGTTGCCAAAGTGTAACAGTGTATACAAGATTTTTGAAAATAATAAAAATCAGGTTGTTCGAATACTCTTCATCTTAAATGCAAGCAACAGTACCGGTACTTACTTTGATAGCAAAGTTACAATACTACAAATATGAGAAAGAGTAATATGGCATTTACTAGAGGGTAACAAAATACTTCCCTGTAACCTCACGTTTCACACATGATGACGTTTCATCAGTGTATTATAAATGGTATGGTGCGTCTTTACATAACAAAGCCGAATCGTTTGCAGTAAACTTCACAGAGACAGTCACATACAGACGCATACTATATATTTAAAGATCTTAACATTTGAGGAACGTAGTAAAGAATATTATTATATAAGCGCAAATATGGACTTTCATTTCGGTCAAAATTACGGAATAAAGGGAAAACGCTATCAACTGAGAGATGTTACTAAATCATAGACTGTATTAAAACAATTGTGTCAATTCGCATATTGTGCTAAATGAAACAAATTAAGTACATTTAACGTAGAAGTGTCGATATAAATATATATGTTCGATAGACACTTATAACAAATAATAATTCAATGATAATATGGACACACGTCCTATTAATTTTAGGACACAAAACACAGACATGTGGCTCATTACGGGATATAAAATAGATACCTTTGATATTTACACGACAAACGTAAGTATCTCAACGGTTATCAACAAATCATTACCACGAGTTAAACTAATTCACACCCTCTACATGTGGTAATTAGTCGTGGATAGGCAATACCGCGGGACCAATGTATTACAGATGTTAAATACTCTATATATAATTGTAGATAGATACTTCCAAATCAGTTGAGTTCTCACTCGACTAGCACATTGCAAATCAATTAAACCCTTGGTGAAATTGAAATCAGTTATACAAGCAATAGAAACGGTAAGCAAACTAGTAATTGCTTACGAACAAAGTCTGAAACTTGTTTCGACTTGAAAAAGTATATTTAAGCGGTAAACAAACACGCAATATACAGTGTATATACACACACAGAGTTGCGTTCTCACTCGACTAACACACTAGAAATCAATTAAACCCCTTGGTGAAAATAAGTTATACAAGCAATAGAAACGGTAAACAAACTCGTAATTGCTTGCGAACAAAGTCTGAAACTTGTTTCGACTTTAAAAAGTATATTTAAGCGGTAAACAAACACGCAATATACAGTGCATATACACACACACACACACACACACGCACACACACACACACACACACACAAGTGAATGTGATGGTTTGAAGACCAGTTCTCACATTATGAAGTAGAGAATACTGGAGCTTGGTTAACCATTAGAATCGACTCTTAGTGTTACTCAATTGAGTTTAGCTTAGTTTATTTATTACACGAAGAGATTAAACGCGCAAAAATCTCGCCAGATCATGAAGTGAAGAATTGTAATAAAATAACATACACACTCAAAGCGATTACAACGCGCAGTAATTGTACAATACAACAAACTGCAACAAACTTACAATACACGGAAAACAGAAATGTTCGGTAGGTGATTGTAACAGCATACACTGTCGGCACATGCCAACTTCTAGTATTCTGATTGTAAACCTAGTACAAACGACCTTCCCCGTTTTAAATCACTGAGGCAGTGTAATACTTTAATAAGTGTATGTTAAAATAGCTTACAAATATTTAAGCTAGGACAAACAGTGTCTGCTTACCAGGAAAACAATATCCTGAGTGCAAAAACTCTGTTACGGGAATAGAATATATAAGTATCACACTCGGTGCCTCTTTATGGCAGCTGACGAAGGAATTTTTATTCCGAAAGAGTTTTTGCATACAGGATATTGTTTTCCTGGTAAAGCAGACACTGTTGTCCTAGTTAAAATACTTTGTAAGATATTTTAACATAACTTATCTAAAGTATTAAACTGCCTCCGTGATTAAAACACGGGGAAGGTAGTTTGTATGGTTAAATCAGATACAGCTCACATATTAGTGTTACACAAAATATAGCTAAGTACACTATACATACTTAGAGACAATCGCCTACTCTAATGTGAGCTTGGTATGAGTACAGTATTAAGAATATCCACATATAATAATCCGTTAAAATATACTGTAACATGCATAAAAAACACTCGGGGTAAGATTCCCCAGGGTGATCTCGCTAACTGGGAAGGCGAACACTTTGAGGTCAGTTGGGCCCTCTGCTGTGGTCAGACGCTTGCAAACCCCCTCAAACATTTTGCGCGTAGGCTCGCTTTTCCAAACTTATTTGACAGAATAATGTCATAACTCTGTCATTTCTTTTGACCAATGTATGCCCCCTTTTGGACTACAGAAAATTGTATTAAACGTTCGGACTTCAGCTTTTATATTCACTACGGTAAAACTTTCAAAATGCATTCAGTATGGCAAAGTAACACACTACGCGCATGTTTTATAACTCTATCATTTGAAAAAGTGTTGTCCCTTGTTTTCACTTAGAATAATGTGGTAAATATTGTTTATGTAAGCTTGTATTTCTGAAACTGATTGGACTAATGAAATATAAGTTAAACCATGTATTCAGTATCAACATATAACATGTCATGCACAAGTTACATAACTCTGCTATCTATATTGATTAAGGTATGACCGTTTTGAACATAGTAAATGTTGTTGTTTTTATATAAACGTGCACGTTTCTAGACAGGTCCTTTATAGTCGAGCTAGCTGTCTGTTCTACAGCTCTTTATTCATTCGTATTTATCTGGTACAGAACATTTTCTGGGTAGAGTCATATGTATTGCTCACAAGTTTAAAAAAATAACTATGATACCTCAAAACCTGTTTGCATTCAAAGAAATATAAAAAGATCGGACAGGGAAAGTAGCATTCAAGTTGGACAGTCAACCACAAAACACATAAACAAACATGCAAACAGACAAACAAAAAGGCAAAAGTAATAATAAAAGCAAACGACATCACAAACACAAAAGGGTTGACAATAGGGCTCATAATGTTCAGAATATAGTTGTTCATATGTATATACAAATGTTATTATTTGTTCTCATTGTTTGTTGATTGTTTTTAATAAAACATGTTTTAAGACCGATTTAAATGTTGTTCAAAATGTTCAGGATAATTGTTTCCATTTGTATATACATATGTTATTATTTGTTCTCAACTATTTCCAACAATAAATGTGTATCATTCTTGGTTTGTTTTCACTCCCATATTCCTAATTGTAATTAAATGGCATGTATGACCTGGCCGAAAAACGTTTGATACGTTGTATCACCATGATCACTGGTAAATATAATTTTTTAACAATGAGGCTGTCCTACCTGGATTTTATTCGCGCACACTGCAGTGAGAATACGCCATTGTCAATAATGTATGGACCCTTAGATGGCACCCATAGCGTCAGTATTAATGACGGTTTCTATGTTTCCACTGTTTACAATGGTCAGATATGGCTGACAACTAACAAAACTACAAAAAAATTAAATACAACTCACCGTTCTGATTTTTCCGACAGTATATAAACAGTATTCAGAAGATAGCGAAATAAAACGCTTCAGCGGTGGTAATATTTTATGCGTAATTTTTTATAGGCAGTAGAATTTGAATATTTGTAGTGACAGTGATAGAGTCAGAGTGGACGAACTTGATTATTATTTTAGAACAGTTATGCTGTGTGAATGCTACGTGTTCTGCGATTCCTACATCTCCTGTTCGACTAGTGTACCTACTTTTACTGCTTAGTTAATTGAGGGGGCATTTTGGGATTAATGGGATAATGCAAAACAAGTACAGGAGTCTTTTTTTCGCAACTGACAACTCAAAATGGCTTTTAGGTAATTAATAGCTATGTTTTTTACGGATGTTCTGCGACGAGCACGGGGAACAAAACTGCCAATAGCAATATTAGTAAAACAACACGGAAAGCATCTAAATGACAGAAACTATCAGTTTGTTGTTGAACAGCCTGTTCGACCTTTGCATTACTTTTTAAAAACCTAGTAGAACAAACAAATGGGCCCAACAGTATTGACAACATCCTGTTTGTGTCTGTACTTCTTTGAAGCAAGCATCAGTTACGAAGCTTTGCATACGATTCTTAATTAAGCACAAATGTGTCGGTAAACACTTTATCAGAGCATCAGTTGAGACCCGTCACACGTATTTACGAGTAAAAGCGTATGCATTGATATAAAGTCATGCACTTAAAAACAACTATTTTACTAAATAATCAAACCTGTTAGAGACAGACTTTATATCTGCCTTTTAATGAGGGTGGCCTCAATATTCCCAATATAAGCTTAACATGTCAAAAAAGAGTATGATAATGGACCTTTGAAACGGCCGAGCACGACACATACGAAATATTGCAGTCTCGGTTTGATCGAGACTGTTCATAAGCGGTAGTGAAATATGCTAGATACCGCTCACGCCCTTTAGCCCCGGGTTGAGCAGAACTCAATATTCATAAAATCAATAGTACACAATTTTAACCATCCCGAAGATGGCATGCATATGGCTGTGGACATGGAGTATACTTCTTCCCCATGTCGTACGGCGTATGGTCCCAGTATCTAATAAAATTAAATGCCCCGAAGAGCGAAATAAACATAATGGAATTTAGTTGGGAGCAGCGGTTATGAAGCCTGCGTATCACAAGTAACAGCCAAAAGACTAAATTAAAAAGCAGACAACTTGACATATCCTATAAGTTATTAAACAATACCCAGAGCCTTTTATCGGCCGGAGTAGTGGAACCACCGAATCAAAAATTAATTAAGAAAAAAATTTGAAAATGTACCACCGATAACTAAATATAAGTATCGGGCTCAGCGATCTCCAAAGATCGAATGAATAACAGTACTGATTGCAAGCGCGGGGAGACGTTTTACTGCCGCCACACTGCACAAGCAACGCCACTGTGCTATAAAAAAGAAAATGATAATGGACCTTTATAAACGCCTTGTTTTTATCACAGTTCCAGAAACTTATACATAACTATGACGCACCACGGACATATTTTGCCAGATACAGGGTAGGTATTCATTTAAGAAAACATAACCGATCATTAGCCAAAAATGATATCCCCCATAGCGATGTTATACCCGCATTTTATAATCAGTATTTAAAAACATATAACAAGGTTATGAAAGCATACCTTATTTTTCTTTTAAAAATATTCAAACAAAAGATTTATACAATTTATTATTAAATATTGAAAATATAACCGTGAAAGTTGTAAGGAATTCCCTACTGTTACTTTTAAACAGGTGTTTAAAAACATATACTTACCTTGCATTGACCCAGATGTTAGAAATACTGCCTGGTTAATAGGCCACGATGTAATATATGTAAATTATTGTTTATCAATGAGACATATCACTAAAGATAAAACAGGTACATTTTGTTCATAAATAGAAACTGTAAGTCATCTGTTCAGAATGTAAAATGGTTCAACCATTAAATCAGATTATCCTAAAAATGTTAAAAAAATACTAGTCAATGCAATTTCCCACTAAGTGAAAACGTTTTTAGATGTCTTTATTTACCGAAATAAGACAAGACATTCATAATATCGCTCTTATTTTACTTACGGAATCACGACATGTAGAAACTTTGCAAAATACGAACATAAGACATTTACACCCAACTCATTAGTTCAGAAATTTTTAAACAAAATTAAACTTAGAATGTTCGCGGATTTTTCCAGAATGGGTGTTGTCAACTTTGGACATTTTTGTTGTGATTATAATTTTGGTACTATAAATGCTACAACCATTGCAATAACTTTTGATCCTTGTCTCGATATAGCAACGTATTTCACACCAGTTTCTATTGATTGTTGTAGCATGGTCGGTGACACTTCCTTTGACGAATGCAGAGCATTAAATCGTTTAATTTAGGTTAACTAAAGGGGCGTGGCTTTACCGTACTACAACTACCGGATATTGGAATTTAGAGTACGGTCACTATGACGTCACAGTGTTACTCAGTACACCATGCTACAAAAAAGATAGAGTCTGTCTCAGCTCGTTGGTTATTTAAACACCTCGATGGGCTACGCTCATCTCGGTGTTTAAATAAGCCAACTCGCTGAGACCAGACTCTATCTATTACTTAATGATCTTATTACATTTAATAACCTATCCTTCGTGCTAGGAAATCCAGTATTGAATCATTATCTCACATTTAGTAGTTAGTATCATTAATTTTCACTCATATATATATGTAATCCAGTATTGGAACCATTTTCATTCATGTAGTTAGGATATCATCAGAAATATGTTATAAACAAAATGTTTACACCATTTTTTTCTCGTTTCAGATATGCATGTTTCAAGTATTGGTGAATATGTGTGTTGAGAACTCTTTTCCCTGTTTCTTTTTTCAAAATTTAGTTTTTTAGTCACATACATGCATTTTTCAGGTTGACAGTTTAGCGGGCAGCATCCGGCAGATGGGTCCTTCTCAGGGGTCGGACTTATTGGTCTGTGTTGTCTGCTATTCTGTCCACTGTAGATTTTTCACATTTTGTGGCACTGGGGTTGGATTTACATCCATGCTTTCGACTACGGATTCAGGTTGTACTTCGCAGGCGGAGGTGATCTGTAACTAGTGTATTAACTGCATATACAAATATCCTTAATATCATATTACATTTCCCGTTAGATCCATATAAATATATAAATATGTATATATATATTATACAGTGTCTTCTCGCAGGTGTGACTGTCGTTGAGGCCTTTAAGGTATCAAATATAAGGCAATCCCACATGTGACAATACACCGTTAACACATTAGTCAAAACTTATCTAAATGTTTTATGTTTTATATGCCTTAAGGTTGCATGAGTATAGAAGACGTGACTACATACATTTTCCGTCAATACAGCTTGTCAGTTACACGTTCTAAACAAAATTACTAACATTATGTAAGCGACACTTGTTTTAGGCTTCAATTACAAGTCTTAAGAGTAATTTAAATATAACTCACTGATTTTCTTCAGTGATAAACATGAACTTTTCTCCACGTGGACAATCAAATGTGATATTGTGACATGAACAGTGAACAGTGTAATAATAATAAACAATCAACAGTGATATTGTGATATGAACAGTGAACAGTATAATGATTATAAGTGATATGAACAAAGAACTGAACTATTTTCAAACGAGTTTTCTTCTCTTGACTGTTTTTTTCCTCCGTTGTTGTGTATGAGTGTCGTCCGGGTGGCAATTTAAACCACCGGGATTGTATTGTAAATAATAAAGAATTTAAAAGAAAAATAGATACCTCATGGCTTATCAAGTTTGTTAATGGAGGGACTATAGACCTCAGAACGACACACACACACACACACACTGCCAAAAGATTGTTGTCTGGACGTCTCCAGATCACTTTGATTCGCATAGCGCGAGAAACTCGGTTTATGAGAATTCCGATAAGAGATCGTTGCCTAGAAACCCTAGGAGCTTCATTGCGTCGGGCGGAGGGCAATTTGTTCAGTAGGATTCTATCAGGATATAGGATTCTTTTGGTCTTCACATGATGTTTAATATACCAGAGACTTCACACAGATGGTTATTCCTTGCTAGAAAGAAGAAGGATTACAAGACAGAGTACTGCGGAGTTCGTAGGCCGTGAATATAGTTTAACGTACTGCAGCTCGACAGACGAGTTGCAGAACGTACGTTCGAACTACATGCTTACCAAGCGACATGTCAGAAGAGGTACAGCTCAGAGTTTGATGCGGATAGTTGAACCGTTGTAGAATGATACAAATTGTTCAAATTGGTCGAACATAGATTCGAAACCTGATAGTTATCTAAGTGATAGCTCAGGCTAGTATCAAGTACAACCTATGAGGATGAGACATCGATATTAACATAGTGTTGGAGCTATAATACAGGATAGCTCATTGCAGAGTTCAGCTCGACGTATGATGCTGAAACACTTAACTTTTAAGTGTTAAGGTTTGCAAGATCGTGTAAGAACCTTAATGTTAATTTAGAACTCCAACTCCTGCCAACAATTAAATACAAACATGGTAAGAAAGTAGTTCCGGCAAAGTGATATCGTCACACCTGTCTGATACTAAAAATATGTCACTGAGAAATACCAAACATATCTGACTCAAACACATTGTAATTCGGTTAAAAATGTCGTTCTTCGAACTCGTTTTTTAACCGATTAACTCGTTTTGTAACCGGGTTACAACGTGTTCTCGTGACATATTTTTCGTATCACACTAAGATCACTGGGGGGGTAAACCCGGTATTAACGAAAATGGATTCTCGACGAAAACCAGTCACGGTTGCGCGACGAAAGTTCAATACCGCCTGTATTATGTAGTTATTCGGCATAACAATGCCATTGTATAAATCCGACACTGTGTCCTAACGATTGCAATTATAATGTCCGGGTTTCTCCCTTACAGTGTCACGGATTTTTCACGACAACTACAGGGTTGATTAATGGAGGGAATCGTAGATACCAGTAAGTTTAAGAGGGTGATGGAGGTTTCTTTTCGGGAAGGATCTTATGTATACATAAAGGAAGTAGATGTTAGTTCATCTATGGAAGATGAAAGTGATGGACTACCTTAAAGGGACACGCGGGAATCGAGTTTAGACAAGCTTAGTTTTTTTCACAAAAAAAAAGCATTTGTTTAATCATTAATATTAATTATAAGAATAGGCAAATTGTGTTTTGCATATTACTAACTGTTGATTATATTTCATCAGTAACAATCAACATTGCATTTAAATATATGCAAATATGTTTAAAGTCAAAATGATACCGGATTAATAAATCGAAAGGTTAATTTTAATGCTCAACTCGGGGCTAGAGGGCGTAAAATTTAACAAGCATTTTTCGCTACCGTTCATGAACAGTCTCAATCAAAACGAGACTGCAATATGTTTTGTATTTATCATGTTCGGCGATTCGACACCCCATAATGACAGTTGAGTTCATAGTTTTAAATTGTTCACCTACTGAATAGTAGGCAGCTAAGTGTACGCACGTAGATGCATACAGTTGGTATGACTCACACTATGTATCGTTTCCGTGTATGTTAAATGAAATAGTTTTATACTTAATCCCGTAATTTGATTCTATATTATTGTTTTTTCCTGTCCCTGTGACTTTGATACATTGTCTAACCGCTTATGCACCACAGAGAATAATGTTTGCATCTGTTAGTTAGACTCTGAAAAGAGAAAAATCGTCTTTGAGTAACCGTTACATTAAAACATGTTGTCGTCGAGATGTCGTAACACTTTCAGGGAAAAACCGTGACATACATTTTGTTTAACGTACCTGTGTTTTATCGGTGAATAAAATACAGTTAGGAGTTCGGATGATTTAATTACTCGCATCCGAACGACTAATTGTATTTTATTAACTGATAAAATTCAGGTACTATTTATTATTTCTAACACAACAATAACCCCATTGTTTACCCTATTGTTGGTGCACTATATATTATCTCGGAGGTCAAGGTAATCAACCTATATGGCCCACTGGTTAGCTTAAATCGTGTGTTATTGTATAATTGTGCAAATTGAAAATTAAATATTTTCAAATAAAAAAAATAAAAAATTGAACTTCAAAATATCGAACATACGCAAATATGATAGAGGCACGGCAACGCTGGTAGTAATTAGATTATTTTTTTTCAGAGATAAGGAAAGACGCAGTCTCGGTAAAATGGGTTGTGTTAGAGGCATTTGTTCGACAGAGTGAGATATCTTTCCGAGCTGTTTGTTGAGGAAACATGTTTAAATTAGAATCTCCAAAAACTATAGTATCCTTGGGTGCTGTATCTAACGTAGGGTTAACTGAATCGTTAATCAACTAGGACGAGTCGAAATTGATTTAAACATAATTATTTGATTGCCAAATATACATTGGATTGGGCCATAAGTTGTTAAAACAATATATACGGCCCTTCCCTGCATAATACTTATCTACACTGCACATAATATGGCTACTGATAATTGTTCAACATTAATGTCTATTGTATTAAACAATTTGTTGTCATTCTACTGAATATTTCATTTGTATGCTCCCCGAAAATGTTCAGGGGAGCATATAGTCGCCGCTTTGTCTGTCCGTCCGTCCGTCTGTCTGTCTGTCCGTCACACTTGTCCGGAGCATAACTTTGAAACTACTTATGGGACTGCAATGAAACTTCACACATAGGGCTATGATAGGAAGTGCAAAGCGTAAGAACCGTAACTCTGTCTTCATTTAAACTATAATTATTACCCTCTGTTATTTCGTACTTACATTTCTTGTCCGGGACATAACTTCGAAAGTAATGGACATAACTTCGAAAGTAATTACGGGATGGATTGAAACTTCACACAATGATGGAGGGCAGTGAGAGAAAGTGCAGAGCGTAAGAATCGCAACTATGTCTTCATTTAAGCTAGAATTATTGCCCTTTGCTATTTTATACTTATAATTTTTGTCTGGAGCATAACGTCGGAAGTACGTATGGGACTGCATTAAAACTTCACACAATGATAGAGAGCAATAAGAGGAAGTGCAGAGTACAAGAACCGTAACTTTGTCTTCATTCAAATTATAGTGATTGCCCTTTGCAATTTTATGCTTAGAATTCTTGTCCGGAAAATAACTTCAAAACTACTTGCGGTACTGCAATGTAACTTCACATAAATGATAGAGAGATGAAGTGCAGAGTGCAAGAACATAACTCTATCTTCAATGAAATTAGAGTTATTGCCCTTTGTGGTTTTATACTTGAGACTGCAATGAAACATTACACTATGGTAGAGGGCAATGGGAGTAAATGCAGAATGTAAGAACCATAACGCTATCTTAATTTAAATTAGAGTTATTGCTCTTGGTAATTGTATACTTACACTTTTTGTCTGGAGCATGACTCAAACTCTGCTAATGGGACTGCAATGAAACTTCACATAATAATAGAGGTAAATGAGATGAAGTTCAGAACATAAGAACCCTAATTCTATCGTTATCAAATTAGAGTAATTGATAATGTTATACTTATAATTCTTGTCTGGAGTTTGACTCGAAAACTACTAATGGACTACACTGAAACTTCACACCCTGATAAAGGGCAATGCGAGGATGTGCAGAGCATAAGAACCAAACCTTTAGCTTCATTTAAATTATATTGCCCTTTGTAATACAAAGCACCCAATTCGAGGAGCTTCCATCAGGTCTACCGATATTCTCGTTTTAAAGACAATTATTTGTAAACGTAGAACCATCAATTGAAAAATAAATGAGATAAGATTTGTTAGTGAAAAAAAAAGAAACGTAGAAATATAAACCGAATGTTATTCCCAAAAAGAGGGTAAATGAGTAAGAGTGTCAGATTTGTTGGTAAGTGAGCTATATACATATGTCAACATCTATTTCGAGAAACACTTTATGAAGGTTTGTATTGCAAGAAAAAGTCATTCGTGTACATGGTCTTTTAAAGTTTATACCATTATACAGTTTATCGACACTTAACGAATGCAGTGGATATATAGAAGTAAAACGAGTACGCCTGTGAGTGTTATACAGGTTACATTTGAAAAATAATGCTCTGCCTTCTCTTTTTCATCTCCTCATTCTCACTGTGATGTCAGTTTTATGTGATTTATGAATGTCAGATAGAAGTTGTCTTGTACCACTTAATAGTAGCCAGGTACTCGCGGAGCATTGAATAATAATGCAAGTTCTTTAGGGTTCTTGAATCCTTAAATCTTCGGACAAGCTATACCATCGAGGATGGTATAACAGTGCGCTTCGTCTAGCGGGAGTTACGATATTTTCAGCATTTCTAAGATTGTAGTTGGTATTACAACAGGTGAAAACAGATATGACACAACACGTTCAACTCTACCATTATGGGCATTATACATTTCTCATGTCTATCTTAAAGCCACATAATAATGGTTATACGACGTTAACCCTTAAATTCAATAACTATGTGATGGTTATTGGCGGGGACTTTCTGCTATACTTCAGTTGCATGATACGCCCAGATAATACGAACACTATTAACAGATTGCATGCTGTTAACATATTTTTTCTAAATCCAATCCCCTCCCTTCTCAGCCCTCGCCCTCTACCAAACCAGACACATGTATAGAGTTACTCTGTTTTACAATGTCTTTCTTTGAATATCAGTAAAACAATTTGGTGTTATTTGTCATATTTGTACTAGTTGGAGATGAACATAATGGCGGTACGTAAATCCCGTAAGTCAATTGAAGCGTAATGCCAATAATTTCTACTGCTAGGCGTAATGCTAATACGTTCTACTGCTAGGCGTAATGCCAATACGTTCTACTGCTAGGCGGAATGCAAATACGTTCTACTGCTACTGCTAGGCGTAATGTCAATAAGTTCTACTGCTAGGCTTAATGCCAAAAGGTTCTACTACTATGCGTAATACCATTACGTTCTACTGCTAGGCGGAATGCTAATATGTTCTACTGATAGGCGTCATGCCAATACGTTCTACTGCTAGGCGTTATGCCAATAAGTTATACTGCTAGGCGTAATGCCAATAAGTTCTAATGCTAGGCGTAATGTCAATACGTTCTACTGCTAGGCTATACATACTTGCTGGGCAGTAAACTACATGTAGTATACCTATTCATATTACTCATTTGTAACAAAATATGCCCATACGGTATGCTTGGGGTTGCACTGAATTGAATTGAATTGGGTTTTAAGGCACATGAAAGGTTATATGGCACCTAACAGGAATGAACATGCCAGGCTCATCCTCCATTTACATCAAGATACAATATGTAGAATGGGCCTAGAACCTTCTTACCGCAGAAATGCCGTGTTGCCGTGGAGCCATCACGTTTCCACGTTTGCATCATGATAAATATCTTTAATGAGCATGATAAAAAATGACAAAATGAATATGAATGGGGGGGGGGGGGGGGGGGGGGGGTCTTACCACTCTACATGTGACCGCGTGTTTGTGAGATTGCAGTGGTTGTATTCTACCTTGGCAATCACACGGGGTATGTTTGAGGTTGCGTTTAATACAGTCTTTTTTAATAACTAGCTTTGTAATTATGATGGTCAAAATGATGTATTCAAGTTTCGATCCACAATATGGAACTATTGAGAGGTATCATTTTGATTCAGTTATTTGTTGCTTGTGCATAACAATAACAAAAAAATAAACTCTGCCGCCCTAGAATCGTTTATCCACCATAACAGTGGCATTGCAACAGATCTAAGGATGAAATCTGAGTTATCATTCATAGCATTTAGTACGTTCTTAACGGCTTTAGTCATCGCTTCCTCGTTGTTCGTTTGTGAAACAGTATGCATTATTCTCTGACAGTGCAGCTTTCCGGATTTCCCCACGTAAATAGATCCATCTTCGAGTGGCCCTTGTCTTTTGATATGTTCATCGCAGTCTTTCTGAACATCCTTGTCCCCTACAAATTATATATTAAAATTATTTAAAAGCATGTTGTTGTTTTTAGAAAATGCCTACCGTTTGAATATGAATATCAACGTCTGGTAAGGTATATATAATTGTATTATTAGTTAATAGCATTTCTTTTATTTTTATTATTCTTATTATTAATTTAACATATTGTAAAATATTACACATATAAGACGGGGTGGCCTAAATGACTGTGCTATAAACGACCGAGGTGTGACAACAGGGTTTTGTGCGAAGATATTGCTGGTTTCCGTTCTCTTTAAAGTAAATATTGTAAAATTAAAACAATACGACTGCTGCCATTCATCTATTGGTAAAACAATAACACAACAGACCATACCAATCTAATTACATATTTCCATACAAGCTTCGCACAGTTTGTCTACGTAGCCATTATGAAACATCGCAATGGTACACGAAATACAGGTAGATGAGCTTTGAAAATCTGAAAAGACTTAGGTGAGGTAACACCATATTTCTAAATAACCAAAACTTTATCTTTTACACAAGTAATGCCCTTGTTGGAAAATATTTGGTCATTTTGTATGCCAGAGGACGTGTGTATGTGGGGGTGATTGATAAATAAACGTTGAAAATCAAGGAAGACTCATCAATTCCATTTCACCAGTTACTGAAGATGTTCCCAAGCATACCTAAAGAATTGCCGGATATTCTTTTTAAATGACAGGCTTGGATAAATCTGAGAAGAGAAATAAAGTTTAGTACCCTTTGCGATTTTATTTCCTTATACTGTTTGAAAAATTTGTCTTCTTAATTTGTTAGCCAATACAATGGATATATACTTAGGATTTCTTCAACTATAACTAACAGCCTCTAGAATGATAAGAATGAAATGAAAAAAGAAGAATATCCGAAGAGCCGTAGGTTAAAGACAAACTAGAGCCAATCAGAGTTGGCATAGTATGTTTTGGGAGGCCACGGCCATTATACCCTTCTTTGCAACGGCCTGTATAAGGCAATTTCTACAATCAAATTTCTTTTAAAGTCATGCCGACTTACCTTGGACATTTCATTTCCTGTTTATGGATATTTTCCCCCAATTAAAGGCAAAGGGCTCCTTCCCCAAAACTGGGAAACGGGCTCTTTACCAGCTTCAAACAAAATGTACTCAGTTATATGACGTGTTTCATTGTATATCAATGTACTGAATTTGGTGTGATTAAAACTATAAAACTCTAGTTGAAACTAACTATTATGGGTTTCATTGATAGTTTACGATGTATTTGGAGGCATTTTAAAAATGGTGGCCTTTTTAAAGACGCTGGTCCATAGATAAATCTATTTAGATAAATATATTTATTAGAGTAGTGTCTAGCTATGTTTAAGGTTTGGTGCTTTTGTCATAGTATGCACACTTTTGCAAATAGATGCTACTAGTCTGCCCAACTAAGACAAGCTCAGGTTGTTTCGTTGGCGTCCTGCTATATATTACCATAAATCCGTAGCAAGTAACACAGTTCCATTTCAATTTAACTGGTTGTTGTTTTTTCTATCGTATGCATGACCATTTTTTACGTGAACATTACCCACATATTTTACATATTTGCTTCGCTAGACCTCTCGTGTGTTCCAGTTTATTGTTTGCAGAATTTACGATAACATCAACAGGTAACTTTGGTTTCGTCAAATCTCCAGTACAGGCAAAAAATGGCCTGCCCCGTTTCGAGTAGAACTATGCAGTGCACATTGGTGTTCTTCATTTCATTTTTAGATGCTATTTTTATAATGCAGCTATGATCTTTCTGTTTGGATTTGACAAAACCGTAACCGTCTTCCTACAGAAAACATAGTATAGAATCGTTTTAGTATATCCAGTTCACATTACACGACAACACAAAGCAATACAAAACATGCAAATCTTGTGGCAGTTTAACTGTGCAACATTATTCATAATTTTATAAACATTTTAACTTTTCAACTAATACGCCTAGATAATGAAAGCTAATCTAATGGTCGGTAGTGAAAGTGTTATATTTTACCGTTTTCCCCAAAAAATATCAAAAATAAATCGTCCATCTTGAGTTAGGAAGCAGTAAAAGAAATTATTTATAAGGATGACCTTATTTACAAAATGTACATACAAATACTACTACCGTGACATTTTATTTTGTCTACATTATGTTACCGTGTGATCCCACTCTCTAGGATCCCACACTTTGGCTCTTATCATCCCTATCCCAATCAGTATGGGCATACGCTATGACATAACTACACTTCTGTAAGTTACGTTAAGTACGGTAACGTCAGATGTTTTTCATTTAAAAGAATCATGATGGGAATATATACTTCGTTTTGTTTATTGTTTCAGTTTCGGTTCGATGTTATTGTATTACATAAATATGAATTATATTTGTTGAATACGCGAAATGAATTTTTACAATCAAACACATTATAAAATAAGTGATACATATCATTAATACGATAGCACGATCTGTACAGTACACATTACTTGATTAATGAGATTAAACACGACGCATCACATGACCTTTGATCCAATGATCTATCTCCGTCAGCATGGCGTGCTCCTTATCTTCAGATGACGTGTTTGCATAATAAAATGTGTTAAGCAAATGTATTCTTTTGAGAAAAGCAGATATCAGACTCACCCCACACCATCACCACAAAAACCTCCATCCACACTGCACAACCTTGTTTAGATATGTTTGATAGATAGACTTGTGGAAATGTTTTCGTATATTCAAAGTATTTAATGTTACACGAGAAGCCAAAACAATAGACAAACTATGTATTCCTCTCTCACCAAGTCAGTCCACCCCCAGAGTCCCATGAGATTTGCTTTACGGAAAGTAGATTTATATCATGGGCAATGTTTTTCATTATCGGGTTACGGTATGACATTTAATCTACTGATCACAATATCAATATGGTCATTCTCTAACTGTTGGCCGTAAACCCACGAATTTTGATGAGATTTACATAATGGGAAATGGAGTTACAGTGTGAAAAGTGTTTTCATTATCGGTTCACTGTGACATTGACCTTTATCCTATTGCCCGAAGAATCAGATATTTGGAAAGATATTAAAAAATATCTCCTCAATTCATTAAACTACTCCTCTCAGCCGGCAGAAATGACAGAGCTTCAGAAACAAAGCGTCATAACACTTATTCCAAAACTTATTCCAAAATCAGGAAAGGATATAACTCTGTTAGAAAACTGGCGACCCATAAGTCTTCTCAATGTTGATTACAAAATAGCTTCCAAGGCAATTGCAAACAGAATAAAACCAGTGTTATCCTATATCATAAGTAATGCAAGACAGGCTTTATTAAAGGACGATACATTGGTGAAAACATTAGATTACTATTTGAAATGTTAGAATACATAGACGACTTTAATAGTTCATCCCTTTTATTCTTTTCTCATTTTGAAAAGGCTTTCGATAGTTTAGATCATGGTTTTATAATAAACTGTCTGAAACACTTCGACATTGGAGAAATCACTTATAAATTGGGTAAAACTATTTTACTCGGATTCAAAAAGCTGTATTATTAATAATGGACACATGTCAGATTTCTTTACTATTGCCAGAAGTGTACGCCAGGGATGTCCATTGTCCCCTTATCTGTTCATTTTATGCATTGAACTTTTTTCATATGAAATATATACTAATACAGACATAAAAGGTGTTAACATCAAAGGACATGAGTTCAAGCAATCATTATTTGCAGACGATGCCACATTCATCACAGACGGATCAAAAATATCGTTTACAACTTTAATTGATGTACTAGATAATTTTGGCTTTATTTCTGGTCTTAAGTTAAATATATCCAAATGTACTGTACTAAGAGCAGGCCGTCTAAAACATAATGCTACAATCTACTGTGCGACCAAAACGTTTCACTGGTGCTCTGATAATGTAAAATCATTAGGAATGGTGATTCATACTGACAAATCAAAAAACTTCCAATCAAATTTAATACCTAAAATAAATGCTTTTTGTAATTATTTGAAACAATAGCAGCACAGAAAGCTGACACTCCTTGGGAAAATTACTGTGCTAAAATCCTTTGCCTTGCCCAAGTTGATTTATCCTTTGACAGTACTTCCGAACCCCCCAAAAGAATATATAAAAAGTCTAAACGACACCATGTTCAATTTTTTATGGGATAACAAACTTTATAAAATTGAAAGAGAAGTAATTACTCGAGGGTATGAAGATGCCGGACTGAAAATGATCGAGTTAAATAATTTTTTGATATCTCTAAAAGCTGGCTGGATAAAACGAATATATGACCCTGAAAATAACGGCAGATGGACGATTTTTATGCCGATAAAATTCAAATTATGGTAGTAAATTGTTATTTGAATGTAACTTAAATAAATCAGATATGAAAGTGTTAATTCCAAATAACGGTTTTTTGCAAGACGTTGTAATTCATGGCAACACATTCACTGTCAAAATCAAACAATCGTAAAGAGATCATTTGGAATAACTCAAACATAAAAGTAGGAAATAAAACAACTTTCAAAAATTATGGTTTGATAGAGGAATACAATTATAGAACAATTATATGATTATAGAAAAAAAGAGTTTTACACTTTTAAAGATCTAACTGATATATATGAGATTCCTAAACACGATTTCTTATTTTATATGTCTATACTATCAAGTGGAAATTAAAATTAAAGCTAGAAAATATAAATATAAAAAGAGATGAGACACTCCTAAACAAATTGTTAAAGGCTAAACGGGCCAATAATTTTTTTGAATATAAAATGAATACTGACAGAAAAATAGAAATTAAATCAGAGAAAAATGGGAAGCTTTTACAAATACTACATTAACCTGGGAAAAATATATATGCTGCCAATGAAAGCAACTATAGATACGAAATTCCGAGAATTTCAATATAAATATTTAATGCGCATAGTACCGACAAATAATTTTTTATTCAAATGCAATATTGTTCAGTCCAATCTCTGTGACTTTTGCAGTATGCATATTGAATCTGTAAATCATTTGTTCTGGGAATGTAATATTGCTCAAACGTTTTGGTCGGAGATAAAAACATACATTTCCGGCTTAAACTTATCCATAGATTTGAACTTTGACACTATATCTTTTGGCATAACAGATTTTTTTATCAATAACACTATAAAAATCTTCTTGATTATTAGTGGAAAGTATTTTATTTTTAGAAATAAATGCACAAACACCATTCCTAAATTTATTTACTTATCTATACAGACGAATCGAAATTGAAAAATGCATAGCACTTGCGAACGATAAATTAGAGACCCATGAGACAAAATGGCGAAACTTTATTAACTGATCGATCGAGTATAATTATTAGACACCAAATTAGACAAACCGAAACTCTACTTCTTTCATCGTACATTTTCCATTCTTCTATCTGTATTATTTGTCTGTCTTACTTCTCTTCCTTTCTTCTATAAACTATTTTCTTCATTTACTCTCTACATAACTAAACTGTTTCATTGGAAATCGTTATTGGTTAAGTCTATGAACATATCATAAAATACTGTTTGATAGAATATATGTATCTTGATAATATCGTTATGCATTATTGTATGATATGACTTACAAATGTTTTCTTGTGAAATAAAATATTAAATTATAAAAAAAAAAGAATCAGATGTATGTATATTCAGACATAATACTGATGTTTCGTATATAGTTTTATAAAGATCTAACAAGCCGTTTACGAAAAGGGATGCAGATAAAAAAATGTAACTGACGGGTCACGGTCCTGACCTCAAAATCAATATTCTCTCACCATAGGCAGTCAACACATGATGTTTGACTACACTTGATTCAGACTTAATGGAGATACAAAGAAATATAAAAAGATCGGACAGGGAAAGTAGAATTCAAGGAGGACAGTCAACCACAAAACGCAGAAACAAACACGCAAACAGACAAACAAGAAGGCAAAAGTAATAATAAATACAAACTACATCACAAACACAAAAGGGTTGACAATAGGGCTACCGCCTTGGAACGGTCAGTGGCAAAGTAGGCCACTGGGGTTTAAACCGGTTCTAGGGTGCACCAAACCTCACACTTACCCTACTTCATCCCATTAAAACGGGACAGTGTTAATAAATAAATCCCCGTCATGATCTAATCTCTAACCAACAAGGCAGCATCAATAGGCAATAAAAGTAAAACACAAAGGTTTTTTTCATTATCGGATCACGGTGACTTGACTGTTTGCGTGTTTGTTTATGTGTGTTGTGGTTGACTGTCCTCCTTGAATGCTACTTTCTCTGTCCGATCTTTTTATATGTCTTGACCTTTAACTTATTGACCTCAAATCAGACATGCTCAACTAGACATCATACTGATGCTTCGTAAAATATTGCGTCAAAATCCAACAAGGCGTTTAGAAGCAGTAGTACGGACAAACAGTTTCACTATCGGATCACGATGAACTTTAACCTAACGACCTCAAATGTAATAGGTATATTCTCTTACCACAGGCAGTCAATACATGGAGTTAAAAGAAATTTGCTTCAGAAGAAGTGGTTACAGTGGGGACATGTTTTTATTCATTATCAGCTTACAGTGACCATGAACTTTGATCGTAAAATTAATTGAAGTTATGTCCTTATCACAGTCAGCCCATGCATTTTGATTATATTTGCTTTAGAAAGAAACGGAGTTACAGTGCAGACACATTTTTTATTATAGGGTCACTGTGACCTACACCTTTGACTTATTGACCTTAAAATCAGACACGCACAGTTAAACATCATACTAATGCTTCATACAAAGATTCTTCAAAATTCAACAAAACGTTTATGAGGGGTATTGGTAGGGTTAGTGGATAATACTTGCGACGGACAGTTCATTGTGACGTTGACCTTTGACCTGGTGATCTTAAAATAAATGGGGTCCAGGACAGTATTTCTGACCGACGGACGGGCGGGCGGACAGACGGACAAACAGATGGATGTGGCCAAAAGCAATACATCTACCCTACCAGTTTGTAGGGGGAGACATACTTAAGCAAAAATATACGAACTACAAATGCGCGGAAATCATATAATAGAAGACCTTATGCATAAGCGATACAAATTTGGTTAACAGAACATTAAAACGTTATTATATTAAGAAACAAAAGAATGTCCTTATCTCAAACATATACATATCTATTCCATCTTCTTCAACTGGTCTCCAAGAGGCAAATATGTTACATGCTTTATTCCGTACAGCTGACATGACTTTTGTTCGAGTTTCTACATTACCTTCGACTGTTATCGTGTGTGTCTTCTCGTCAAAATGTACACATTTTGGATCAGCACCATTGCTTTTTATTGCTTGTATAACACTTTGCTTGGATTTGTCTTGCATTTAGTCGAAAATGTATGTGGACATGGCTATTGTTTTTTTACAATAAGATGTGGCCAAACAGAACTTAACAGGACCTCTTGAACTGTTTCAAAATAATAAGACCCACAAACGAGCTTCATAGTCAAACGTCTTTAGAATCGGTGTATGAAAGTTTGACGTATGGGCTATAGTCGGCTTCCGTTTTTTTCCAATTTTTTAAATTTGCTTTTCTTTGAGTCCACTTTTCCCTCGAACAAAATGTATTTTTCCGATACTAGCGCAAATATTTCATTTTTCAGTTCTTCGGACTTAAGTTGCCCTAAGGAAAACAATACGAGGCCATTCGTGTCTATATTCCACTCAAATGACGTTTTGTTAACCTTCGCTTTAATAGTGTCCTTCAGCAATGGCGTGTTAAGCAAATTTGCGTAATCAGCATTTGGAAAGTCATATGTGTTTATGTTCAAATCGTTCATCTTCTGAGGTACCTGTTTATGTGCTTGCTTTACTCCTAACTCTGTGCCAGAAATAGTAACCTTTCCTGCTCTACAATCAATTTCAATGTTCACATTTAACTCTTCAGAGATTCCTGTGTGTATATGTAGTATGTCAAGTGCCATAAGTTTATTTCTGTCTTTGAATTCTACTGTTTCTGTCATTACGGGGGATGGTGGTTTAATTGCATCTATATCACGAAGTACTTTGTCAACATCATGTGTGTTTGTCTGACCGACAACATGCATAATGAATTTCTCTGCATCTTCCTTTATCCACACGCCATGCGGAGCTTCTATTGTTCCAACAGCTTTCCATTTGTCTTTGTCCAGCTTCCTTTCTGCTACTCTGATTGACTCTAGAGTGTGTTCGAATTGCTTCTTAATGTCATTGGTCCATGTTCCCTTTTTTGCTTTTATGTGATCATGACTACATACAAATTCTAACTGAACTTTTAATTCTTGTATGTGATCCTTAAAAAATCTGAGCTGTGTACAGTGCTGCTTTTCGTATTCTTCTTTTATGCGTTCTTGACAGAAATCCGTAATGTATTTAAACTTTAACGGATCAACATCTATTGTAACCGGGTCGGGGTTTGGAATTTCCCTTTGTTCCGATATGTCAGAATAATGAGGGCTTAGTAGTAGTTGTTTTGGTTTGAATTTTTTCATTTCTTTTTGGTTTTCACACATTTTAATTAGTGACACAAACATTCAAATACAAATGATTTGTTGTTGGCAAAGCTACATATATTTTAAAGGTATAATTCATTAAACTATTTTAATTTTGTCGTAACGCTTACGGGGTTTCCTCTTTCTTCAGTGGCGTTTTTTAAACCATGCAATATACTAAACTGAAACAACATACGCGTATATATGTATTTATGCATAAACAATGACATTATCTCGAGAGTAAAGTTCGTAAAAACCTCAATGGACATTTCCTCTCATTCATATTAATTTGCTTTACAATAGAACGAATAAAGTATATTATTGAGGTAAATAAATGTTGCTGCCGACGTTATATATTGCGTTGGTACTACACTGCCTCGTCAATTTATTTTAATGGTTACGAACATTCCAATTGCCAACCGAGCTGCCTATAAATACGTAGTTTGTATATTTGCGATATGACATGGACCTAGCTAGTAATATACTTCAAGATTCAATTGCTTTATCTCACGGAGAAAATAAAGAGTAATATCACGGTAATCAAACCATATTACGTATAGAACCAAACGTTTTTCCCGATTTGGGTCTGGGCAGATTGGTATCGCCTCGGCTAGTTTACCTGATACAGAAATGAAACGAAAACAACTAATTAGTTACGATTTGTATTTTATCACGCGTATGATTTCTGTATGACTCGCGTTTATGCGTTTCATTTATTCCCGGACTTTCACACTTTTTTTTTCCGTCACATTATTAATGGCTATAAAATTGTTAATCGTGAATGAAATAAGCATTTATGACCATTCAAGTTTTGGATTAGAAATTTTAAAATGCAATGTCATACGTTCGAAAAAACAATGTTGGGTACCAAGTACGTGTAGCTCTACACTTATTGTTAATAACATTGTTGTTTTTTCACCCTGGAAAATAGCGCAGTGAGTGAGCTGAAGTTAACTGTTCAAAAATCTCATTTCTGAAGTACTATCATTGTTGATGAGCCATTAAACAACAATGTAATAAATCTGTATACTTAAGAACATGCTGATTAACTTACCCTTGGCTTTTGTTAACTGTATAAGCGCTGTGTTCTTTTTTGCATTGAGCTTAATGACAACATGTGTATCCTTTGTTTTCAATTTAATGACAATTCGCAGTTTCTTCTTTCATTGGTGTATCCCTTTCCTTCCATACGACCGTAATCAAACGACCGACTACAAAAAAGAAAATATGCGTATTTAGTTTTCGTGTTCAACCCGGATAATCACCGCAGCACCACATCAGACGTACAATGTATAAGTAGTAAAGACGTGACGTGAGCAATTATTGATAACAGACATGAGAAATGACAAATGTATCCCATTTCTTTGGCGGACAAAAATACACAAAAATTAAATGTCTTATATAGGTACTGAGTAAGTAAAATTAGATGTATGGAACATATGTAGAAAACCAGATTATCAAATGAAACTAGCAAACATGCTAAACATACATTTCACATAAACAATGTATACATCAAGAGAATTGGTTTTATTTGAAGCTATATTATCAACTTTTTGGCAGAAAAGTGAACTTTCGAAGTTTGTTTTGTTTTGATAACCTTAAACTAGAAAATTAGTTGAGCCTTATAAAGTAGTTTATGTATTAATTGACAGTGTATTTACATAAACACTTCAAATAGACTGTACCTTTATTTAATTATCATGATTATATACCTTTCTTCTTGAAATTATAAGAGAATATTCAAGGCCTTCGTAACTGAACTACCGAAGCCGATAAATATATGTCAAGTTATTACAGTGCAATATTGGGTATACAGTTAGGTAGTGGAACATATTGGTCTGTGTATTATACGGATGTATGGCCGGCCCATCACACTGTTCGGTAGTGGAACATATTGGTCTGTGTATAGTACAGATGTATTGGACGCCCAACACGCGTGTAGGTAGTGGAACCTATTGGTCTGTGTATAGCACGTATTTATGGCCCGCCCATCACACTGTTAGGTCCTGGAAAATATTGGTCTGTGTAAAGTACGGATGTATGGCCCGAACATCACACCAGTAGGTACTGGAACATATTGGTCTGTGTAAAGTATGGATGTATGGGCCGCCCATCACACTGGTAGCTAGTGGAACATATTTGTCTGTGTATAGTACGGATCCATGGGCCGCCCGTCACACCGGTAGGTACTGGAACATATTGATCTGAGTATAGTACGGATGTATTTGCCGCTTATTACACTGATAGTTAGAGGAACATATCGGTCTGTGTAAAGTACGGATGTATGGCCCGAACATCACACCGGTAGGTACTGGAACATATTGGTCTGTGTAAAGTATGGATGTATGGGCCGCCCATCACACTGGTAGCTAGTGGAACATATTTGTCTGTGTATAGTACGGATCCATGGGCCGCCCATCACACCGGTAGGTACTGGAACATATTGATCTGAGTATAGTACGGATGTATTTGCCGCTTATTACACTGATAGGTAGAGGAACATATTGGTATGTGTATAGTTCGGATGTAAAGGACTCCCAACACGTTGGTAGGTAGTGGCACATAGTGGTATGTGTATAGTATGGATGTAAGGGACGCCCAACATGCTGGTAGGGAGAGGAGCATATTGGTCTGTGTATAGTTCAGATGTGTAAGTGACGCCCAACACGCTGGTAGGTAGTGGCACATAGTGGTCAGTATATAGTATGGATGTTTGGGCCGCCCATCACACCGTTAGGTAGTGGAACATTTAGATCTGTGTATAATACGGATGTATGGGACGCCCCACACGCTATTTTGTGGAACATTTAGGTATGTGTATAGTATGGATGTATGACCCGCCAATCACACTGTCAGGTATTGGAACATTTATGTCTGTGTATAGTACGGATGTAAGGGACGTCCAACACGCTGGTAGGTAGTGGCACATAGTGGTCTGTATATAGTATGGATGTTTGGGCCGCCCATCACACCGTTAGGTAGTGGAACATTTAGATCTGTGTATAATACGGATATATGGGACGCCCCACACGCTATTTTGTGGAACATTTAGGTATGTGTATAGTACGGATGTATGGGACGCCCAACACGCTGTAGGTACTGGAACATATTGATATGTGTTTAGATTAGTACGGATGTATGCCTCTCACACTGTTGGGTAGTGGAACATTTTGATCTGTGTATAGTACGGATGGGGATGTGGCTTCCCATCACCCTGGTAGATAGTGGAACATTTTGGTATGTTTATAGTATGGATGAATAGGCCGCCAAAAAAAATTACAAAACAAATATTTTCCAGAATTCAGTATTTTGTCGAAGGAAGTAACGAAATTGTAATCCATTGAATGACGCATTGATATATCGGTTGAAGTAAAATGAATTCGCCAGTAATTAATAATAAGTATTCTCCAATAGGTACGGGTATTCGCCGTGACTCTTATTTAATCTTTAAAATTCAGGTATTGTTTATGCTCAAGAGGTTTACCAAACACGGTTTGACATCAAGCATTTACATATACGTATCCTCACGTGTTTTTGTAACTGTTATCGTAACTGTCGTATTCTTCCAGTGGGTCTTCGTTCTTACAATAACCCTGATGGATAAATAATAGCTTTAAACAGACATCACAAGTTTTTCTTTTAATAAATTACCATATTATTGCGTATACTAGAAGTGCACTTCATACCGACATTACTATGCTGATGTAATCAGCATATTCGAGCTTTCGTCGCTAAGTACCTATAGTATGCATACACAGTGCATATGGGAGATGTTCACGCCGTAGACACATGCCATGACTCATCCAGTCACATTTAACTGACATTGGGCCGACCAGTCATAGCATAAGTCTTATATCATAAACGTCAGGCAATGGAGCTACTAGTTAAGTATTTGGTGTGACCCGGTCGGGGACCGATCCCACTACCTCCAGCATTTGAGTTAAAGACACCCGCTGCACCGTGGTTGACAGGAATTTCAGACGAGTAAGTTTGTACTAATGGTTATTTAATCGATGGACTAGATACCCTCCATATAAATGACCAGATTCCATATTTAAATGATGCGAAGGTGGCGGTTTAAATAAAGCCAGGTCGAACCCTCATTCCTAAGGAGTTTGGGCTCATACCAAAGGAAATACCGCCTCCGTTGCCTTTATATTGGACCAATATTCCGCCACGTTGCCGCTTTAAAGAACGAGGGCTGTTCAATCAGTCAAGTTTAATGGTTTTAGGCGTAAGCTCATCCTTTGAGCACAGTTTAGGGTATTCCTTGTAAAATAAATTAATGGCCGTTCACATAATGTAGAATTAATGAATTTTTGAGTAATATCTCTGACAGAGCTTTATTTCAATTCAATTTGCTGATTTTATCATACGATGAAATAAACTCTGCGTTTTCTACATCATGGAAAGACATCGTGCGTGACTTATCAGATTATTTTTTTTGAAACCCAATACAGAGATATAGACCCTACATTTAGAAATCAATCAACGTGATGTTGGATTATTGTAAAATAAACCTGATCAGAATTATATATCCCAAACGTGTTTTTCTCATAGATTTCAAAATAAATTGTTTGACAAAATTCCTAATTTTTAAAATCAGTGCATATTTATTGAATTATAAAAATATCTGTTTTGAATGGTGTTTTACGTCATTTAAGCACATGTTAGGCCATATATGACGGTCGATTTATTTTGTGGTTGAGGCAGACCATCCCATTTTTCAAGGATAGAACCGGTACTGTATATCTCCCGCCATCTATAATAATCGACATTTTCTCACTTGACAAGTCGAGCTCCGAGTGGGATTCGAACCTGCAGAAAATCCGCGTGAGAGTCCACCACACTCTCTCGCAATGAAGAGACGGGTCACACCGGTTGAATGCGAATCAAATGCCTCAATAACTACTTTAGGGTAGACAGTTGTTACCCTTTATCGTTAACATGAATGTTGTTACCTTTAGCGTTAGCGTTATAACCATTATCGAAAGGAGGTGATTTTACCTTTAGCGGAGGTTGTTACCTTTAGCGTTAGACTTGTTACCTTTAGCGGCGGTTGTTACCTTTAGTGGAATTGTTAACTCAAGCTTTATTACACTGTCCACGCGGTGCCTTACGCAGATTTTGTTTATCTAAACTTTATGTCCGCAGACAATCTGAAGAGGAAATGTGATTCGAATTGTTCGTTGTTTTAACTTTTCATTAAGGTTCAATATTATTCATGGCATGTTCCATGGGTTTGTGCCATGCCCGGAAATCGCACGACCTGTACTGTTTTTGGCAATATCGATTAAACATGTTTTATTTCACATGATTTTACAACAGTACATAGTAGAAGGAAAACGATTAGAATGATGTTTTTTTCTCCTTCCTAGGTATGATAATAATTGTAAACAGTTAATGGTATAGAAAACAGCAGTAATTAGAAACTTGCACAATGGATAGTATGATAAATAAATATTTTTTATTTATGTTTTTTATTTTTGTTTTTATTTTTTGGCAAATCTTTAGTATATGTTCTAGAATAATGATAAGCTGACATATATATTCTGAATATCATTATTGTTCACATGACGTCGTTTGTTTGTTACGCCTGGTAATCGCATCGGAATCTAGATGGCCCTGAATCAAACACCTGATAATCGTCGCAAAGAAAAATAAATTCAAACAAGCTTATAATTTCACAACAGAATTAGATCACGCAGTCGATGGCGTGCCATCGCAAATTCCCGAGCCCGCATTAGAATGTTCAATTCCAGTAAGTGTATATTATATGATTATAGCGTGGGGATCTCAACGGTTTCATAGTTATGACACAGGGCCTATGTCCCTAGTGGTGGGGACGGACCATGCTGAACATAGTACCATCAATTACCAAAACGCAAAGAACCTAGGCTTAGTGTCGTCATGCAAATAGCTTAACCCTGCGTCAAAGGCAATGATGAAAATACCGATCATGAATCATAAGATTAAAAGTACTGGCATTACTAGTTCTATGAAACACCTCTCGAACGCGGGTACTATTTTCTTCTGCAATTGTGACTTAAGTTAACATAATGCAGAAATGAATAATTCTGGTAATGGTCGTTTTGGTCCATTGGCTAGCAAAAGAGACTCCTCGATTGTTAAAAAAGGCTTAAATACAAATGTAATCGTTCACAATCTGTACTAGCTACATCAATTCGAGCATATCTGTTTACGCACCTACATAGCCGGGTGCCTTCACATACTTCTCATTATCAACCATTGTTCAATTAAATAAGGTTAGATGTGGAAACGGTATTGCTAAACATTTTTTCAATTTTTCAGAGATTGTGTGTGGACAAAAAGTACTGCACAAAGCGCCGCGCGGACAAAAACACTCACAGTCGAACATATGCCGCAATACGCACTTCCCTTGCAATAAAAGATGCAAGCACTACCATAGTTGGATTTACGGCGATCTACAAGCATGTGGAATATTAAACAAGAGGCCCAAGAGAGCCTGTGGACGTTCTAATGGCTAAAGATAAGGTTTCTGTACAAGGGGTCATAACTCTGTCAAAAACCATTCAACCGAATGACAATAACATGCGCAATTAGGCTTGGTACTGATCATCCCTGCCAAGTGTCGTTGAAATTCGACCGAAGTGGGAGGGGGGAGGGGGAGGGGGCGGGGGGTTCTGGGATTTTCCTTTCAGCCGGAATAAAAAAAAAATCATTTCTTTAAAGCCAGTATTTTTATGTCGCCTAATACACTGGCCAGATTATTTTTTTCGTCAACTTGAAAGCCAGAATGTTTTTGTTTTTTAAGTTTTACTATTCGTAGAATAAGAAGAGTGGTTGTAGGTCTACTCAATGTCTGCGTCGAGGTTGGTTTTCAGTTGTTGTCCAAGTCCTGTTATTTCAGCAACCACTGGTCAGTGAAACTTGAAATATGTCATCAGTCCATCAAGGACACTGGCACACATGTTCCATAACTCTGTATGGCAAAAGCATAGCCCTTTTATTATTTTGAATTTCTGGTTTAAGTTTTTTTTTGACAAGTCTATTTATTTTAAAAACTGAAAGTCGTACATCAACAAAACTTCAGTAAAGCATGGAATATCAAGGGCACTAGTAGACACATGTTCCATATTAACTCTGTTTTGCATTTAAGCAAAGTTATGTTCTTTTTTCGAATTCAAAATGTTGGTTAAAGTTTTAGGCAAGTCCTTTATTTCAATAGGTGATTGTTAATTATTAATACAACTTCGGTAAAGCATGGATGCTAGTAGACATATGTTCCATAACTCTTTATTGCATTTTAGAAAAATTAGGGCCCTTTTTGATGATAAATATCTTCTGTATTGTATTTTAGAAAATGTGTAGCCTACTTTCGACTTAGAATTTCTTTTATTTTATTTGTTGGCAAGTCCATTTATTTCAATACCCACTAGCCATATATCTATGTCAAAGGAGCTTGACAAGTGTCATCACTTACAGACACATGTTTCATAACTTTTTATTTCATTTTAGCCAGATGATATTTTCTTTTTCAACTTAGAGTTGCAGTTGAAGTTTTTTAAGCAGCTTCATATATTTCAATGAAACTCACTGCATACATTCAATGTAAATGTCATTAGCCCCATAAAACCCCACACCTTCCGCACTCCTACACCACCATAACCATCACCACAGATAGGCAAATATTTATTCTATTCTTTTTGGTTTCCCTTCAGTTACCATGTCTGCATCCTGTTCTCTTCCAGCCCCTCCCAAACTCCCTCCCCTCACCCCCTCCGCCCTCCCCCCTTCCACACATACACACACACCTTCTTCGACCCGAATGAAAATATTGTATTATTTCTGGGGGTTTTCCCTATTCAGTAACACTTCACTTCCCCTCCCCACCCTCTTTAAGTTCATATTCTTTCTGGGGTATTGAATACTTGCTATGTTAATTAGCGCGCATAGCGCATAGCCTTGTCTATAATATGGCATTGCATGTGGCTGAAGCTGCTTCTTAAGTCCACTTACTTGTTGATGATATTCACAAAGTCCATCGCACAAATACCAGGACCCTTGTATTGTAAAAATCTACCATGACCACTTCTTACCACATTGATGACTATCATGTCAAAAGTATATCACATGTATAACTATCATTGCTACTCTTTACCTCATTTTCTACTACCATGACCACTGTATATTGCAAATATTACAGCTATCGAATCGTTTTAATACCGAGTTTTACCGTTAATCTAGCGTTTCAAACCAGTGTGTCGTTCGTTTGTCGTTTAGAAATGCAAAACTACCATTAAAACGGGTTTTCAAACGCTTGAAGTGCGCATGCTCAGAGTTTTCCCGTTTTCAAACGCTCTAAACGGGCGTTTCCAAACGCTCTGAAACGGGCGTTTCCAAACGCGCGTAGTGCGCATGCGCAGAGTTTGAAAACGCGTTTTTTTAGTTTTATCCGTTTCTTTGATTTTGACCAATCAGAAACAGATAGCATAATTAGATAAATCTCATCTACGATCGATTATTTTAAGAATGTTTGATTGATACAGCGAATGAAACAAACATTTATATTAATTAAAAACAATAGTTGAGGCATTAATGTGTTAATTCCTATGTGCAAACTGCATTCACCCATCATTTAGATGCATGAACAGAACAGAACAGAACATACTTTTATTGACTTGTACGTTAAGTACATCATCATAACAATAACATATATACAACAATTACAAAATACATATTTAAATCACGTGTAACATACAAAGTATATGATTTATATACAGACATATATCAGCTCTAAAGAGGATGATTTATAAAATGTTCACACATGCCAGGGAGTAAGTATAGATATTCTATGTGACATCGCACATTTGAGATATGAAGCCAATTTAAAAAGAATCATTTTGTTTTCAGTTTACAATAATTCAATGCATTTAAACATACTTGGTCTATTACAATAATATTGTGCTATGTATTTCCTCCTTATATCGGAGTAACATGGGCATTTTAGAATGAAATGAAACTCATCTTCAATATCTTGAGTATTACAATATTGACAAAAACGTTCATTTCTTTCAATCCTATTGATACCATACCGACCTGGTTGAATTCATAGAGAATGTGACGATAACCTTAGATTTGAGATTCATGCTACCGTGGAGTTAATAGATGCTTAACTAAATACATTGTTTAATTAGCCGGGATTTTTGATATGCAACAACTGTATTACTGCCATAAACACCCGACATCCACAATCACTAATTGTTTAATCCATAGCTCGCGTAGTGTATACAAGCACACTGCGATATAATTACTCGACATCAGTAATTAGATATTTTCACAATTCAAATTATTTTATTCCAAGATATTACATGTATAAAACAGCAATGGATATAATATATAATGCAAGTTCAACTGTAAATGGTAATCGTTATGACAAATAAAGGTGGTAGTACAGCGAGAGAAAATGATAATAGTGCAGAGCAGAACTGATAGTTTTCACAAAATAATCTACAGTCAAATAAGAAAGTATGATGTAAGTTAAGAGAGATAGGACAGCTATTGTTCATTGGTGTCAGAGGGGAGACAACTGAGCATGCATAGACACGTGTATATGTAATTATATATCATGCTGGTCTCCCTCCCTTTAACCATATAGACTTAAACTATAATACAAATAATAGTAACATATTAAATATTGGATTATGGTTACTATTAAGTATTGCATTTAGGTCTATAGATGCATGCAAATCAAAATGTTACAATATACAACGTTGGTTCATTTCTTTAAGCATACAAACATGTACGGCATATACAATACTATATAAATATCACATCCCATGGAGGGTGATAGAACATATTGTCAACCCGAGATTGGTAATGTCCACCGAGGCTTTAGCCGAGGTGGACATTACCACATCGAGGGTTGACAATATGTTCTATCACCCTCCATGGGATGTGATATTTATTTTATTATACCAAACATCAAAATTCATTTAATCAGCAATTATTTTTTATTAATTTTTTAATTTTTTAATTTTTTTTATTGCCATGAAACATTACCATGAAACATTACCAATTGTTGACTGATCGGGAATGGGGAAATTACATAGAGAATTTTGAGTGAGGTATAATAAATACATTTAACTACGTTGGGGTAAACAATATAAATGATCTTTTCGTCTACACAGGCAATCTTGACACATATGAAAGGTTTCATATGAGAATCAACAAAAAGGAGCCACATATGATTTTCATATGAAACCTTTCATATGAAACCTTTCATATGAGAATCATATGATTTTCATATGAAAGGAGTTTCATATGATTTTTATATGAAATGCATATGATTTTCATATGAAACCTTTCATATGATTTTCATATGAGAATCATATGATTTTCATATGAAAGGAGTTTCATATAATTTTCATATGAAATGCATATGATTTTCATATGAAGCTCCTTTCATATGAAAATCATATGTAAAGTATCATATGAGAATCACATGAAGCTCCATTCATATGAAAATCATATGTAAGGTATCATATGAAAAGCATATGAAAGGAGCTGCATATGAAATTCATATGCTTATAAATATCCCATGAAACCTAAAAACTTTCAAAATACACTTAACAATCTGTGTTTTTAATGTTACATATAGGCATTTTGTTCCGTCTTTTTTAAAAGCCAATCTGAAAGACGTTTTGATAGTTCATTCGATTTAAAAATGTCTAGGTCTTCACACAGATTTAAAGGTGCATTTTCAAGTTGATTGGTTACATGTATATGGATTGCTTTGATACTTGTTTGGTTTAACACTTTTAACAATTATCACTTCCAGAAGTATCCTGTTTGGTCACTCAGTGATCCCAATCTTGTCTGTTTTTGGTGGTATAATGCTTCCATGCTCATTGATCTTTGACATGTGCATGCAGTGCACTGGATGCTATATTCATTCATGTTTGATGTATTTAAAGGAACTAGAGGAATCTTCTTGATAGCATAAGAGTAAAGTTATTCTGTATTCTCGATTTCTCACCGCATTGGTAGCAGCTTTAAATAACCAAATAAATACAGTTTATTTAGCTCATGTCTATAAATGGGACATCCTTTTGTGTTTAGGTAAAAGAACAAAACAAATGACTTCATTTATATAGTAATACAGAGTAATGCATTTAGATCATGTTTTAAAAGGGTCACACGGCAATCTTGGCTATGTCAAAGTCGAGGTGTCTTGTTTTATATATATATACGAGGGAAGATTCAAAATTACCTAGACATTTGCTATAAAATCTTCATTATTAAAAATTTAATGTTCAGCAAAATAATGACGTCAAATGAATTTACATTTTCGTCAAATCAATTAACATTTTAAAATATAACATAAACTGCGTCATCGCTATTACGTTAATATGTTTACCAAAAGGATAAATAAACACTATTTTAAAATAAATTAAGATTATTTTTTTTTCAATTTACATTTTTGAATTTCTAGTTAATGTCAGCAAGCATCTCTGGATCAATATCTCCTCTAGCCTACTCTAGACGTCCTTGACATATCAGGTCTCAAAACCACAGAATGATCTGATAAGAGTAAAATATAAAATTGTTTTAACTTAAGTGCAAGAACAAATAAGAACTATCACTGAAGCAGATGAATACCCCCACATGTAAGTCAAACAAAGGGTCATACTTCTGTAATAAATTAAGCAATAAAGTATGTTGTAGATGGACTTTAGGACATCATTTGTAAAGTGTATATGAGAGGGCATACATTGAGATTATAGTATCATATGTGAAGTAGTATACATTATTTTGTATAATATATATAAATGACCGGTTAATAATTTTGACTACCGGTATATGATGGCTTGTAATGAAGTATTAAATGACGGCTTGTAATAAAGTAGTTGAATGGCTTACCATAGTAGAACTATTTGCCTCCACTGCATGAAAAGATTGTGTGAACTATTGCCCACGACCGAAGGTAGGGGGCCTTAAAAGATCACCAAGGGATCTCTACCTTTGGCCTTGGGTAATAGTTCACATGATCTCAATATAACTCGGGCAAAAATAACCAATGTCACGTACTTTACCATAACACCTTCAAAACGAAGAGAAATAATGTGAATATTGCCAATGACTAAACCCACCTAGTATCATGTTGTACTGGATTCCTGTAATACGTCTTGTGTAATAATCTGTGCCACACTTTTTTTGACACACCACCTCTGTGATTTCAAATAAGCCTGAAACATAGATACACTTGTAACCTCTCACCTTTATAATGTATGGTTGGGGTTTTCTAATCCAAACGATCAGTGAGGCGGGGTAAATATTAAAAATCACCAACCTCAACAGTCTTTTACTTGACCTTTTTGTCAAATGTTCGTGCACTTAAAAGGACTTTTATTTTATTTTCATCCTGCCTAATTAAATGAGCAACACTAGTAAACATTTATGTACACAATATACTTCTTTCAGGTATTACACGCATAGTTTTTCATAGCAATAGATAGTGATCATCTGTACGATCTCGGCTGTCACAAAAACATAACAATGGCTGTAACTTTTTCTTTTCCTCATATTTCCACAATCTTTCTATATTTACACTTCATGTGACCTTTGCAGTATATAAAGGTCAAAATCATAGCTCAGGTCACAGTTTGTTCAGTCATGTTTTAATCAACTTTTTCTATAATCTGTTCATGTCTTCACCAATATTTAAACGGATTAAAACAGGTTCACTCAGCAATAAAAGTGAACTAGTAGTAAGCGACAAATGCCCTAGAAAAATGTATTTGTCCTCCAAGTGAAATCGAGACCTTTGAGGTACTGGCCTGATTATTGAATACAACACACCTTCTCATTGTATAAAGTATATGTGTGTCAAGTTTCATGCAATTCCCTTTAGTACTTTCAACGATTACTCCTCCCTACTGTGGCATAATAAAAATAACATTTAATGTGAATATCAAGGTCTGAAACGTTTAATATAAACTTACCTGTTGGCACATTATTGTACTTGGTAAGTTGGTATCCAAACAAGGTTGAATGTATTTTAACAAAGTTTTATGGGGCACCCTCATCATCCATACTGTACACATTTTCTGAAAGTAATATTGGTGCCTATCAATACATCAGTCATGTGCAATACATATTTAAACTATACCCTATACAGGAAACAGTTGTAGATATTAACCTGTTTTCAACAGATAGATTCAGATAACATGCTAAAGCTGTTTCAGTACTTAAAGGCCAAACAAAAATACACTATGAAAAAAGGGTAGGTAGGGATTTATTTTTAGAATCTCTGCCGAGTAGCAAAACTAAATTAAGATAAACTGATAATTATTAATAATAACTTGTTTAAAAAACAATAACCAATAAATATGTTGGTTAAATTGTGTTTTAGGTCATTTTCAGCACATTTTAGGCTATATAATAGACTGGTCGATGTTTAGTTGTGAAGACAGACCAAGGGGGGTGGTGGGAGGTGGGGGTGGGGGCGTGAACCAGTACTGTATACATGTACCTCCTGTATACATATTAGAATGACACTAAATAATATGAACCAGAAAACATTAATTTAGTCTAAATTTGGAAAAGATCATTATGTCCTTTCTGCCCCAACATGTAACCGGTCCAAGTCCTATACGGAATAGGCGGAACCATCTGGGTATTTAATAAAGCAAAAAAAAATACCTGTGTTTCCGTTGGCCCGACCGACCCTATTTTTAAGGGGCCGACCCTAAAACGTTTTATGAAAAAAAAAAATAAAAAAAAAAAAAAAATAAAAAAAATGTTCTGAACAATGATTTATCACAATATATCGAGGTAAACTGACATCACAGAGAAACTGCCAGTTATATCATCAACTTGTATGGGGTTTATGAGCTAAATACATGTATAATCTCACAATATCTTGCTCCAAAAAAAAAAGAAAAAAAAATGCCTACCGACCTACCATATTTTTTTAGAGCATGCAATAGGAAACACACCTTTTTTTTACCTAAGCAAAAAAACGAATGCATGTATTACTAAACGTCAGTGTTTGGTGAACCCAACTCTGTATAGTAATGCTCCAGCTGACAGCTCCATTTTGCACGGAGTCTTTGACCAACCCACAAAACACACTTGCAATAGCAAAGGCCCAACATACTGAAAGGAGAAATGTGATGTGAGCAAGAAAGTTTTTAAAAAAATAAATATATATAGAGGATCTTACACGAGTGCTCATTCATTATTAAATTTATTAAACGAGTTGGCAACATGATATAATGCGAGGCTCTTGCCGAGCATTATATCATTTTTGCTAACGAGTTTAATAAATTCAATAATGAATGAGAACGATTGTTAGATTATATTTATCACATAACTTATAACGTCCCATTACGTCAGTAAACGTACATTACCGTGACGTCCATGACGTCATTAACGTTATGTTATACCACTAGATATTGAGTGGTGTTATTACACTCCCACACCGCATGTAATATAATAAATATATGTACATTTCTAGTAAGGCCACATAAAAAATAGGTCTGGTTCAGGTAACCCGACCTACCCTATTTTAAGGAGCCGACCCTAAAACTTGTAAGGCAAAAATTAAAAAATAAATATATATAAAAATAATAATAATTTAAAAAAATGTTGATAATGCAGATAAATCTCAAAGTGTAGTAATTTAACATATTAAATTCATTATCAGAATTGAATTTATTATTAAGGGGGAAAAAAGAAAAGAAAAAAAAACCTACCTACCCTATTTTTTTGGCCAGTGTTACCTGAACCACATATATTATTTTGTTTGGCCTAATATCATATAACCACACATAGCATTTTAAACAGGCCATTGTTGTGGATATGCAAAAATAGCGTCAAGAAGAACTGACTGAACTGAATCAGGCGAACGCTTGTATAAACCTGTCATGCATTGTTTACAGTTTGAATACGTATTAAACACGTTCTCTGAATTTTCAACCTTTTTTCTGTTTGATAGAGTGGTCACAGGCAAACGCTTGTATTAACCTGTCATGCATTGTTTACAGTTTGAATACGTATTAAACACGTTCTCTGAATTTTCAATCTTTTTTCTGTTTGATAGAGTGGTCAATCAGAGAATGTTGTACACAATTTCTCAAGACCTTGCAAAATAAAATATAAACAATGCCGCAGCCCAGATGCCGTAATCTCCAATTCGGAGAAATACATTTCCTAAATATGTTACTCGTGTAGCGTATGTGATGTACTAAAATTTAAAATACATGTATTGTGTAATTAATAATGTATTGGAACAATTGATCGCGATGATTGGTTGTGTTGTGTCCGTGACATGTTTATACAATGTAAGATGACAGTAACTTACTTAGTATGACTGAGCAAAAGTCTACCTTACAAACTCAGGGCGTAGCTACATGTACATAATAGTAAGCAGCTGCTTAGATCTACACACTGCACAAATAAAATAAAACAAGAGTTCGGTAAAACAGATGGATGCTCTCTCAACAAAGGTGTATACATATGAAATACAATCGGCAGAAACATGTAGGAGCTGACCAGACAAAAATACATTTGAAGCAGTTTAAAGATCCGTGACTGCCAAAAATTATTCTACCGTATTGTCCGATTCTGTGAGTTACAGAACAATTGCTTGCTAATATTCGGAAATATTTTACGGCTGCAATTGTATTGCTTGTGACGGTCTTTTGACAAAAAACGTGCATAAAGCTTTCAGAATAATAACTACTAAGATCAAGTAAATGTATTGTTTGGTGCGCTTTTTTCAGACAAAGGATTTTTAGCATTAACGTGAGCAATATAATTAATACATACATACATTATATATAATAAGAACTGGCATTCTTATTGGTTAGGTAAATACTAAATAATAAAAATACCTTATTTTTGAAAATCGGTTGAGAAACAACTATTTTTAAAGCTAAAATACTTTTTGGTAGGACTTGCATTTTGGTGGGATATTTATCCAACACAATAAATTCATTTTGAATACAAATTCTAAAAATCAAACAAACAAAAGAAAAAACACGTTCGATCTAAAGAAGGATAAAAATATCGGACAGGGAAAGCAGCATTCAAGGACGACAGTCAACCACAAAACACAAAAACAAACACGCAAACAGACAAACGAAAAGGCAAAAGTAATAAGAAATGCAAACGACATCACAAACACAAAAGCGTTGACAATAGGGCTACCGCCTTGGAACGGTCAGTGGCAAAGTAGGCCACTGTGGGTTTAAACCGGTTCTGGGGTGCACCAAACCTCACACTTATCTGTATGGTATCACGTTTCCGTCACAATTGACGATTACAACGCGGGTTTCGATTTCGAAAAGGTGTTTTTATTTACCACTAAAAACGTTGTTTCGCTGATATACACCTTATTTAGGCAGACCTACAGTTAAACTTTATCTTAAAAGTCCAAAACATATTTTGCTGAAACAAGCGCCCCGAGGCTGAACAAAAAATACGTTCGCGAAAACTGATGACAATATTTTGGCAATGCATGGTTCAAATTAGTTGCATGAATAGATCTAGTTACTGTGTCAAGTGTAGTTAGGAAAGAAAAAACAATACTTACTTCTATAAAAGTGATACAGATGTATCCATGTGAAATAGCATGTGAAATAACAGTCTGACTTGTTGACGGCTGCGTTAAATTTTATCATCGACGTTTTTTCTGCACGCGACGTTATGAACACGTCACAATCTGACTTGATGACGTCAAACTCGTAATTGTACATAATAAGGAGCGTAGCAGCCATGGACGGCAGGGTGGGGTGGGGGCATCAGAATACCCCCTAAATAAGTGATCGTGAAGAACACAAAAAGTAATAAAGTCATTGACGTATGACTGGGAAAAAGTGAGAGTGAGGGGGTGGGGGGCGAGGGTGGGGGCGGTAGTGGAGGGGAGGTAGGGGAGGGGAGGAGTTGCAACTGAACATTTATCTTCAATAAATCGTTCGTAGATCTAGAACCTTTTTTACGCTTTATCATAAACATTTTAGGAAATAATAAGATTGTGGGTGGGTATAGGTGTTTGTGTATGTGGTTGGGTGGGGGAGGTCAACACTATATTATTGGGGTGGCCAGTGCAAAACATACTCTAGACTCTCTCTTAGTCTATAGATTATTGGGGATCGGGGTGTTTGGGTGGTAGGAGGGCAACCGCATGGTACATACAACTTTATTAAAGCAACTTCTTATTCAATAAAGGGTCAGGACATAATTGGGTATTGGGATCAGAAATGCTGACATTTGATTACAAAGAAGTTTCTATTTTGGTGGTTTGTTGGTCTAGGTTGTTTTGTTGTTGTCGGGAAATTTGTAGACGTTGGCTTACTCGGTCAGGCTCACCCAAGGGGAGAGGGGCCTCCCCACTGTTCAAAATGTACCTACGCCATGTTCATATCGAATATTTGAGATTAAGGGGTGCTTATTTAAAAAAAAAAAGGTCTACTGTCAACGATCATTTTGGACCCCAATATGATATCCTTGATACGACCCTGTGAGACATCCTCTCTCCCCAAAATGTACGCCCCCAATCTGATATCCTTGATACGACCCTGGGAGACATCCCCTCTCCCCAAAATGTACAACCCCAATCTCATATCCTTGATATTACCATGGGAGACATCCCCTCTCCCACCACAATCGGATATCCTCGATACCACCCTGGGATACCTCCCCTCCCCCACTCCCACACACAATCTGATCCCTCCACTCCACCCTCTGAGTCTCCCACCCACCACCAATTATATTTTCTTTGTTATTCTTCCATATGTTTAAATATACAATATAATCAACAGTTATAGAATGTGTTTAGACATACTCCTAATACGATGTGCGCTCCAAATGGGAGATTTTTTTTTTCATTTTCAACCTTTTAGGAGATTTTGTTTTTTCCAAGTTACTCCCGGGAGTAAGGGAGTATGCCACGCTACACCCCTGGAACTTATATGTAGAAAACTAATGACACATCGCGAGATTTAAAGAATCAAGACTACTGTGTGACACATTACACGACCATATAGGCAGGGATCCAACTTCTCGTATCGTGCAAAAAAACACTTTTGGTTTACCCGGAAAGATATACTCGTGATTTTTTTGCATATCAATAGCAGAAACTGTACTTTATACGAAACCACTGTATGTATTAATGGTATTCTTTGCATTTCGTAACACCAACGCATTTTCTACAGAAGCCCATAAGTGATAAGAAAATATTGATATTCAAAGAAAAAATGTGTACAAGTTTATATTTTAGCGATATGATTGTGTTTTGTACATAAATAAGACATAAGCACGCCTGATTATATTCTGTTTATGCCGAATGCAATTTTCAATTATTTCTTTTAAATCAAAAGCGGTTTAAGGATTGAAGATAGCGGGCAGATGGGTGGAGGGAGGGACGGGCATCCACTTTTTGGCTAAAGCTTTCATGCACGTTGTTAATAACTTCTGTAAATTGTTTTCGGTTAAAACCAACTTTACTGTGAAGTGTTATATCGTTAAGATACCACTTTCTCACGAGCAAGGCCGATTTTCTCCTTTTCAGAATAGAGTTATGACCCCTGAGTTACTTAACAAAAATGCACATTTTGGGTAAAGCTTAGGTGCAAGGTTTTGATAACTTCTTTATCTTATTTTGGATTTTAACTAAAATCGCTGTGAAGCCTTATATCAAACAGACATCACTTCCTTACGATCAATGTGTACATTTGCCTTTTCTAAATAGAGTTATGGCCACTGATTATCTACGAAAAGACATTTATGTGTTGTGTTTATGTTAATTAATCAAGTTGTGTTGAAAATTATACAACATTTTTGTTTAAATTTTATATACAAATAGGATACAAGTATATGTTAATAATATGTATGATACATCAAATTGTTTTGCCATTTTGGAATAGAGGTATGGCCCTGTGTGTGTGTAATTCTAAGATTTATAGTCCGTCCGCCAACGAACACGTCAAGGTATACCTGACGCGATGGGCACAATAGAGTCTGAACTTGAGGTATGGCCCTTAATTTACTTAGAAAATATGATTATTTTTTGCAACAACTATCTTTAATTGTGTAGGGTTTAAACCATATCGTTTAGTGTGAAGTCCTAATAACATTACCATACTGGCATATATTTAGAATCCGTTCGATGGTAGCTTTTAGATTTCTTAATAGAGTTATGGACCTTTAATTTACCATGAAAATAGAATAGTAGTTACTGCAATTACTGTCTTATCAAATTGTAAACTTCCAAATTGGTTCACTATTTTGTCACAGTCGTATGATTGTATTTATCAGAAAAATAACGGGGGTTTTATTGACTAGTTTCGTTGGAAGGCGATTGAGCGACGTCAGTGTTTGGGTATGACGTCTGACAGAGTTTCTCCAAAACATCTTGAATAGTATCTAAATGATTTATTTGAAATTTGCACTTTTGTTACTACGATCATTAACTGTCGAACCAACATCGGTGTTTCTGTGACTTTGAGTTTCAATTCTAGGTTCTGATTGATTAAGAAGTTTGTCAACGTTTCTCAAACACATCATGAACTTGAATATTTTCCTACGGTTTGTATCGCCTTGATCCATGGGACGCAATATATTAAATAGTGTAATAGAATCATGTTTACAGTTTAAAACTATAAGTATCACTAAATGTGATCCATATCCTATTTCGAGTCAGAAACAAATTATGGTATAAAAGTCGAGAAGGAAATATAACATTCACAGAACACAGTCAGTCAACCAAACACACGTATTTGAAACAAACACCAATCACAAGGAAGTATGCTAAATGGCAAACTCAAACGGTTGAAATATGGGTACCTACTTGGAAAGGTCAGTGACAATATGGGTACCTCCTTGGAATGGTCAGTGACATAAAGGCTGCTGGGGTTAAACCAGGTTCTAGAGTGCACCATACCTCACTCTTACCCTATTTTCATTCCAATAAAATTCGACCAGCCAGGCTATAACTCCTTATAAACTAGAAAGTATTAATAGCAATTAGTAGTCAATATAAGTAAAACACAAAATGATCATGTATATATGAATAGAAATTCCCAGAAAGCCACAAAGCAAATACTTGTCAGAAGCCAGGACAAAACAAGAATGATGACGATAAGACAATATTAAAGTAAAAAATTAGGCGTTACCATCCCTTGCCCTATATAGGTAGAAGCACATGCATTCATTACGATATATAGTATAGAAGGATAGAGATAGAGAGCAGAAGAAGGCCCTTTACTATATACATATACTATAACTATATTCTCTCTAGCCTTCTATACTATATATCCTAATAAATGCCTGTGAGTAGAAGTCATCATAGGATTCAAAATCTGTCGGGTCATCGCAACATTAATTGTAAAGCATTGTGCCGAACTGTAAATGGGTCAACATCTAAACATGCAGTGCATTGCAGAAGGATAGAGTCATATCCTATTTTGTTATGTTTGTTAACAAGTTTAACTGTTTGTTAACAAGTTTAACACAGATTGTATGAATGTGATAATGACCAATAATCTTAAAAAGTCTGTACAAATAGTCACCATAGTATTCACGTTGTGACAGACCTTGTAGCCGAAGAGTTCTGACAATACTTTAAGTAAATCAGGGTTATGATAATAAACCTTTGCAAAGGTCTGTCCGGATATAAAACTCAATGAAGCACTATTAAAGCTGGACTAGATGAAAAGCAAAACAAACTTCCAACTATGTACGGGATTCCTAATTTACAAAAAAAGCCTAATAAAGCACACTTTCTTCCTATTTCTAGTGTCTGCACCACTACAAACATCTCCAAAGGTATACTGCCGCTGTAGATCACGTAACACAATATTGTGCTAACGCTTATGCTAACTCTTGGATTAATATATTTTAGTCGTTATTACTTTCTTGAAAAAGAATGCAGTAAACGTCTCGCAAACCTTTTCAAATATAAGCTTATTGCTCTTATTCAATATTTATTTTAGTGAATAAACATTAATGTTTGCTCAGCATTATACTGCGGTAGAATAAATTGTATTCTTTGGCATAACACTCCGCCATTAAAACAATCAAAATGGACTCTATCATTGCGTTTTCTATAAGGTTGCAGTAAAGCTTTTGTTCTTACCATCACTTTCTAAAATTTCATAGCTCTAAACAGCCTACCTAAAATTAAAATACTAACCTAAATTCATCAGAAATGTCCAAAGTAAGCGGAGTTCCATTCGATTGTTTACCACTTAGCACCACCCCATCGCATAGTGGTGTCAGGTCGCGGAGATGATTTCTGATAACCATTTTGATATTTTAGCTATGGTGATGTGACAAATTATGACGTTGACAGAGTCACATGGTGATCCTGGTAAAGTTGGGTAATGATCACTGTTTAAAGGCTTATCAAAGGAGGTTGTCACCTTATTATTTTGCAATGCACTGCATGTTTAGTGGTTGACCGATTTACAGTTCACCGATTTGCTTTCCACTTGATTGTGCGATCGCCGGAAAGATGACGTCTACCTAAATCCTGAAAGGACGGTAACGTTCGATGGTTGTCTTTAATATTGTCTAGTCGTGCCCTTAACAGTGTCAACATTGAAATGATCTCTCTTGTCATAGAGTTTGCCTATTATTTCTCAGTTTCAATCGCGAGATGTAAATCGAGTAAAGAAGATATAGCAACTATGAGAAATATTAGCTTTTTTGAGGTGAAGTTCTTTGAAAAAAAGTATATGTAGTAAAGAAAAGAAAGGGTTATAATTGTCCAAAATATCATCCATATACAAAGAGGTATAATAAATGTCTTCGATTACATCTGCCTAAGCGTATCTGGTAAAAGACTAAACATGAAACCTCTAACATCACAAAACAAAAACCTTTCACCTCTTCGGTTACACTCTGCGTCATCAATACAAATTCCACAAAATTCTTCATTTCTTAGAATTAAACCATATGTACGCCTTACACCTTTAAATCTTCATTCGGCAACCTCGTTTCATGTTCCTTCTAATAATATTACTAGGCTTTTTAATAATGGCTCAAAAGTTTCCGTAACTCCTCTACGATCACCTGTTTTGAGGAAATACCATATAAAGTCTCCTTTCAGAAATCATTTAGTTCATTCAAAGCGCAGGGTGTTTCCCTCTATTAATAAGTGCAATACTAAGAGGTGCAGTTGTTGCAATTATTCATCTTGCAAGTCCACCATTAAATCAGCTGTTAATGGTAGATTGTTTAATGTTTGTCTAGCTTCTAATGTTGATTGACGTACTTCTCACGTAATTTATGTTCTGACTTGACATGCACCAAGTTGCGGTATACAATATTTCACGAAATCGAACTTTTAATGATCGACCTGTTTGTCCAACATGACAAACAGGTCGATCATTAAAAGTTCGATTTTGTGAACACAAATATAATGCAAGTAATCCTAAAAAGTTAAAAAAATACTTGTACCAACACTTTCGTCAGTCAGGTCATAATTTTAATAACGTAACTGTTCAACCGGTTGAATATATATGTTTTGATAATGATGCTACTAAAAGCTTTAAAATAAAAGCTAGACATATTGCAGAACTTAAGTGGATGAAAAACTTACAGACACCTTATCCACTCGGCCTTAATGACAATATTTATCAAGAAGGAAATATTTCTAAAGATACTAATATTGACATTTTTTCTTTATTTTCTATCCGAAAGCGTAAAGCTAGGTCTCATGGTCTTAGGCGTAATGGTAACATCAAACGTAAATCGCGTGTAATTATTTCTGTCGCTGATTTACATACCATTTTTAAAGAGTCTGGAAAGCACTCTATGCTTTCGCGGCTTACCTCTTTGTCCATTTCATCACTAAAGTTGATCGACGAGGAAGCCGACAAAATTTTCATTCGTACAGATCCCTTGTATAACACTGCTTCCATAGTTCAAAGTTATGTACTCCGACCCCATATTGACAAGGAGTCTGATCACGTCAGGCATTTTCTAAAACTACTATATATTAACACTATATATTAACAAAGGTATTGATTTCATTGACATGCCTAGTATTTTTCGTGATACTCATGTAGTTGATTCTATCCCAAAATATTTCAAAAATTCTGAAAGTACTGTAATTTGTTATAAATATAAAAAGCCTATTAGAAATATTATTTTCAACTACAACAAAATAGTTTCTGACCTTGATATAGTACATAATACTCCTAAGGAATGTGAATGCAACACATCAAAATTTTGCTATGCTCCAGCAGGTCATGTTATCACTGGTAATTTTGATATTATTGATAAACGTATTCGGCATTTGTTTTCGAAAGGTCCTAAATATAGATTACCTTTAACTATTGATTTTAATGCCTGTCGTGCCCAGATCGCCCACTCCATTGAAGATTTTAGTATCAAATGGTGTCGTAGAGAACATGCGGACCCAAACTCACTTTCTACTTGGAAAAAGTCAATTCTGAAAATTATAGATACACGTATTAACTTTTATAATGCTAACCCCTCTTTACTTCCTCCGAGACCTAGGTTTTCCTTTCGTAATTTCAAATCGGGAATTCAGGAATTTCATAATAAATTTGTTTTAGTTCCTGCAGATAAAGCAGCTAATAATGTAATTATTGTTTGACGCCTACATTACGTCAATGTTTTATCTCTGGAACTCGGCAACACCAATTCGTATACTCCAGTTAATTCTACCGAGGATGATGTTGTTTCCGCACATATCACTCGGTGCACTACTTTCAAGGCTGGTGTAAACGATAAGCAAAATAAACTGCGTACTATGTACTGGATTCCTAAATTACATAAAAATCCATATAAGGCTCGCTTTATTTCGAATTCTAGTGCCTGCACCACAACAAACATCTCCAAACTTTTAACTTCTTGTCTTACTGCCGTTAAAGATCACGTTAAACTACATTGTGATAAAACTTATGAAAACTCTGGGATTAATTTATTTTGGTCTATACAAAATTCAGGAGACGTTCTTGATAAAATGTTCAAGAAAGGTCAAGTTTCATCAATAAGCACTTATGACTTCGCTACACTATATACAACCTTACCACATCACTTTATTAAAGACAAGCTAATTTCTCTTATTCAAAAAACATTTACTAGAGAAAATACTACATTTTTGGCATGTAATAATATAAAAGCGTTTTTTACTAACGGCAGTTTTGACAATTATACTATGTGGACTTGCTATGAAGTTTGTGAAGAACTCATCTTCCTATTAGATAATATTTTCGTCAGGTATGGAACCACCGTTTATAGACAAATTGTTGGTATCCCTATGGGTACGAACTGTGCACCACTTGTCGCAGATTTGTTCTTATTTTGCTATGAAAGGGATTTCATGTTGAGTCTTTCACCAGATACCCAGGCAGATGTTATTGAAGCCTTAAATGATACCTCTCGGTATCTGGATGACATATTGAACATTGACAACCCTTTCTTTCCAACTATGGTTAATTATATTTATCCTAAAGATCTTCAGCTTAACAAAGCTAATATATCTGATAATAACGCTTCTTTTCTTGATCTAGATCTCTCGATTGAAAATGGTAAAATAATTAGCAAAATCTATGACAAGAGAGATGATTTTAATTTTGACATTGTTAAAATTTCCCCACTTGGATGGGGATGTTCCCCGAGCAACTTCTTATGGGGTATATGTGTTTCAACTTATTCGTTTTTCTAGAGCTTGTACTCGAGTTGAGGACTTTAATATTCGTAATCTTTGTATAACTAAAAAGTTACTCAATCAGGGTTACCGTTACCATAAACTTCGTAAAACCTTTGCACATTTTATTATCGTAACCCTGATCTTCTTTCCAAATATAAAAGTAATTTAAGGACTCTTCTGCGACAAGGACTATCACAACCTCACTTCTATGGTGATGTGATTTATAAACTTCGTAAGATTCTAGGTCATGATCACTTTCATACTATCTTTGTTAAACTTGTTAAAAAGTTTATCAAAAGAGGTTATGACCCTATCATTTTGCAACGTACTGCATGCTTGGTGGTGGACCCTTTTACAGTTCGCCACTATGCTTTCCTCTTTAATTGTAAGATGACCGGACGGGCTGTGGACCCTATGATGACGCCTACCTAAAGCCCATTGGGACAATGGCGTTTGATGTTTGTCCATGATCTTTCTTGTCGTGCCCTTAATGGTTTATTCTCTTACTGCTCTGGCTTCTGCAAAGTCATTGAGTACCTTCATTGTGGCTTTCTAGGCTATTGTTTTTTTGTATTATATTTACACGAGCATATTTGTGTTTTACTTATATTGCCTATTGATGCTGCCTTGTTGGTTAGAGATTAGATCATGGCGGGGATTTCTTTATTTACACTGTCCTGTTTTAATGGGATGATAGTAGAGCAAGTGTGAGGTTTGGTGCACCCTAGAACCGGTTTAAACCCCCAGTGGCCTACTTTGCCACTGACCGTTCCAAGGCGGTAGCCCTATTGTCAACCCTTTTTGTGTTTGTGATGTCGTTTGCATTTATTATTGCTTTTGCCTTCTTGTTAGTCTGTTTGCGTATTTGTTTCTGTGTTTTGTGGTTTACTGTCCTCCTTGAATGCTACTTTCCCTGTCCGATCTTTTTATATTTCTTTGCACATTTCGTTCTCATTTGGAATTCCAACAATTTGCCTATAAACAGTAGTGTCATACTTAACTAGTTCCATATGTGTAAAAAATATTATATGAATATAAATGCTTCGAAAAAAAATACGTGACAAGTCCACATGGTGTAATTGTCAAAAACCCTTCAACTAAATATTAGTGAGAATCAGAACTCGTTTACTGAAGTTGCTGTGTACTCAGTTTGAAATTTAAATATTTGCAAACATCAAGGGCGATAACTTTGTAAACCACTCCTCAATTGTTCTCATTGTCAAACAAAACCGAGACCTTAATAATATTACCCCAAAAAGCATGGACAATCAAATTCTATTTATTACAATCATCGTGAAAACAATCACACTCCTTAGTCAGAGGACGATATCCTCTTTGTTCAATTAGAATATTACACAGTAATTGATGATACTTCAAAGGAAAGTAGGAAACAATCAGACGATCGAATTTTCGACACTTTAGAGCAATAACTTGATACTCGTCTAACCTGTCTGAAATCCGTTTGATATAAATTTACAAGCCAAACTGTGTGAAAATCGAAACCAATTGATTTAATGTATTGCGTACGAAAGCTGAAATTTGCATTTTTGCAATAATCAATGGCAATAACTCAGTAAGGCAGGTATCAATTCTTCTCAATGTCATCTTGTCAAAGTTCATATTCATATAAAGTCTCACACTAAATAATGTGAAGATCGGAATCCGTTTACTAAAGTAATGTGTGACTCAAGCTAAAATGTGCCTATTCTTTCAATAACCAAGGGTAATAACTCTTTAAAGCAAGTGTCAGTTTTAATTAGTATTGAACTTGTCATAGGCCTTGTAGGTATAAGACCTAACACCATACAACATTTAGTGGAAATCGGAATCCGTTTACTGCAGTTATTGTGAACACAAGAAATTCGCATTATCCCTTGCACAAGACAAAACAAAATTCATAAAATGTCTATAACTCTTGTTAAAATTAGTAAAGTGTAACAATCAGGTCTTGATTCTGTAGTTTGATATTTCATATACACATATAGGTTTCAAATACTGGAACTGTATTTGCCGAAAAGGACGTGTGCAAATTTCTTTATTTTCCTTTGACTGTTTCTTCAGCGATGTTCATATATGGGCTTGATACGAATGGGTTACCGTAGAAATCGCGATGCTGTTACGAATTGCAAAGTATGCCAGAAGTCCATACAGTGGTTTCATATGTACAAGACCCCCATCTGATAATATTTAAAAAATCAGGAGTATATCTTTCCGGGTAAACGTTTTCGTTTTTTTCGGGCTTGGGTCCCCGCCTAATAATAATGTCATAATTTACAAATATTATTGCCTAACATTTCATATGATCCTCATATGATTATCATATGATCTAAATTGCATATGATATGCATATAATAATTGTTTCATATGATTTTCATATGATACCTTTTATGCTTTTAAATATCCCATGAAACCTAAAAACTTTCAAAATACACTTAACAATCTGTGTTTTTAATGAATGTTACATTAATAGGTATTTTGTTTTGTCTCTTAATTATAAGCCTATCTGAAAGACGTTTTGATAGTTCATTCAATTTAAAAATGTCTAGGTCTTCACACAGATTCAAAGGTGCATTTTCAACTTGATTGGTTACATTTATATAGATTGCTTTGTACTTGTTAAAGTTTAACACTTTTAAGAAGTATCCTATTTGGGCTCTCAGTGATACCAAGCTTGTCTGTTTTTGGTGGTATAATGCTTCCATGCTCATTGATCTTTGACATGTTCTTGCAGTGCACTGTATGATATATCCATTCCTGTTTGATGTATTTAAAGGAACGAGAGGAATCTTCTTGATAACATAAGAGAAAAGTTATTCTGTATTCGAGATTTCTCACCAGCATTGGTAGTAGCTCTAAATAACCAAATAAATACAGTTTATTTAGCTCATGTCTATCATGTCTATACATGGGACATCCTTTTGTGTTTAGGTTAAAGAACAAACAAAATGACTTCATTTATATACATAGTAATGCATTTAGATCATGTTTTAAAGGATCACACGGCCATCTTGACTATTTCAAAATTCGAGTTGTCTTTTTTTATATATATACGAGGGAATAAAATCTTCATTATTAAATAGTTGATAACAAAATAATGACGTCAAATGAATTAACATTTTAAAATATAACCTAAACTGCGTCATCGCTATTACTTTAATATGTTTACCAAAAGGATAAATAAACACTATTTTAAAACAAATTAAGATTGTGTTTTTTTCCAATTTACATTTTTGAATTTCTAGTTAATGTCAGCAAGCATCTCTGGATCAATACTCTAGCCAACTCTAGAAGTAATTGACATATCAGGTCTCAAAACCACAAAATGATCTTAAAAGAGTAAAATATAAAATTGTTTTAAGTGCAAGAACAAATAATAACATACATACTAGAACTATCACTGAAGTAGATGAATACCCCCACACGTCAGTCAAACAAAGGGTCATACTTCTGTAATAAATTAAGCAATCAACGTGTGATGTAGACGGACTTTAGGACATCATTTGTAAAGTGTATATGAGAGGGCACACATTGAGATTATAGTATGCAGAGCTTTTTTTGGCTGTTTATATAGCCGTTATTGGGTCATATTCCCAATAACAAAACATATATTTTTTTCCCAATTTTGAGAAGAAAATTCCCAATTGAAAGAAACAAAAGTATTGAATATGAAATGCTTTTAAATACCTCTGTTGATCTTGTTGTACTGTAAACAGTATGAAAGATACAATTATGAAATAAATTTTCGACTGTTTTGTTTCCCAATTTTATGAAAAATCGCGCTAAATTATTATTAAATGACGGCTTGTAATAAAGTAGTTGAATGGCTTACCATTATAGAACTATTTGCCTCCTCTGCATGAAAGTATCGTGTGATCTATTGCCCACGACCGAAGGTAGCGGGACTTAAAAGATCACCAAGGGATCTCTACTTTTGGCCTTGGGTAATAGTTCACATGATCTCAATATAACTCGGGCAAAATTAACCAATGTCACAAGTAGTACCTTAAATGATTTAACCCTCAGAACTTTATTTTTCAATGATGAAAAAGTGTCTGTACTTTACATACCATAACACCTTAAAACGAAGAGAAATATTGTGAATATTACCAATGATTAAACCCACCCAGTATCATGTTGTACTGGATTCCTGTAATACGTCTTGTGTAATAAGCTGTGCCACACTTCCCTTGACACACCACTCTGTGATTTCAAATAAGCCTGAAACGTAGATACACTTGTAACCTCTCACCTTTATTATTTATGGTTGGGGTTTTCTAATCCAAACGATTAGTGAGGCGGGGTAGATATTAAAGATCACCAACCTCAATAGTCTTTTACTTGACCTTTTTGTCAAATGTTCGTGCACTTAAAATGACTTTTATTTTATTTTTATCATGCCTTATTAAATGAGCAACACTAGTAAACTTATTTATGTACACAATATACTTCTTTCAGGTATTACACGCATAGTATTTCATAACAATATATAAGGATCATCTGTACGATCTCGGCTGTCACAAAAACATAACAATGGCTGTAACTTTTTCATTTCCTCATATTTCCACAATTTTTCTATATTTACACTTCATGTGACCTTTGCAATATATAAAGGTCAAAATCATAGCTCAGGTCACAGTTTGTTCAGTCATGTTTTAATCTTAACTTTTTCTATAATCTGTTAATGTCTTCACCAAACTAGGCCCTGTATTTAAACGGATTAAAATGGTTCAGCAATAAAAGTGAACTAGTAGTAAGTGACAAATGCCCCAGAAAAATGTATTTGTCCTCCAAGTGAAATCTGGACCTTTGAGGTACTGGCCTGATTATTGGACACAACACACCTTCTCATTCTATAAAGTATATGATGCAATTCGTATATGATGCAATTCCCTTTAGTACTTTCAAAGATTACTCCTCCCTACCGTGGCATAATAAAAATAACTTTTAATGTGAATATCAAGGTCTAAAACGTTTAATCTAAACTTACCTGGTGGCACATTATTGTACTTGGTAAGTTGGTATCCAAACAAGGCTGAATGTATCCAAACAAAATTTTATGGGGCACCCTCATCATCCATTCTGTACACATTTTCTGAAAGTAAAATTGGTGCTCATCAATGCATTAGTCATGTGCAATAAATATTTAAACTATACCCTATACCGGTAACAGTTGTAGATATTAACCTGTTTTCAACAGATAGATTGAGATAACATGCTAAAGCTGTTTCAGGACATAAAGGCCAAACAAAAATACACTATGTGCGTTTCCCTTAAGCTTTGAAAAAAGGGTAGGTAGGGATTTATTTTTAGAATCTCTGCCGAGTAGCAAAAATAAATTAAGATAATTATTAATAATAACTTTGTTTAAAAAACAATAACCAATAAATATGTTGGTTAAATTGTTTTAGGTCATTTTCAGCACATTTTAGGCTATATATTAGACTGGTCGATATTTAGTTGTGAAGACAGACCACCCAATATTTCCACAGTGGAGGCGGGGGTGAACCAGTACTGTATACCTCCCGTATACATATTAGAATTGACACTAAATAATATGAACCAGAAAACATTAATTTAATCTAAATTTGGAAAAGACCATTATGTCCTTTCTGCCCCAAAACGTAACAGGTCCAAGTCCTATACGGAATAGGCGGAACCATCTGGGTATTTAATAAGACAAAAACAATACCTGTGTTTCCGGTGGCCCGACCAACCCTATTTTTAAGGGGCCGACCCTAAAACTTTTTATAAAAAGAAAGAAAAAAAATGGTTCTGAACAATGATTTATCACAATATATCGAGGTAAACTGACATCACAGAGAAACTTTCAGTTATATCATCAACTTGTATGGGGTTTATGAGCTAAATACATGTAAAATATCACAATATCTTGCTCCAAAAAAAGCACAAAAAAAGCAACAACAAAAAAAGAAAATGCCTACCAACCTACCCCTTTTTTTTTAGAGCATGCAATAGGAAACACACCAATTTTTATTTTGGTCTAAGCAAAAAACCGAATGCAAGTACTTACTAAACGTCAGTTTCTGGTGAACCCAAATATTGAAACTGGGTCTCCAACTCTGTATTGTGTATTAATGCTCCAGCTGACAGCTCCATTTTGCATGGAGTCTTTGATCAACCCACAAAACACACTTGCAATAGCAAAGGCCCTACATACTGAAAGGAGAAATGTGATGTGAGCAAGAAAGTTTAAATATATATATATATAGAGAGAGAGAGGATCTTACATGAGTGCTCGAGTTGGCAAAATGACATAATGCGAGGCTCTTGCCGAGCATTATATCATTTTTGCTAATAGTTTAATAAATTCAATAATGATTGAGAACGAATGTTAGATTCTATTTATCACATAACTTATAACGTCCCATTACGTCAGAAAACGTACATAAACGTGACGTCCATGACGTCATTAAAGTTATGTTATACCACTAGTGGAATATCGAAAATATTGAATGGTGTTATTACACACACACACCGCATCTTATGTGATAAATATATGTACATTTCTAGTAATATCATATTACCACACTTAGCATTTTAAACAGGCCATTGTTATGGATATGAAAAAATAGTGTCAGGAAGAACTGACTGAACTGAATCAGGCAAACGCTTGTATAAACCTGTCATGCATTGTTTATAGTTTGAATATGTATTACACACATCCTATGAATTTTCAAAAACAAATCTGTTTGATAGAGTGGTCAATCAGAGAATGTTGTACACAATTTCTCAAGACCTTGCAGAATATTATATAAACAATGACACAGCCCAGATGCCGTAATCACCAATTCGGAGAAATACATTTCCTAAATATGTTACTCGTGTAGCGTATGTGATGTACTAAAATTTAAAATACATGCATTGTGTAATTAATAATGTATTGGAACAATTGATCGCGATGACTGGTTGTTTTGTAACCGTGACATGTTTATACAATGTAAGATGACAGTAACTTACTAAGTATGACTGAGCAAAAGTCTGCCTAACAAACTCAGGGGCCTAGCTACATGTACATAATAGTAAGCAGCTGCGTAGATCTACACACTGCACAAATAAAATAAAATAAAAACAAGAGTTCGGTAAACAGATGGATGCTCCCTGAATAAAGGTGTATACATATGAAATACAATCGGCAGAAACATGTAGGAGCTGATCAGACAAAAATACATTTGAAGAAGTTTAAAGATCCGTGACTCTGCCAAAATATATTCAACCGTATTGCCCGATTCTGTGAGTTCCAGAACAATTGCTTGCTAATATTCGGAAATGTTTTACGGCTGCAATTGTATTGCTTGTGAGGGTACAAAACATACACAAAGATTACAGAATAATAACTACTAAGCTGCTAGGTTTATCTCAATCTGTATGGTACACGTTTCCGGGGTAGGTATAAAACGCGGACTAACACGCGCGGACTAGCGGACTAACACGCGCGGACTAGCGGACTGTATGTGGTGTATGCCTCTGGCTCCGCCCCTGTATGGCAATGGTCATTGAAAATAGATTTTCATGAAAATAATTCGTCAACATGTTTAAAGCAAAATAATTTACAAAAGTATAGTTTTTTGCGCTATGATTTAGTAACAATGATTGTTTGAATGTAATCAGAGAAACATGCCAATGTCCGTCTTTAACGCGTTGTTATCATGTATTGGCTGTTATGAGGAGTATTGGAATGCCTCTCCATGACAAAAAGAAGACAACAATAATGACTTACCTAAAGTGAGAAAAAGAATTAGGAAAAACAAGGATAAACGTATGGGTAGAAAATAATCTAGAATTGGCGTTTTAGACGAAAACGTTATTGTTCCTGCACCAGACTCTATTTTAAGTGCAAGTAAATGCACTTATAAGTAAATGCACTTATGAGCAGGATTTAAACGATACATTTGAATCTTATGCAAATATTTCATTAGGCCAAAAAAATACCTGTGTTTCCGGTGGCCCCGACCGACCCTATTTTTAACGGGCCGACCCTAAAAAAAATTATGAAAAAAAAATAATAATAATAAAAAAATAAAAATAAATAAATTATTTGTTCAGAACAATGATTTACCACAATATAACGAGGTAAGATTACATCATAGAGAAACTTTCAGCTGTATCATCAACTTGTATGGGGTTTATGTGATAAATACATGTAGAATCTCACAATATATCTAGCTCCAAAAAATAAATGCCTACCTACCGACCCTATTTTTTCAGAGCATGCAATAGGAAACACACCTTTTTTTTTTGGCCTTAGCTCATGAGAAACTTATTGATGCACGAATTAAACAACAATAAAATGCTTTACTCCAAACTCCATCATAAAACATGCATCTTCCACTCCTAAAACACCAAAATAGATATTGAAAAAAGAAATGACTCCAAAGAAATCGGAAAAATCGAGAAAAAAAATTACGATTCATGAAAAATGAAAAAAAGATGTGTCTGATGATCTAACTGAATTATATATTTCAAGATCTTTCGAGTTAGATGAACACAATTTTAACAGTGAACACGAGATTTTGGAATGAAAAATTACACTTAAATAAAACTGATCGTGACGATATTATTAATGATGCAAACTTGAATTCTAACATTGAAGCTGTAAATATTCTCCTTAGAAAACAATTCTCCAATAAAATCAATGGATCAGTCAATGGATTTCAATTGCCAGAAGAAGTTCCGTTTTTTGACAAATATGGTGGAAGGTGGAACGTTTCAAATGTAATGAAAGCAGTGCAAGCTCCCGCATGTCAGATTCATCACACCCACATTGGGTAGTTTCATTTTATGACATACAAGGAAAAGATATATTTATTTGATAGTTTAGGTATAGATAGAGCGGACGAAAACATAATTACAAGTGGACTTAGTATCTAACTAGCACTAATTTATGGCAACAATAAAAAAGAACTGGAAATTATCGTCCCGGAAATCCAAAAACAAGCAGGCAATGTTAATTGTGGGGTGTTTGCTATTGCACATGCAGTTTCATTTGCATTTAAAGGTAAAGCAAACGCAAATGTTACTTTTCATACTACTGTATTAAGATAATACCTTTTACAATGCCTCGATGACAGCATGATAGAATTTCCTGTGACAAAAAATAACATGAATTTAAGAAAAAAGAAAAAAGATAAGATAATAAAAATTGTAAACTACTGTATTTTTAACTTACCTGAATGTTTAGATGACATGGTTAGAGTTAGAAATATATATTAAAATAGTGTTGATTCTTTACTGTCATGTTGTTGTTTGAACGTTTTATTATATTGCATATTGAAACGAGATAAGTGAAATAAAGTATGTGTTTAATTATGGAACGCCAAACACGACTTTGATGGTCATTTTCCATTATGATGTGGTCACGTTCATTATGATGTGGTCACTTTCCATTATGATGTGGTCCCTTTCCATTATGATGTGGTCACATTTCATTATGATGTGGTAGCTTTTCATTATGATGTGGTCGCTTTTCCTTATGATGTGGTCACTTTCCATTATGATGTGGTTACTTTATATTATGATGTGTTCACTTTCTATTATGGTGTGGTCACTTTACATTATGATGTGGTCTGTTTTCATTATGATGTGGTAAGTTTCTATTATGATTTGGTCACTTTTCATTATGTTGTGGTCGCTTTTCATTATGATATGGTCACTTTCCATTATGATGTGGTCGCTTTCCTTTATGATGTGGTCACTTTCCATTATGATGTGGTCACTTTCCATCATGATGTGGTTACTTTACATTATGATGTGGTCACTTTATATTATGATGTGGTCACTTTTCATTATGATGTAGTTACTTTACATTATGATGTTGTCACTTTATATTATGATGTGGTCACTTCCCATTATGATATGGTCACTTTACATTATGATGTGGTCTGTTTTCATTATGATGTGGTAAGTTTCTATTATAATCTGGTCAAGTTTCATTATGATGTGGTCTGTGTGGTCACGTGGTTTTACTGCAAATAGCGCCATCTATTGACAGGTATAATCAAATTACGCACTCGCACTTCATTGAAATCACATGTCTCTTTTTAAAGAAAAAGGGTTAACTAAATACTGTACTATGATACTGCACCTCCATAAAATAATTTCAAAAAAGTTCAACATCATGGTGATACAAATATTATTGTCATTTTAAATACAGGTGTGTGATATTATCAACAATCAAAGATACTACACAGTTAATACTTTGAAAGAGTTATTTGATACTATAGATTTTAGTCTTGTTTTAGATTTCCTTAAAGAAATTAGACTTTATAAATCAATATAATATTTTCCTATATATATTAACTTGTTTTCAAGCCCGTTGGCGGGCATTTGTTGATTTACATATATACATAGTTTATATTGCTACCATATCATCCCTTATTTGTAGATAGTTTTATCTTTATACGTTTACATTATTTTGTATTACTACTTCATTCTTCATGATTCATCCGTTTTTTGCGCACAATATGACCTATTTATGAGTCGACGTGCCATAAAACACCATTCATTCATTCATTCATTCAAACGTAATGGGAAAATTATACTTTTAATATATATTTCAAAAGAAATGGTAAAAAAAACAAGGTGTGTACCATTACCATCAATCAAAATCAACGCGTGACTTTTTTTCTTAATAAGTTGAAGCATCCACCCGTATCTTTTTATTTTTATGAAATATCACATATAACACAAGGTTCTCAATAGATGTATTCATCACGACCATATTGAAATGTAATCATGAGGAAAAGCTTTTGATAAAATCACATCATTAAAGACAACCAATTTAATGTCAAAAGGATCACGATTTCTCCAAAGGAATCCGTCCTTTTTTGATGGAAATGGGCATTATAAGTAAGGGGAAACTGCCCATTTCTATTCGATTTTGTGATTATAAGAAGCGTATTAATAGGTTTTACTGGATCACTGATGAACATTTTCGAAATTTTGACTCTTAGTGCTTACACTTTGTGAGCAATGAAAACATTCGATCAATAAAAAGAGCTGTACCCTTGACCTGTTTAGTAAACAAAAAAGAACTTTCTTACATGTCTTGTGACCCCACGTTTTCTGGTGACTTTTCAAGTGGAAAAATAGTTTTCTATATGAACATTACACTGCTGCATTATCCATACTTGAGTTGAATTTGCTTTCATACCGAATTACTCTCCCCACTTTCACACTTCTTACATTCTATATATAAGAATCCAGTCCATATAACGAACGTAGAAGAAAACTACTTGTTATTTAATCAAATATTTCATTATTTGGAGAATACATAGCTAAAAGAGTAAAATACACATAACATAACACTATTATGTATTGTGTTCGTATTTATTGAAGCATTCACATATATATAAGATTCAAATCAAATTGCAATATAAACTTTGTAATATATCAATCAATTAACATGGTTTAATACAACACAATTTCTAATTGTATTCGTACTTAATTAGAAAATTACAAGACTATTATAGTTTACATAATTTAAAACATGAATATATTTGTTCATGGCATTAAAAATAAATAAATATATGTATATCTATTTTGCTTTAAACATCAATTGAACCTAATTACAACTGTCAGTTGACGAATTATTTTCATGCAAATCTAGTTTCAACTGACCATTACCATACACCACATCCTTATTTTGTTTTAAGAACGTCTAACTTTAATATTTGCTGACTAGAATTAGAATATTTGTATTATTTACATGGTCCGCAAAATACCATTCCGCATTTTATACCATACTGGTCCGCAGTCCGCTAGTCCGCGCGTAGTAGTCCGCATTTTATACCTAACCACGTTTCCGTCACAATTGACGATTACAACGCGGGTTTCGATTTCGAAAAGGTGTTTTTATTTACTACTAAAATGTTGTTTCGCTGATATACACCTTATTTAGGTAGACCTACTTGTTTAACTTTAGCTTAAAAGTCCAAAACACATTTTGCTGAAACAAGCTACCTGAACAAATGTTTGTAAATACAAAAAAACGTTCGCGAAAACTAAAGACAATATTTCGGCAATGCATGGTTCAAATTAGTTTCATGAATAGATCTAGTTACTGTGTCAAGTGTAGTTAGGAAAGAACACACAATACTTACTTCTATAAAAGTGATAAATATGTATCCATATGAAATAGCATGTGAAATAACAGTCTGACTTGTTGACGGCTGCGTTCTATTTTATCGTCGACGTTTTTTCTGCACGCGCCGTTATGATCGCGTCACAATCTGACTTGATGACGTCAACTCGTAATTGTATATAATAAGGAGCGTAGCAGCCTTGGACGGCAGGGTGGGAGTGGGGGTGGGTGGGGGCGGTAGTGGAGGGGAGGGGAGGGAGGGGGTTGCAACTGAACATTTATCTTCAATAATACGTTCGTAGATCGTAGATCTGGAACCTTTCTTTTTTACGCGTTATCATAAACATTTCAAGAAATAATAAGATTGTGGGTGGGTATAGGTGTTTGTGGATGGGGTTGGGTGGGGGAGGTCAACACTATTGGGGTGGCCAGGGCAAAACATACTCTAGACTCTCTCTTAGTCTATAGATGATTGGGGATCGGGATGTTTGGGTGGTAGGAGGGCAACCGCATGGTACACACAACTTTATTAAAGCAACTTCTTATTCAATAACGGGTCAGGACATCATTGGGTATTGGGATCAGGAATGCTGACATTTGATTACAAACAAGTTTCTATTTTGGTGGGTTTTTTATCTAGTTTCTTTTGCTTTTGTCAGGAAATGTCTAGGCGTTGGCTTACTCGGTCAGGTTCATCCAAGGGGAGAGGGGCCTCCCCACTGTTCAAAATGTACCTACGCCATGTTCATATAGAATATTTGAAAAAAATAAAAAAAGGGCTACTGTCAACGATCATTTTGGACCCCAAAATGTACGCCCCCAATAAGATATCCTTGATACGACCCTGGGAAACATCCCCTCTCCACAAAATGGACGCCCCCAATCTGACATCCTTGATACGATCCTGGGAGACATCCCCTCTCCCCAAAATGTAACCCCCAATCTGATATCCTTGATACGACCCTGGGAGACATCCCCTCTCCACCCCAATCGGATATCCTGGATACCACCCTGGGATACCTCCCCTCCCCCACTCCCACACACAATTTGATCCCTCCACTCCACCCTCTCCCACCCACCACCAATTATTTTTTTCTTTGTTATTCTTCCATATGTTTAAATATACAATATAATCAACAGTTAGTACTATGCAAAACAATTTGTTTAGACATAGTCTAATAATTAATAATTATGCAACCTGTTATTAGGGGCGTAGCCTGTTTTGACATACTCCTAATACGAGGTACGCTCCAAATGGGAGATTTTCTTTTTCATTTTCAACTTTTTAGGATTATTTTTTTCCAAGTTACTCCTGGGAGTAAGGGTGTATGCCACGCTACGTCCCTGGAACTTATATGTAGAAAACTAATGACACATCGCGAGATTTAAAGAATCAAGACACTTTACACGATCATAATAATGTCATAATTTACAAATATTACTGCTTTACATTTCATATGCTTCTCATATGATTATCATATGAACTAAATAGGATATGATATTCATATGATAATTGTTCCATATGATTTTCATATGATACCTTTCGTATGATTTTCATATGAAATGTTTCATATGAGAATCATATGAAACAATTTTCATATGATTCTCATATGATTTTTATATGAATTTCATACGAATATCCTTTCATATGAGTTTCATATGATATGAGTTTCATATGTATCAAGTTTGCCTATGTACTGGAGTTACTATTTACAGGTAGGAAATTAAGAATCTTACTTCAATGTTTATGTGTTTAACAATAAGTTATTATATAATTAGTATCACACGGAAAAGTAACATAATTCAACATGCGCCTTATTATAGTGCACAACATGTACACATGTGGAGATATAACAGGTAGAGATACCCCCTATTTATACCTCGACACATAATAGGAAAACGAAACCTGTGAAAAGGTATTGTCAGGGTTCTTATGTCTAAGTAAGTGGTATTAAAGTATTTATTTATTTATTTATTTTTGTTTCATTAATTTAAAAGTGACTTGTGTATAACAATATAATATTACAAAACACACTGGAAGTATGAAAAATAAATATTTCGAATTATTTAGTGTTGTAAAAAATGAAAACAGCATTTAATTTAGCCGTAGTGGGAATAAGGAAAAACCCGAAAAAGAAAAAAGCAGAACGTAACTTGAAATACGAGATTTAAATAGACAACACATTAAAAGTCGTTTTAGAGTGGATTATACAAGTACTATTTAATTAGTATTAATATTTTATATTTTCTATACATTGTGAGAGAGATAGTACTGCAGATGTTCATTTACAAAGTGGCCTCATTGGCTCAGTGGAAAATGCATTGAGGTTTGGAGCTAACACCTCTGCCCTGCGTCTGTTCGATACATACTATAGTTATGTCTGATGGGTAACTTCATTCTTCATATTCGCTCCCTCTGAGGACGCTGTCCCAATATAACCAAATGTGTTGTTTTAACCCTATTATATGTTTACATCAATGTCTGAATCAGGCGCTAGAATCCAATAACGTTTTTGTGATCCGTGTGAAATAAAAAAGATGTAATTGCATGAAAAGGGAATGTAATAATGATTTTAAAGGGACGCAGAGCAATGTTGAATAATTTCATTAAAATAATCACCTCCGGTTTATCATTCAAATATGATTTTCGCTTTAAAGCAGCTTGCATATATATTTAAATTAAAGGTAATACCATGTTGGAGTTTTCAATATATTTTCTTTAAACTACCACGGGATAAATACACTATTGGTGCAACAATGTCAAATGTAGTAATATGCAAAAACAATCTTCGTTGAACTATTCAAAAGAGTATTAATAATTGTTTGCAAATACACGAAGAAACACTAACGGGACGCCTCTTTAATATGAATCAAGCTGATTCAAATATACAGTAAACTAAATTGCGTGTATGAAACTTATTTAAATAGCGCTAATACGTTTAAATATATAGTGTGTTACTTTTTATAATAACCGGATACATTGCTATAATGCCATATCTTGGGAAACATATTTTCATTGTTTAATATTGAATACAATCATGTTTTGTTATGATTGCAATAAAACACTGGTTGAAAATAAAGCGTGAATAACTGGTAAAGGGAATATATCAGGCTTTTCAAAGGGGTCTAAGTGTCTGACTTAAAGTTGACAAATACTTACATTTTATATTTTCTAAAGAGCCTAAATATAATGAATGAGCCTAAAAAGTATCCCTTTTTTGCAAAGAAATTGATTCTGCACAGTAATACGTGCTATCCTAGGTTACGCACCAGGGTAAATTTCAGCATTTTGAGTCCGATTTCGTCCTATCTATATGTTTAAACCTTAAAAATACGGTTCGAACATTATATTTGTAGGGCTTCATTAATAAAATCATGACAAAGCCAATGATCAGTACATGAAAAATGCTTATTAATAAATGCAGACAATTCTCAAGTTTTTGCGTCCGTGGGATCAAGATCGATACAGGACGTTTCGGCACCAAACCATTTCGACACCTAGACAAATCGGCACCTAGACGTTTCGGCATCAAACCATTTCGGCATCTATTTTAATTTTTACCCTAGACGTTTCGGCATATATTTGAGTATTATAATGAAGTGAAGAAGTTAAGAAATTAAATATTTTCTATAAGATCACTTGTAATTCATTTACAATGCAAAGTTGATTGCCTTAACGGCAACTCCGAAGCGGTTTTGAGCCTGAATACAACTAAAACATGAACATAAATAGGGCCCATATAATATAATCACTTGTAAAATTTAAGTAAATAATGACTTTTATATTATATTGTAGCATGGTCACTGAAATTCCCTTTGTAATAGCTCAGGTGTAAATCGTGTAATTGAAAATACTTGAATATGTTCCCTTTAACATGTATAATAATGTATACCTAAGACCAAATAAAAACTTATCTGTATTCACACAGTATCTTTTATTTCTTCACTTTACCTTCCTCACTGTAGGGATCCGTACACCGGATCTTGGTCAAGACCCCGTTCACTAGTACGGAGTTTTGGTCAGCCATGTTGTAGAAAACGTACGGATAACAACAGCAAATGTAGGTTAACCACGTTTTTCTCCTATTTTTGTTCATTTTATATGAATAATCAGTATTGCTATATGGTGCGGAAACATTTCCCCGTTCCAATATTACCGTACATTGTTGACATATTACTTTAAATGCTACAATTCGGATCAAAGAAAAACAATTGCCGGTGCTGAAATTCGCCCAAAGTACCCTTCAGCAATAAATATCTCATTAATTTTCAAGTTAATGAAAATTTTGAATTGGCAGATTTATTTGTTTTTCCAATATACGTGCATGTTCAAATGTTGAACTTCATTCATCCGAAATTGACCGAGATATGAATCGAAACAAAATTAATGTTTGTGTACGGGGTCTTGGGCACTTGTGTACGGAGTACTGCAAATATTCTCTTTTTACTGTACGGAGTTTTGCTTTAAATATATTATATGAAACTATGGTTTTAATGGTACTTGCATTACATGCAATACATAAAACATTCATTGAATGTTTGTAAACAGTCAATGTATTGTCATTAGAACTGAATCAACGTAGATTTCCTTGAACAGATATAATCATGCGAGCTATATAGATAATTAATATTAACCCATGCCGTTATCCATATCATGTGTTGTCAATGTAGTTTAAGAACCAACTTTACATTTCCTATTAACATTCTTATACTGCTCTCACACTGTGGCGAATATGGTGGCGAATGGGCTTACGAATGCAATTCGCCACCAATTCGCAATGATCACAAGATGATCGCCAGACATTCGTAGGTGTTCGTAAGCATTCGCGGTCGTTCATGGGGTGTTGCGAATATTAGGAACATGCTCCTAAAATTCGCCAGGAAAGCATATTCTCATTGCTTTCGCAACATTTTCGTAAGCAATCGCAAGCCATTCTTATTGATAGCAAGGCATTTGTAGTGATCGTAAGACATTTGTAGGGATTTGCTAGCATTCGTCTTGACTTTTCCTTAAGAATACCATACGAATACGACCAAATTGTTGCGAATACTTGCAAATCCATTACGAATAAAGCGAATGGGTTACGATTTTTTTGACATTTTCTTGAGAATGCATTGAAAATGCGTGCGAACGGCTTGCCAACACTTGCGAGTAATTGCAAATGCTTGAGAATGTCATACAAACATTAAAATTGTCTTGCAAATGCTTTGCTAATTCCTAGCGATTTCAATGCGAATATTGCACATTCGCCACGGGTGTTGTCGCTAGGGTAGCCAAAATTATATAAAATACCCCATCTTCCCTTGTCCTATATACATTTCTAGTTCAACCATGGCCGAGGCTGCGAGGCAAGTGGCAACACTGGCCGTGCTAGTTTCTCAACATGCTGTTGTTACACACCGTGCTGTTGTTACTCTGCAGCAAGAAGAACTAGAAATAAGGCAGCAGCAGCAGCCCCAACTTAGAAAACGCAAACAAAGAAGGCAAAGGTCATGTTGGGCGAGGGACTGGCTGTCACACGGAGAGAGGTTGCAGCACTCGCACTACTACAACCTGATGGAGAGTCTTCGGCAGAGAGACCCGGACAGGTTCAAGAACTTCACCAGATTGGAGCCGGCCTTGTTTGATGAGCTGTTGGACCGCATCAGGCACCGCATCACCAAGCACAACACCCGGTACCGTGATGCCATAGAACCTGGCCTGAAGTTAGCTGTGACGCTGTGCCATTTGGCAACTGGTTGGTGTCGTAGATGGCAGGAGTCTGTTCCAACCATTCGAACATGGTGTCTTGCTGGGCCTCAGTCAGCTTGGCACTGCGCCTGTCGGGCTTCTTGGCTGTAAACTTCTTGGCCTTTGAAGGAGGAGGTGCAGTCTGAGAGCGTGGAGGAGGAGTGTGGGAGCGAGAGGGGTCTGACTGACTGTCTGACATCTCGTTTCGCTCAGAGACCGCCTTCTCTGGCCTGGGCTTCCTGACAGACTTGGTAGACTTGACCTTGACCTTCTTCTCACTGGACGTCTTGGTCTGGTCACTGCATGCCGCAGCCTCTTGGTCTGGTCATCACTGGATGCCGCGCCATCGGTAGCAGAGTCTTGGTGTTCAGGAGGATTGTCAGACTTGCCCCTGCCCCTGCCTCTGCCGCCACCGCCACTTCTGCCGCCCCTGGGCATGCTCAAGGATAAAAACTTTACTTTTTAACAAGCTTAAAACTTAAGAAGTTGACTCGGCGGAGGCTGGCGAATAAGTGACAAATAGAAACATTGGCAATGGGTATATGCATTTAGCCAAGCATGCGTTGTGTAGTCGTTTCATTCGCAAGGCGTTCGCAAGCATTCGCATGATTCGCAACGGCATTCGTAAGCATTCGTAATATTCGCAAAGGATTCGCAAGAAATTCGGCAAATTGATTGTTAAGTAATTGTAAGGTTCGTAAGAAATTCACAAGGATTCGTAAGAATTTCGGAAGCATTCTTAAGGCCTCACTTTTTTCAGTATTTCTCCAGGCCAATCTTATCATTTTCGGTGAATTTGCCGCGAATTTCAAATTTTCATATTCGCAAGGATATTCGCCACAGTGTGAGAGCAGTATTAGGAAAGTTTGACGTAGTTTAGATGTCAGTATAGGGCATAGAATTAATTTTAACCTGACAGGCAAACTGTTTGAAAAAATACGGTAAGGATTTTTAACGCCTGTGGGACGTATAATAATACTTTATTTAAACAACATTTTATTCAAGTACTGAATGGGATTGGACAACAGGCAATGCCTATGTAAGACCTCTCCCATACCAAGGTACATATAAACAATAAATTCATATCAAACATAACATAAAATGTGGAATTGTAGTACAGTTTGCATATATTGGTTTGACAATTAACTTAGAATCTTTGAAACATGTGTACCGTGATTGTTTAGTATTAACACTTTGTACTGTCAGAACGAATTTAAGTGAGAAAAAAAAAAGAATCAACAGAAAGAAAATCATACTGGAAACCAATACGAAATACATATAAAAATGTACCGATTATTACAAAATATAATGGTTTAAGTATGAGTTTCTGTAACCAATAGTTAATTTTGGAATTTAAGATAACTGAGAAAACAGACAAACAAAAAAATAAAAAATTACAATAAAAAAGGAAGAAAGATGATAATATATAAAAAAAACTCTAGCATTGTGACAAAACATATCTGAAAATACAATAGTATATACATACATATACATATGTACATGTACATACATCTATAATTCTACGAAAATCCCCTGGTACACTTGATGTATTTGTGGACGATAAGTACAATTTCTGAGTTCGTAGTATTGTCTAGATTGGAACTGCCATTCAGTATCAAGTCAATGTTGATATGCGTGACATCAACAAGATTGGCTAGGGTATCAAGTAAGTCATTTCTGAATTGGTTATACAATGGACAGTTGAAAAAAAATGAGTATTGTCCTAACATCGATTGCCACATTTCGGACATACTGCTGAATCTGTCAAGAAGTGGTCAAATAAATGCGTATTTAGATTACTTGAGTTATTTCTTAATTGACAATGGATGATGTTATCATTCTTATTTCCTATATTTTAGTGATATGGACTGTCAGTCCTATGTGCAATAGCCTTAAGTTTATGCTTAAATTGTTCAACAGATGGTGCATTTTTAGCGTCTAAATGTAAAGCATTCCACAATTTAATTGTACTCGGCAGAAAGCTGTTATAATATGATGTTGTACGACAAAGAGGGAGTCGTAAGTTTAATCCTGAAGTTCGAAGGTTATAATTATTGTTTACATGTAAGTATGGCTGGATTAAGTTATACATGTAATCTGGACTTATGCCATAAATTATTTTGTAAATAGTTACAAGATTATGATCTTTTCTTCTTTTTGTTAATGTTTCTAAGTTCAATTCAGTATATAAGTATGATCTAGAGGAATTGCATCTGAGGCCTGTTATTATTCGTGCTGCTTCAACTTGGACGCTCTCTAATAGATCAGATTCTCCCTGTGTACAGGTTATCCCATACTGAATCTCCATATTCAAGTATAAGTCTTATAAAGGCGATATATATTTTCAATAGAGAATGTCTGTCAAGTTTGTACTTAAGCATTCTTAGAATGTTAAATCGTGCACATGCTTTTTCGTATATATTTTCTATATGATGCGACCAAGTTGCATTGGACTGAATTGTTAATCCAAGGTGGCAATGTGACGCTACGTCTTGTACTATATCATTATCAAAGTAGACTGGTGGGTGGTTATAGTTTCTTCTAGTGCAAACAAGGCTTTTGTTTTTTTGAGGATTAAATGTAACAGCCCAATTTTTTTGACCATTCAGATATTTTGCAAAGATCATTTGTAAGAGAGTTGGCACATTCTACTGGGTTTTTATCAACTACAACAAAAAGAGAAGTGTCATCAGCAAATAACCGTACATCATTCAATAAGTTATCTGTGATGTCATTTATATAAAGCAGAAATAGAAACGGACCTAAAACAGAGCCTTGCAGAACACCTGCATCTATAGTACTGAAGCTTGAAGAAAATCCATCTAGGACTACTTTTTACTGCCTATCAGAGAGATAGCTACGTATCCAGTTACAAAATGAATCATTGATACCATATTTAGCTAATTTAAAAAGCAACCCAGCATGCCATACTTTGTCAAACGCAAAATATAAATCGTACATCTTTCCCAGCGTCGAGGTTGCTTATTATGTTATTATATATTTCTATGAGCTGATTTACTGTAGAGTCTCTAGGTTGAAAGCCTGCCTGGTATTTGCACAGAAGGTTATTCGTTTTGATATAGTTGAACAAGTGTTTAAATACGATTTTTTCCATCAATTTGCAAATAATACTGGTAATGGATATAGGCCTATAATTGCCCGGCATGTCAGGTTCTCCCTTGCCCTTAAAAATAGGAGTTACATTCGCCTGTTTCCATTGGTATGGTACTTTTCTAGTGGACAATGACAGATTAAAAAGTCGCGTCAATGGAGCAGCGATGCTATTTAAAACTAATTTTAACACCTTTGGGCTAATCATATCTGGGCCTGGAGGTTTCGATAATTTCAAGATTTTCAATTGATCAATTACTTCCGTTTCATTTATAATAAAGTCATTCATTTTATAGTCAGTGCGATTATGAAAAGTAGGTAATTCCGGTTCATGTTCAATATGAGATGTTGCAGAAAAGTAAGAATTCAATGCGTTTGCTTTGTCTACTGGATGTATTAAAATACGACCGTTATTTTTTATTGGAAAGTTTGGTTGAGTTACTTTGTTCAATTTAGAGATCGATTTTGCTATACGCCACCATTTACCCGGGGGGATTGATTTATCAGTTAACTGGGATATAAGTTTTGACTTGTATGATTCCTTAGATTCGCGGATTAAAGCAATTACCTCATTTCTAAGTTGAATAAACATTGACCAATGTAATGGATTGATGTAAATGAGAAAACAAATTATATGACGTTAACTGTGGTCACAATGAGCTAAAATTGGACAACTGTATCAATTATAACAGACAATAATATATGTCGGGACTTGGTTTGTAGTACATGTAGTTATTTGGAATAAGTACGGAGTCTTTCTCAAGAATTACCCCTTTTAAGTTTTAGTTTTCTGCATTTTTTCGTCTTAACAATACAAAATGGTATAAGACATATAGGACCTAAATAATGTCTACGAATTACTACAAATATAAGTAAATAACATCAGTGCAGAGCAGCGAAAACAATCTTAGCATTGCAAAACCCCGTACAGTACATGGACAAGACTCCGTACACAAATCAGCGTCTTTTTATATGAATTAGTTACGCTGGGCACGTTTTGTTTCGATTCATTTCTCGGCCAATTTCTGATGAATGGTGCTGAAATTTTGAACATGCACGTATATTGGAAAAACAAATAAATCTGCCAATTCAAAATTTTCATTAACTTGAAAATTAATGAGATATTTATTGCTGAATGGGACTTTGGGCGAATTTCAGCACCGGCAATTCTTTTTCTTTGATCCGAATTGTAGCATTTAAAGTAATATGTCAACAATGTACGGTAATATTGGAACGGGGAAATGTTTCCGCAACATATAGCAATACTGATTATTCATATACATGAACAAAAATAGGAGAAATACGTGGTTAACCTACCTTTGCTGTTGTTATCCGCACGTTTTCTACAACATGGCTGACCAAAACTCCGTACTAGTGAACGGGGTCTTGACCAAGATCCGGTGTACGGATCCCTACAGTGTTCCTGTCATCTCCATATCGACGACTACAAGTATGTGACTTGAACATTAACCCATTATTAAAAATCGTCTACATGTAACGCATGCATTATACTTTTCTTTTTTTAATTAATATAAAAAGTGTGATTTTAAAGCGCGCGTACATTCGTCATAGCAACTTTCAACCAAGGCCCTATATTTCAATTTTCATCCCAGTTTCAACTAAAAAAGTAAGAACGCGCGCCTTATTCGAAAACATACATTTACTACATATACAGTTTTTTAAAGATTGATTCGTAGATCTAGTATAACCAAAATAATAATCAAAATAATTTATTTATTATGCTGATAATACTCTAAATCAGATTCATTCTGAGCTCTATTAAAATAAAACTTTCAAAAGTTTCTTTCATTAATATACTTATACATATTAATATATCTATTTGTAGCAATAAATAAAATAAAACAATGTACTAGTTACCAGGAACGTTTCAGGGGCGTATGTAGGCCCGACAAAATAGGGGGCCCGGGCATGCTCCCCCGGCGTTTTTTTAGAACTTAGCTATGTAACGGTGAGTTTTGGCAAATTTGATAATTAACATTTCACAAAGTTGAAATACCTACACCGTTAAATAAAATAAGAAACACATGTTAACCCTTAAATACCCCCACCCCTGCCCCTCCGACTTTAGTTTGTATTGCATTTTTGGACTTCACATTTTTTTAATTTTTTTAAATTTATATATATGTCCCGGCCTATACGCCAATGAGTTTAAGGGCTATTGGTCAGCCATCTTTGAAAAGAAAATCCAAAATGGATGGGGTATGGTTAATTGAAAGTTTCATCCAAATGCATATTATAGGCATGAACAATGTCAATGATATAATAGATGACAGTAATTCAACACAATTGATGTGTTACTCGAAGATGTTTTGTTTTTTATGTTAAATAAGTGTGTCCACAGAAATGTCCATTTATCTAAAAATGGCACACGACTGACACGAGACATCATTTCTAAATAATGTAAGCCATGTTATCACATCATCCAAAATTCGAAGTACACCATTGTAAAAATGAAGATTTTCTTTATACGCCATGTGCCTTCAACACACAAACATGATACACATGAAAAGCATGCACGTGAATTGTAAAATGAATGGTGACACATTCTGATAAACAGGTCATTTGATCGTATTTATATGTTACTATTTAGTTTATGCTGTTTTTATTCGAATATAATAATAAATTACTCTTGTTTTGCCATGTTTCTATTCACAACAGACACTCAGTTGTGTTTAATACATCCAAAAATATAGTTGCCATATATAATAGTTTGACAATTAAAACACGTCAGTGCCACCATACTATATAGCATTGAGATTATTTTGAAAGTACATGCCATTGAAAGAATAGCTTGTTTTTTTACAATGATTGACTTTGAAATTGGATGATGTGATAACATGTCGTATTTAACATGTTTAATTTAGAAATGATGTCTCGTGTGCCATTTTTAGATAAGCCATTTTTAGATAAATGGGCAATTCTATGGACAAATGTATTTAACATAAAAAACAGAACATCTTCGAGTAAACTTGTACTAAACTTTTCGAATATAAAGGGCACTATTTCTGCCAAATAAATATTGTTCTGATATGATGTTCACATCAATAGTGTTGAATTACTGTCATCTATTATATCATTGACAATGTTCATGCCTATAATATGCACTTGGATGAACATTCCAATTAACCATACCCCATCCATTTTGGATTTTCTTTTCAAAGATGGCTGACCAATAGTCCTTAATAGAGCACGTCCAGTCGGTAAAATTGTAAAAACTGCCATAACATGATTATGAGACATATGTGTATTATAAGATTATGTGTGAGAACGTGTATTATATGGCATTATATAATATTGTTCATATTTGTTGAAGAAATTTAGCACAATTACTGTTTTCTAATCTGCTCTGTTGATGATGGATACTGTGGTCACGCGCTACTATTGCTAATTGGTACCACATGGAGCTCTCAAGATACTGATAACAACCAATTAACGCTCAATGTCCCGGTGACTTTATGATATTGTGGAAGTCATAAACACAGAACCAGCTGGTCAATAAAAAACAACTTTAAAAAAGTGATTTGACATTTTGCCGGTAATGTCAACTGTAAAGCCGGTAAGCCGGTAATGCAGGAGAAAAGCCGGCAATCTCTGGCGCATAGCCTAAGAAATGGCTGGCCTATATTTTGATTGATATAAGCGTTTTATCATAAATTGAAACATTTTTATAATTTAAGATATATCTAGAATAATCCTGATGTACCCCCCTTTAAATGTATTAATACGTCGATATATACATTATAGTACATAGTATGAACTGAGAATTCACTCATTTAAAACACACAAACAACAAGAAATATTCACAAAAGCACGATTTTAATAGATCTTATAAAAGAGAGAAACTGACGGGAATTTAAATAAAGAAAATCACGAGTGCCGTATTTCCAACCTGAATATGATATTTCGAAATGTGCAAATATTGTCGTCATTGAGAGATAATTATATAAAAAATCATACAGTTACTTCCAATAAGATCAACTTACCACATTCATGAAAAAGTACAAGAACGAAAGTATACTAAATTAATATGTGTTATACGCCTTATAGTTTTAAACTATTAAATAACGTTATTTCTGAGAATACCAGAAAGTTTTCGTCTGCTTCTATAATTAGTTTGACCAGTGCACATTGTATTAACTCGCATCATACAAATAACATGTATTGAAAAGGAAAGTAATTTCAGGTTGTAATAACTTGACTCTTTAATTATAAATTAAATCAGTATTCGTCATAAAATGTTAAGTCGCCTAATAAAATAATACAATAAAGTATGCATAATTAAAATTTACGATTGGACCATGTATCTTTCGTTAATTGTGGTTGGAAGATTGAAATAAAATGGAGTAACTGACTCTATGTCAAAACATATGATTGGCCAACATTTAAGACGCAGAGAACCCCAACTGTGATTGTAATCGTCAGTAATGCCCGTGGACACTCTTAAATAACAGTTCAAGGTACCAGTCCTATATGCATTGATAGCATTGATTTGACAAATAAATATGAGTAATTAATAATACAGGTAATTAATGACAAACATATTAAATCAAACGTGTTTTTACAAGATATGTATATATTCGTCAATGCATGAATTGCGCAATACGAATACTGTTGAATAAGGGTAAAGTCATCTGGCCTGAATCAGGTGGAGCTTATACAGTCCTACAAACAAGTCCAAAACTAGCATCTTCTGGATGCTCGGCTTATCAGCTACAGTAATCATTAGTAACTGTAAATGAGATGTTAAATGGCCATAAATCTCACTACCTGCTGGGCTGACCACCGTCTCCAGAAACCCTATCTAATTACCTAATGCTCACCATATGTTTGCAGTTTGCTTTCAGTCTATTGGAATTTTGTCTTATGAACATTCTCAAGTTGGTTTGTTCATTAGGAAACTAATAATTCGGCAAGATGTGAACACTAAGAGTAAGTAAATCATAATTACTACATTTTCTATTTAATTCATAAGTATCTTAATTTAAACTCAGAAAATCTTAGCTTCAACTGTAATTATAATTGTATGATTTATATTTGCAATTCATGTTAGTTGTAATACACTACCAATTTTGCCACATGATTCTTACATAATTTTCGAATGATACATAGTATATGATAATTATATAACAGGAACATCTTTGTATATGAATCATATGAGTATCATATAAGAATCACAAAAAATACACGAAAAAAAAATCATGAAAATTATATAAAAATGTGTATTTTTAAAAACGAAAAGTTTGTGGGTTTATTTGTATTAAAAAAAATATACGAAAGTCCAACATGTATTACATAAATATCATATGGAACATTTTATATGATAATTATATGTGGCTCCTTTTATAGAAGAATCATGATTCTCATATGAGATTACATTTACATGTGTATGATTATTATATGTGGCTCCTTTTTATAGAAGAATCACGATTCTCATATGAGATTACATGTGTATGATTATTATATATGGCAAATCCAAATGTCTGTTTGTAGAATACACTTCTAGAATTATAACATAAAATCAGTTTTCCATAAGTTTTCATTAATTTTGATTTGCAATGAACAAATCAACTTTAAAATAATGGGTAAAAAGTGGCTGAGAGGAACTACGGAAAGTTTAAAATAATGGTTTGATTTTGATTTTAGTTACAGATTGTTCTGGTTGCAAAATGGCGTTCCTAATTCATGCTTTAAAGGAGTTAAAAATTAACTATGATGATTCCGGAGAATGGATAACATTTAGTGATCTAAAAGAATATTTAAACAGCAATAGACTTCCAACAGAGGCTAAAATTAAAACCAGCAATATATTCAAGTGGCTAAAAGGAAAAGACAAACATGTCCATGAAGTTAATGGAAAACCTGTCTTTAGTGTCAAAAGCGTTATCCGGTTTGTTTTTGCTCATGTTGAAAATCATGCAAAAAAATAAAATGTCTGTATTTTAACTGAGACTTACTTCTTGGCAGTGTGATTATCAGGAAACAATTATGTCGGTGTTTATTCATTTTGTATATACAAAGCATAGCTTGTAGTATTAAATACATAATACTGTTACATTATGTTCCGTTACAGAAAATGTATTAAAACGTAATTTCATTTGCCATTTTCTTACATCAGTGATAGAGCATTGTTTTAGCAGGTTTTAAAATAATAATAGCACAAACATATATATATATACCAATGTTATTCTATCACAGTTAGTTAGGTTTTGATCATAACAACTAGTAGCAAGGTCACTGAAACCTAATGTCATGTTAATGCATCTTGAAATGAGCAAGAAACAATCTAACTATACTCACATATTTACATGTTTATACTTATAATTCCATTAATACATTTTATTTTAGGAAATCCAAATGCAATCCCAGAAGTGATGATCTTGCTACACTGCCGTGAAAGTTCCAAGTTGAATTAAAAAGAGTGAAAGAACGTTTTATCTTGTGATGAACTGAGTTGATGAAGTAACGTTATGATATCTTGCAATATATTTTTATATTATTGCAATTTACGGACTGTTGAAAATGATTGTCTGGACCGTGTTTTCAATACTATAACACTTAGAGATACCAAACTTGGTATGTTGATACATATTGGGATAGCGGTGTGTCGCGTACCAAAATAAGGTCACTGTGACCTTGACCTTGACATGTGACCACTGTCATAGAAAATGCTTGTGCGGACTGTATTTTCAATACTATAACACTTAAAGATACCAAACTTGCTATGTGAATACATCTTGTGATAACGGTGTGTCGCGTACCAAAATAAGGTCATTGTGACCTTGACCTGTGACCTCTGTCATAGAAAATGCTTGTCTGGACCGTATTTTCAATACTATAACACTTAGAGATACCAAAAAACAACGTTATATATGTATTGATAATTGAGCAAACGATAATACATAGACAATTTCATACTCATACAGTTAAAGGGACACACGGCAAGCTTGATTCTTTAAAAAACTCGCGATATCCTGTTAGTTTTTCTACATAACTTGCATTTGTTCAATTATGAATATTAATTATAAAAATTGTATAAAGCAAATAATTTTTTCATTACTTACTGTAAAGAATATTGCACCAATAAATTGAAAACTGCGGTAGAATAAGAAGAATATTTAATTATATTCACCAGTTTTAAAGTCAAAATTATACTGGATTAATAAATCGAGGCGCTAATTTAAATGCTTAATAAAAACTTCAAGATTGTCATGTGTCCCTTTAAGCATGTAGGAGTAATTGTACTTTTAATGTAAAACAACTCCCACTCCCACCACACACACCCCAACCATGTCCCCTGGAGATGTAAGAAAATGTTAATAAACCCTTGCATAATTACACATATATTCTTATCATATATATCAATGTTTCAAGTTCGTACTTCTAACAATGTAGGACGTGATTTTTTTTTTTTAAAAAGTGTGAGGTTATTTAGTTGAGTGTTCTCAAAGTCAGAATTATTACACTGCACATCATTTTACTGATTTACCTAAATAAGACAAATGACAGGCATCTTTCTTTATTAGAAAATGTATTGAAATACCTCTTGATGTACTAATTTGATAAAATATAACTATTTAATTCTTATTAAAAAGTACAACGCAGATGTGTTTGAGAAATTCTTCAATAATGATCCATAAACATTTAAGTAAAAACATACAACCCTCAGTTCTAAATGAATTGCAAAATAGGAAGCCAGAGAATATCTCAGAAAAACAGCTGACCACTGACCAGTACTGGTAACCTGATCCTGGCAATTAATTATACTTGTGGAGAGGCTTGTCATTCCAATTTAATGGGTAATTATGACCTCCCAGATGAGAAAAAAGGCAAATTTTGGGAAACTTAGACATGTTTGTAGGACTGTATAGACATTATCTTTTCGTGCATGTTTACTTGTTGGTCCCCTGCTATATTTATGGTTGAACAAAAAGGACTACGTGGCCCCGAGAATAACTTTTTTAGTATTTATCAAATATGGTAACACTATATATCATTGGAAAGCTTAGAATATATACTTTCCAAATAGTCAAAATATTTAAATTTGGAGCTTCTACACCCATAAGAATTTCAAAACTGCCTTATTTTGATCGCTTAAAACACCTGGCCCCCGATAATATTTAATACAGCTTTGATCAGTAATAACTTTATATATGTATTTAGCTGAAGGTAACTACTTTCTAAAACTGTATGGATAATTTAAATCCATCCTGTAAAAATTGGCAAAGTTATAAGTCGCAGTATATATACATGCAAAATCGTATTATTTTAGCCGCGATATTTTGGTTCGGACCACATGGCCCCCAACATATTTTATGAAGTACTTTACCGAAACTATTTTTGTTTATTAATTCTTAAAGCGTGTGTTATGCACTTTATTTATATCTGAAAATGACTAAGATCCGTCTATAATTGACAGAGTTATATGCTTTTGAATACAGCCATTGAATTTGCCGATTTTATAAATGTTACAAATATAAACCGACAGATTAAAGGATAGTCTGACAACAGTAAAATAAAACCAACATATTGTGTTCCATTAACGATTGTATATATACATCGTTTTCATTCAATCATTCGTCCGTCCGTTCGTTCGTTCGTTCGTTCGTTCATTCATTCATTCTCACAGAAAACATATAAAACAATGTATGATATACCTTTAATAATATATACATAGTACCTTCATTTTCTTACAATGGAATACAACAATCCGTATCACTCTACAGGTTATCAGTATGCTACTAAAAATAGATTTTAGAAAATGTCAGATTGGAATGTTGGGAATTGCCCAGCTAGTATATATATTTCTTTATTAAAGTCTCATCATGGTTTTGCAATAAATACAAACATAAATAAAACATCGTAAACGTTATAAGATAGCCATGCCATTCTAATTAGAATTATAAGAGACTATAGTTATAAAACCATCAACATATTTTAAAAGTAGCTAATAACATCAAACCTAAACGATATTTGCATATATATTACACATTAAGACTATGTAAATGATGCTTATTTATCTATACAATATGTACTAAGAATGAGTATTGTAAGATTTGACAAAACAAACAAAGCACTATTGCGCATTAGTTAAAACAAAATTAAAAAATCATGTATCCCCTTTGATCAGATCAAAAAGGAACTGATTAGCATCATTTTCATAGAAGAAAATAAAACAGAATCACGATATGATAAAAAACAATCGACATTATTTACATATATAAAGTTGACATTGTTTGGCATATTTAAGAAGGAAAAAAGACTAGCGATACAAAAAGCTAGATCGACGTAGAAGAATTAAGTAGCAGGATTTGGCACATACACGAATTAAGTCAGCATTTGTGAATAAATATACTAATTTTTGTTCATCTATAGAGTTATTAAAATTGCGATTGAGGCTTAGTAATACATTATTAAAGAACAATGGATGTTTTAACATGAAATGTGAACTATCAGAATGTTTGTTTGTGCGTTTGGGAACATTGTGGGCTAATTAATTCATTTAAGATTATGTCAGTTGGTAAAATTCACCAGAATTTGATGTGTAATGAACACAGGTGTAGTTGTTGCAATGTAATGTACATGTATTCATGCGCGTGTAATATACATGTTTTCATGTCTTTCCTGTTGGTAGTTTTCAGTTAATTCGACTATATAATTTTGTTTTAATTTGTTGTTTTTGATACATGTCTTCTATTTTAATGATATGTAAAGAGGTATATAATAAAAGGCTACGCCTCTCGTGCGATCCTGATCTGGCATTTACCTAATAGATGTGATACAAACTTCCAGAACATGTTACTATAGTAATAATCCTATTGTATTTACGCGCATATAACTAAAAACAATACTACAATGCTACATTAATCAAAACAGGGTTATAAGAGACTAGCTATTCATTTATTGTAAATATATCAAATGCAAAAATTAGTAAAAGTGTCCATACAAGGTTGCATAATTGACAAACTAATGAAGTTAAATATCACACCTACTATATCACTATCTTCATGATTTTCATATATACGTGTAATTGTGTAGGCTTAAACATGCTTTAAACATGTTTTGTATGTAAAATTGCTGAATAAAGATATTTGTATTTGTAAAATGTGTATATACATACGATTATTTACTTGCAGTTTGAACATTTCCATGTAGGAACATTCAATTGGTCTACCCAATATGTATGGAACCATTCAATGGAACATGATTTATTGTCACATTTAACCAGGTCGTAAATTAGGTCCGGTTATCTGCAGTGGCAGGAGATTTTAATTTTATTTATTTTTGATTCGCAGACTGGCATCAAAAATTCACTCACTTAAACATTCAATAAGATGTGACCCCATTGCAGGAATACCGAATCGACATTGGGCAATATCAATTCTTTAAACATTACCTCGGTCATGAATGCAATTGCAAAAACGCCACAGTTTGCGGAATTATTCGGAAAAACAACATTAATAAATGGGGATTCGTTTGCATACATTTGTGAAAGTTGTAACATAATATTGAATTTAAATTTTTTTATTTGATTTTAAACTATATTACAACTTAAATTGAACAGGAATCGCTTTTCCGAGATGTGACCCCATTGCAGTAATACCGAATCGACATTGGGCTATATCAATTCTTTAAACATAACCTCGGTCATGAATGCAATTGCAAAAACGCCACAGTTTGCGGAATTATTCGGAAAAACAACATTAATAAATGGGGATTCGTTTGCATACATTTGTGAAAGTTGTAACATAATATCCGAATTTAAAGTTTTATTTGATTTTAAACTATTACAACAAATTGAACAGGAATCGCTTTTCCGAAAGAACATTAACCAATGGTTTCTACCATTCGAAAATGAATTTGGCAACTAGGAGACTTTTTCTTTTTCTTTATTTTTAATTAAATTCCATTTTTAAAGTTTGTCCACAAAGTGTGGAATGTTTAAAGCGGACTGAAAAGCGAAAATATTAGGAAATAGTTCATTTAGAAGGTTTTAGGATGCATTAATTATCTTATCATTCAACCAACTAGTACGAGTTTCAATAAGTTCCCAATCTTCGAATCGAAATTGGGAATCCATTTTGTTTTAGCGCAAATATCAATGGATTCTAGACCTGACTCTCTCGCAGAAAAATGGCGTCTGTCTTCAATACCTCCCTAGAGGGATATCCATGACAAGGGATATTGGTCCCCGAATTGGTGATTGGCCAGCTTCACAGACATTAAGAGTGCATAATCGTCTGCTTAGCCTTGTCAGAGTACTGAGAGTACCAAACGCCCCGGCTCTCTGTCAAAACATAAATCCGTTTTCCTTATTTCAACAGAAAACCCTATTTTATGTTTCGTTTTCGGCCATACAAAGTGCAGGTAACCTGAGTTCATTATTGTCAAAGTGGAAAGCAAGGCACTAAGAACTATAGTATAGTTTCGTACTTGTCTGACTTACTTGGAAAGTCAGACGGAATTTATTTTACTTTGTATTGAAAGTGTAACTCATATATCAAAGTTATACAGCTTTATAAACGGTATTGACAATAAGTTGGATGAACATAAATACACACAAAATGTCCAACCAAACGCCCCGGCTCTCTGTCAAAACATAAATCCGTTTTCCTTATTTCAACAGAAAACCCTATTTTATGACTGGCATTTCTTTATTGTAACGTATCAGCTTTTTTTAGGTGCATTTTGGTTATCATAGGAACAACTTTTTAAAGGGTTATTATCTAAAAATAATTCATAAACTGGACTGTTTTCATTTAAAGGGATAGTAATATTCGTGTGCTTTTGTGTACTTTGGTCAAACCAATTTTTGTTTTTAATACACTGTTTTCTGCTTCTTTTTTTATGTTTTTTAGTTGAATTAAGGGGAGTGAATTGGTTATTACAATGTAATGGGGTTGACGCCTTAACCGAATTTGGGGCGGGTATTACTTCAAGATCGGTTTCTTTGGCTTTTTTTTGCCAGTTTTTTTTGGCAGCTCGTGACTTGCTATTTCTTATTAATAAAGACTGATTCTTGTTGACTAATTTATTTTCAACTCTGCTGTTTACATTTAATGTCATATTCACAGCTAATATATGGTAACAGGATGGTCCCTCAGCTGGGCAGCTGCAATGCTCCTTTGGCACTAAAGTAACAGTACGCTTTGAGCCTTTTATTCACTGAAAAATTATAGGACTCTTTGTTTTAAATAAATTATGTCAACACACGAAAGAATCTTTCGTGGAATTGTATATCTCGCTTCCAGTGCAGCATATAGGCGACGGGGATATAAATAAATTAAAAACCTAACAATATATAATGTTTAATTACCGGCGAATATTATTACAGGATACAATTAATTAAGTATTCACTATGACACACTTTCTTTAAAAGTTGGAATTGTGAAATAAAATGATCTTTTCTTATCCACAGACATATTAATAATTGTTATTAGGTCTGTGTCTTATCTTATTAATTGTATCAATTAAAGAAATGCACATTGCCAAGTATTGTTTGATAATCAGTTTGTAAATAAATTAAAACAAAAAACACCCAAGACACTTTGTCTTTAAATCACAGCTTTATTTTAAAATAAAGTGTATCATACATGGACAGTGAATGCTTATAACTCAAGTAAGTTGTATGGGAAAACTTTTTACAAGTATTTTGAACACCCGGATTAATAAATGGTGTGAGATTAATAATACAGTATCGGACGCACAATTTGGCTTTATGAAAGGCAGATCAATGGTAGATGCAATTTTCGCACTTCATAGTATAATTGAAAAAATTCTAAACAATAAAAAAGGGCTTTATTGTGCTTTTATAGACCTTAAAAAAACGTTTGATTCTATTTATAGAAATGCAATGTGGTTAAAGTTATATAAATTTGGTATTAACGGGAAAGTGCTAAGAATAATTCGTTCTATGTATAACACTGTCAAATCATGCATTAACTACTGCGGTTCTTTCTCGGATTTTTTCGAGATTTCAGTCGGGTTGAAGCAAGGGGAGATAATGTCTCCGATCATGTTTGCATTGTTTATTGAAGATTTAGAGTTATATTTGCAAAATAGAATAGACAGTGGTTTATCTCTTTAATTTTACTGCTTTTTACTGATGATATGGTGTTAATAGGTAATACTCCGCAAGATCTGTAAATGAGCTTAAATCGTCTATATGAATATTGTGAAACTGGAAGTAAATACTGAAAAAACAAAGGTTATAGTTTTTCGTAAAAGAGGTAGAGTAACCGTTGATGAAAAGTTTTCTTATAACGGAGCATTATTAGAGGTTTCAGATGATTTTAATTATCTTGGAGTTGTATTTAACTACACTGGGTCGTATACGTTAAATCAACAGGCTATGTGCGGCAAAGCATTAAAAGCTATGAATCGTTTAACTGCAAACATAAGAAAAACTGAATTAAAACCTAAAACATCCCTTCAATTATTTGATGCCTTTGTCTCGTCAATACTCAATTACGGCTGTGAAGTGTGGGATTTCACAAAACCAAAGGAGATAGAGATAATTCATCTCAAGTTTTGTAAAAAAAAATTGTTTATAATGCTATGCAAAATAAATAATGCATCTGTTTTTGACCTTCCTTTTCTAAACCCGAATTGAGCATCTGATAGGATATTATTATTTTCGCACCATTTGTCCATCCGCTTATTCAAGATGCTTGTAAATAGTTTACTCATACATTTAATTAATGTAATTCCCCTGTAATTGTTAACAGAGTTAATATCGCCTTTTTTATGTAGAGAAATTATAAAACCCTTAGACCAGCTTTCCGGAAAGCAACCTGTATCGAAAATAATATTAAAAATATCAGTAATATGACCCGATAATATATCACAACTAGCAATGTAATATTCATTAAGCATAAAATCGCCCGAAACCGCCTTATTTTTATTTAACGCTTTTATTGCCGACTCTACCCCAGCAGCTACGCTTATTCCTTTTATCTAATCCTTCGAAAATATTAAATTATGGAAGTGAAATATGGGGGATTGCAAAATCAAAAGATATTGAGAGAATACAGTTAAAATTTTGTAAAATTATTTAAGGTGTTGAACTTACCACAAGCAATGCTGGTATTTACGGAGAGCTCTCTCGTTACCCCTTATACATTAATAGATATGTAAAAATGATCAAATATTGGTATAAACTATTGTCTACAGAGAACATTATACTAAAAGCAATATATAAGGATTTGTTATCTAACTGTAATAAGGGCGCGAAGAATTGGCTAACTAATATAAGGTTTATCCTAAACAGTAACGGTTTTAATAATGTCTGGGATAATCCCATGAGTGTTAGTTTTAAACTATTTCCATTAATATTTAACCAAAGATTAATAGATAATTTCATGCAACAATGGAGATCTGATATAAAAGTCTGTAGAGTTTTAACGCTATATAAGGCTTGTATTAAGGCTATCTACATCCATTTTAACAGACTAAAGAAAAAAACTAGATATCTTATTTTAGAACATCATCGTTTGTCATTGAAATACCATAATATGTGTATGTTTTTGATTGTTTAAATATGTATGAAACAAATAAAAACGTAGTGATTATTTTGTTGTATTTGCAATGTGAATATCTGTCACGTGTGTGTATATTATAATTATCATATATTTGTAATGATGAAAAACTGTAATAGTTTAAGTCAATAAATCTATCTATCTATCTATCTATCTATCTATCTATCTATCTATCTATCTATCTATCTATCTATCTATCTAACTATCTATCTATCTATCTATCTATCTATCTATCTATCTATCTATCTATCTATCTATCTATCTATCTATCTGTCTGTCTGTCTGTCTGTCTGTCTGTCTGGCTGGCTGGCTGGGTCTGTCTGTCTGTCTGTCTGTCTGGCTGGCTGGCTGGCTGGCTGGCTGGTTGGCAGGTCCGTCCGTTCGTCCGTTCGTTCGTCCGTCTATCTATCTATCTATCTATCTAAAACTTCATTATCTGATTGTGAAAGTGGTTTAAACAATTGGTTATCCAATGTAAAATCTCTGCTTAATACGTATGGTTTTATTTGTGTATGGGATGATACTTTAGGGGGGAACCATTAACATTTGATATCTAGCTTTAAACCGAGGTAGGTGGATTGCTTTATTCAAAAATTGAACACTGATTTACAAAAAAATAAAGTATTATCAAGTTTGTATAGACATGTTAAATATAATTTTGGATATGAAAACTATCTAAATATTTTATGTACAAATATATTACGAAGTGTTTTTACTAAATTACGTTTATCTTCACATAGCTTAAGACTTGAGACAGGTCGTTATGCAAGACACAGGATTGAAAGAAATGAAAGAGTTGTCAAATATGTAATTCCACTGAAATTGAAGACGAATTTCACTTTATTTTAATTTGTACAGCTTATAATGATATTAGAAAGAAATATATCAGAAAATATTACATACAAAGGTCAAATATGTTTAAATTTATAACACTTTTACAATCTTCAAAGAAGAAAGAACTTTTTAATTTAAGTAAATATTTGTCAGAGGCATTTACTGTCAGATGTTCTATTCCAAATATTATTTTTTTAAATATATTCAAGTACATAAATTGTTATTTTATATATAATTCCTTTTGTTTTTTGATATCCTTGGATTATTGATAAAATGTGTGATTTATATGATTATGATTAATTAAGGAGTATTGAAAATTGAACTAAAAGTGAGTGTGTAGAAATATGTGTATCCTGTCATGTGATTATAATTATGTATTACAAATTATGTATGTAATGATGAGAAACTGTAAAAGTTTAAATCAATAAAATATCTATCTATCTATCTTATAATTTAATCACTTGTAAAAACACCGCACCTTTTAAGAATCTGCAAGTTCATTGATAGGATAAGTGACAACCATTGATTTGATTTTGTATTTGTAAATCAATTTAATCTGTTGTAAAAATATCGCAACTTTATATTAGTTTGTTGATAGGATTAGTGACACCCGTTGATTATAAATACTGCTATTTAATAGACATTTTGTTTTAAATTTGACAATTTATTAATTATTTCTTTAGGCCAAATGTCAGTTATATATTGATTTGTATATATTTTAACTCTATTTTGACAGTAATATGTATGTATTCTCTCCTGTGATTGAGGAAAATAAAGATCTACATTTTCGCAAACATGCATTTGCACTCTAGTTATGTGGAATTCGTTGTTTTCAGTAATTTCATTAGTAATAATGATTGATTCGCGTAATTCATATAATGCAAAAGTACTATAATATAAATAGGTCCTTATGTAAATATTAAAAAGCAGTAACACTGTTACTTTCAAAAACAATACATTTAAATAATGGTATTTCTGGGGGGAAAAGTATGGAAATATAATTATTATTGCTTTTTTTCAAACAGGGAAACCATTTCAGTTAAAAGTGTTTTGTTATTTTTGTACTTGGTGATGTTCTTTTTCATAACCGCCGAGCATATATACTTTTACATGTACGATTTAAAATCACCATGAATGTTCCGTGCGACACGTGCATGCATAAAATGTAATATATATATTTATTTAATTGTCCCAAACTATGTTTAGATTGCTTTAACATAAGATAATTTATTATTTTTGGCCATCTGTAGACTTATATATTTTAAATAACATTATCTCATTACCTGCATTAATAATTCAATTAACGAGACACACGGCAACCTTGAAGTTTGTATTGTGCATTATTATTAGCACCACTAATACTTAATCTAGTTTCATTTTGACTTTAACTAGCTAGCATACAATTTGAGATTTAACTGTTCTTAGTTATTCTGCTATTTGCGTTTAACTCTTTAAACTATTGCACATACGTCATTAAAACAATTAACTGCACGACGCGAGTTTCAAACAAATCAAGATTGCCGTTTCTTAACAAGTGCTACAAAGGTGAATATGTAATCAATATGTAACGCATATCAAGGATTTGACCAGAACGAAGCGAGGTCGTCCACCTTGGTTCAAAATGTCCGCTAGGAAGAACTGATGGTAAAAACGCTTGTGGCATGTTTACGTCCTCGTGACAACATTTTTTTAAAAATATTGTTTTAACACGTGACTTGATATGTTATTATGTTAAACTTTGTTCCCAGTTCCTACCCAGATATAATGCTATTTTCTCTCGGAAGCTATTTTACGCTTGCGTAAAACCTTGCTTGTTAAGATATTGATGTAAATACTTTGTCTGGCTATGACCAACTATAAGAGCCATTGTTAATTTTTTAATAAGTGTACAGTTTCAAATATATTAATCACATTTAATCCATAAACACACAGTGCGTGCAATCAATTACAAATGCTGCAAACAATATAGTTTTAACTTTGAATTTTTTAATTCAGCAACATAGATTTGTTGAATATACAATTTACCTTAAGAATTGCTTGAAAACTGCTACAAACTTAACACGTACTTAAAGCTCTGAACATTTGAAAAGATTCAAGCAGTGCGTCTGATTTCCGGATTAACCCAACATTAAATAACATCTGCTACACACTTATTGATCCTTGAACAGTTTATGGTTAAAATTACCAATTTGGTAAATTATTGCGTTTTATTATTTCGGATTTACTCTGATCTCTATAATCAACGATAATTGCTACAAACAAACAATTAAGGTCTTAATTGAATATTATGTTTGATCTCATATTAATTAACTATACAGAAACATATCAGAATACCTTAAATTACTTATAAAATCAACTCGATTTTTTAAACACACACTTTTATTTTTATTTGATAAAATAAAATAAAATAGTAAAGTAATAACATAATAAAAGTATACATATATTTAAAGCAGTACAGTAATAAATAGTTGATTCATGTACTAATCTGTTGATAGCATGAACAGCTGTCAGCAGACGTCGGTAAAATCATTAGCAATATTCAAAAGCATATAACTTTGTCATTTAAAGACGGATTTTTTAGATCTAAATAAAGTGCATAACATTAGCTTTAGGAATATAGAACAAAAATCGTGATCACAGTACAATACAATCTGTGTAATTGTTTAACCACTTAATATATGTAATGTGTATAGTCAACTCAATTTTTAATCCGCCGCCGTTCAGTTATTACGATTACACAAATAACACCTGGTATACACACACGCAGTAAGCGCGTCATTCAGTTCAGGCGCGGCGACTGTTTAGGTTTACCACCACTAATTACATGTAAGCCTCCGAGGTGTAAAGCATCCGAGGTGTAGTCGAATGTAGTTCCTATAATAAAAAGTAATCCCTCCTTTTTTGATGAAAACGGGCATTATAAGTCGTAGACCGTGAGTCATACACTTTTTTGTTACCATCTCAAGGGACAAATTCTTACTAGTACCATGTTATTGAGTACCTTGTAGAGAAACAAAAAATCCATAATAGCAGTGTGAACAGGGTAGCTGATTCCTGTTATTAGAGTTATCTCCCTCTTTTAAGCAAAACTCTTGTTTATTTAAAAAATCGTTTTCGCTCAAACTAGAAGAGCTACAGGTCTAATATTTTGCATGTATTATACATTTAGGGTCCTCTACCAAGTATTTATAAAATGGTGACCCCAGGGTCAAATATGGCCCAGCCCCGGGGGTAACAGTTTTTCATACAGTTATATAGGAAATCTTTAAAAATAATTAATTTTCTCTAAAACTGTAAGAGCTAGAGGTCCCATATTATGCATGAAGCATAAGCTTATGGTCCACTAGCAAGTTTGTTAAAATGTTGGCCCTGGGGTCATATCTGGCTCCGCCCCAGGGGTCATATATTTACATAGAGTCATATAGAAACATCTTTAAAATCTCTTCTTTAAAAAAAACAAGAGCCAGAGGTATACTATTTTGCACATTGTACAAGCTTATGGTTCTTTACCGCTTTTGTTCAAATTGTGACTCTGTGTCCAACTATATATATGGCCCGGTTCTGGGGCTACAAGTTTTACAAAGAGTTATATCGGAAAGTCCATAAAAAATATTCTTTTTCTGATACTAAAAGAGCTAGAGGTCTAGTACGATCCATGTAGCATAAGAGTATCGATCTCTACCAATTTATTTTGTTCAAATGGTAATCTTATGGTCATATTTCGCCCGGTCCCGGGGGTCACATATTTACATAGAGTTATGTAGGAACGTCTATAAACATCTTCTCTGAAACTACAAGAGCTAGAGGTGTAATAAGCTACATGTAGCTTCAGATTATTGTCCTGTACCAAATAATTTAAATGGTGTCCCTTGAATAAAGCCTGGAATCAAATTTGGCCCTGTCCCGGGGGTCACACTATAACATTGAATTATATAGGAAAACATATTCAAACAACTTCTCTGATACTTCAAAAGCTAAATAATAGTTCGCATGTACCATAAGCTTATGATCCTCTACCTAGTTTGTTCAAATGGCGACAATGGGGTCAAATATGGCCACTACGGGGTCACAGTTTTACAGATTTCTTAAAACATTAGAGCACTTTGAGACAAGGCGAAAGGGTCTCTTGTTTATGGCTTGAAGTTGTACACTTTTCATAAAATCACTTCAAAAGTTTTAAGCGAACTGAAATATATAGCGAATGTGACTTTTGATAAGGTATTCCGTTATGAAGACTTAACCATGTTTCGCATATTGAATAATCCACGAACTAAAATCACAAAGTAGACTACTGCATTTTCGACAAATTGCAAAAGAACAGAAAGAAAAAGAAAAGGCATTTTACGGTTTAACTGTTGATTTTTAGGTGTTTGTTATAAGAAAATGCATTTTACGGTTTAACTGTTGATTTTTAGGTGTTTGTTATACAAATTTTAAAATAACCCGTCAAATTACGACACAATTATACTACAAAAACAGTTTATCAAAACTCTATCCAGGTGTTCATCTCATATAATAATGCATATTTGTCGCTTAAATGTATATGTTTATTCATGGGTTTTTGTAATATCCGTAATTAAATAAGTGTAAAATGAATGATCCATTTTTGTTTTTTCTTGTCTGGCTGGTTAAAGCTTTTAATATAGTATCTACAGAGTTTTAATTTTTAAACGATGTAAGTTATGTATATACCTCGTGGTCAGTAGGTTTAGAAACGATGTACATATGTTGTAAAATGTGGCTGTTGTTGGCGGGATAGCTACTTTAACTGCAGTAGCACCTGTATGTCGGATATAGCTTTTAGAGTAAACATCAGTAAACTAACCGTGATCACTAAATGTAATCTATCTCGATGCACTGGGTACCGATTCTTATCTGGAAGCGTTTAATTTATTTTTTTATCTTATATGTATGTTATATTGTCACATTAAGTTATATTATTTAAATCAGATAATATGTACTGAGTATTCTTAATTGTCCTGTTTTATCCCAAGGCATCAAAACAGTAATGAGCTGGGCATATAAAAGGCTTGCAGGCATATTGCAACTCGACATACATGAACTTGATGCTAACTTGCTAGATAAGAGAGACCGTTGTGAACCCAGCTTCTTGGATATAACCTTTATGACGGATTAACATTTTAGTTGTATGTTTTTTATGCAGTCATCCTGCTTGAGCGCATACAGCCTGTTGATGCAGTGGATAGCGCGGGGGACTTTAAATTCAGAGGACCTTGGTTCAAGCCTCACCGGAGCCAGTGAATTTGTCGGTGTGTTCTTGGGCAAGACACTTTTAACCTCGTCCGTCGGATGGGGACGGTTTTTTTCTCCCATCATGTTAAAGAAACTTAAGTGTCTATTCGTCAGTATATATATATATACTGTTTAATTCCTCTTTTACAGAGATTACAAATACACATATTAACAATTAGGTACATATGGAATACAGTAGTAATTGCATGTCATATGATGAGAACAAAATAATAGTAAATAAACGAATGCAAAGAGGTGAAGAGATTTTAACAGTGATTCATACGTGTAGAAATTGTTTGCAATCTTTTGGAACACTTTCTTGAAATGTGTATCCACGACGTTCAATTCATGTATGATTTATATATATATACATAAAAACAAAAGAAAACATAATAAATGTGTGATACATACTTGTAGAAATTGCGTCAATCGTTTGAAACACCTTTCCTTGACTTGAAAGGTGAGTCCACGACGTTCAATTAGTGTATGATTTAATTACAAATAGTATACGTTATGTCTTTAGCCGAAAGGACCGAAAATTATCGAAATGTTTAGCGAACTCGCTAAAGACAGTATTCAATGATCAGTATACTACTATGTAGCTATCTTATATACAACCGCGATTTTTTTTACTGTTGATATTACTGTTGTTAGGGTCTCTCTGATACATAATACTACTACTGGTATAGGTTCCTCTGAGACAAATGCACATACCTTTTTAAATTTGTATTAATAAGGACAGTAGAGATGTAAAAAAAACTGTTCGTGCTTTATTTTCTTCCATCCTAAGATATGTTTTGCTACCTAAACAGGTTTGAAATAGTTCTTCTTTTGTCAGAAGTTCTAGCACGGGCAATATTGTTCGACAAATATTATTCACAGAAACGGCGAATTCATTCATTTCGTCTATAAAACCGATGCATTCGACGGTATCGTGTTTAGGTAAATCTTTCGTTATGCTATTGCAAAGTATGCATCTAAAAGACAGGAAGCTAGAGTTCAAGCCTCACCGGAGCCAGTGAATTTGTCGATGTGTTCTTGGGCAAGACACTTTTACCCTCGTCAATCGGATGGGGATGGGTTTTTTCTCCCATCATGTTAAAGAAACATAGGTGTCTTTTCGTCAGTAGGGAAGGTTCCTAAATGCCTATATATCCCCCCCCACCCCCCCCCCCACCCCCAACCCACACCACCACACACACACACACACACACCTCTCTCTTCCTTGGCAAGGTCTCACACCTCAATTAATTTTCCCATAGGGTTACTGTACAGCCTTTTCCAACATCTGAGCTTCAAAGCAGGCCAGCAGACATTGTTGTAGCCAGCTGTATATGTGGTGATTAGGTCAAACACTTCTGAAATTTGAATGAAACCTCATATCAACATGGGATTTTTTGTATCATCTGTCTTTCACACTGCAGATGTATGCTAAAGCAAAGAAAAAACTATTTTTCAAATAAAACATTGCCTAAATTGAGAAAAAAATAGAATTATTTTCTGTTTTCCTTTTGTCTCTAAATCAAGTACGGAGAACATCACAACCTATGTTTAGATACATATCCTAAGCAGGTGATATTGTAACAGCTGCACCAATACTAACAAATAGTTGCCATGGTAAGTAGTTAGTACAGTGATCTGGGTATCACCCTAAAGATATTTCTTCGTCGACGCCGTGAGGTTCCCGGGCAAGAATATGATCACTGCATATCCAGACATAGGGGTAAAATTTCCCGAATTCATGTTAATTTTGTCATTTTTGTTCATTATTTTCATCATGAAACCTGTATTGTTTCAGGTGCTACTTCAGTGGTGGCAGTGATCGTGGCTCCAGCGAAAAATGGAGTGTTTACTAGGGAATTTGCAACAACTCTGCAGTTCTGCAGGTAAGAAGGTTCTAGGCACATTCTGCACATTTTTATCTAGATGTTAATGAAGAGTGAGCCGGGTCGAATGTTCATTCCTGTTGGCGCCATATAACATGTTTGTGTTGGTTCGCCGTAAAATCCCAATTCAAATCAATTCATCTTCGTCGATTCTTTTTTCAGTAACACAAAAATGGTTCGTGCAAATGCATATACTACTATTTTTACATTTCATATGCAGAATTCTTCATTGTGTTGTATATGGGTGGGGTGATTCAGGTGTAAAAATCCTTAAAATATGCATAAATTGTAATTAAAAAGTATTAAAATAGACAAATTTCAAGATTTTGCATTGCAATATGCAATGTTTAATTCATGTATTTATGTGTAATACATAATCCAAATGTGTAATCATAATAAGTATTTCCATGACGCATACACCTAAAAAATACTTTTGTTAAAAAAAAAACACTTTAAACCGCACATTTCCTTTATCTAGAATCCTTTGGACTATGTGTCGTCTGTGCAATATATGTATATATCCGAACATGTTAATACTATTTATGTTGCAGTTAATTTGATGAAGGCTTATACTTCCAGTTTGGCATGTGTCTCAACTTATCAGGCTTACTGAACACATATGTGCAATGCCATGAACATTGCTTAGTACGTAATTTCATCAATATATCATAACAATCCCTTATTCATATTATAATATTATTTAAATCATGTAGAAAGGTTGCAAATTACTGATTCTTACAAGTTTACTATTATATTGTAAAAAAACTAAATGCATAAACTTGTGTCAATAGTGGGTGGAGTAAATTGACTTCTAATTTGAAGCAAAATAGAGATTTTAGAACTGAATTCAGTGCTAAAAAAAAGCCTATTTACGCTTTATGTAACTCAAGGAATTGTAAACTTAAGTGCATCTTTAAAAAGTACATCAATAATTATTCACACAAGCATGACATTCAAAAATGAACATCAAACACTTATATGAAAGTGCTACAATGATAACCTATTAATGTTCGATATTTTTTTTATATAAGCTACCTGTTCCAGATTGCTATCATGGAAAAATGAAATCTATATACATTGCTCTTTTCAAAAAGTGATGGTAGAATTTGTCCCTTGAGTTGGTAACAATATCGAAAAGTTTGGGTCCTGGTTCAAGGCCTATAGGGGAAAACTGCCCATTCCTAATCGATTTTGTGGTTGTATGTATAAGAAGCGTATTAATAAGTTTTACTGGATCACTGATGAACATTTTCGAAATTTCGACTCTATGCTTGCACTTTGTGAACAATGAAAACAGTCAGTCAATGAGCTGTACCCTTGACCTGTTTAGTAAACAAACAAGAACTTTCTTACATGTCTTGTGATCCCACTTTTCTGGTGATTTTTCAAGTGGAAAATTAGTTTGCTATATGAACATTACACTGCTGCATTATCCATACTTGAGTTGAATTTGCAGCAAATCATTAATATGTGACACTTTAACATTGGTGTCTATCGGGAAAATAATTAGTGGTATAATACCTTTAAAGCAAGGTACCTAGTGTTAATCCAATTTATGCAAAAACGCTAAATATACATGTATCATATAGCTATGTAACTCCTTATGTATACAACACCATGTATATCTTAAAAAAGCATCTCTATTTTAATTCAATAGTATGCGTATGCTACGAAATAATTATATATAGATTATTTATTTAGCGCGTCGGAATGTTTTACTGTCTAAATGATCTGCATTTTCATTGGTCAAACGGAAAAACCCGTTTTTTCCGTTTGCTCAGTCACCGTTTACTGTTTAGGCGTTTTGCATTCTGACTGGCCAAACTAAATATTAGCAATCTGATTGGCTAAACTTACAAGCTCAAAAACTCGAAATGGAAAAAAAAACTGGCTGTGATTCCAATTACTCCCTCTTCAGTCTATATGATAAATGTAGATCTACTTCATCAGTCTATATGATAAATGTAGGTCTACTTCATCAGTCTATATGATAAATGTAGGTCTACTTCATCAGTCGATATGATAAATGTAGGTCTACTTCATCAGTCTATATGATAAATGTAGGTCTACTTCATCAGTCGATATGATAAATGTAGGTCTACTTCATCAGTCTATATGATAAATGTAGATCTACTTCATCAGTCTATATGATAAATGTAGGTCTACTTCATCAGTCGATATGATAAATGTAGGTCTACTTCATCAGTCTATATGATAAATGTAGGTCTACTTCATCAGTCTATATGATAAATGTAGGTCTACTTCATCAGTCGATATGATAAATGTAGGTCTACTTCATCAGTCTATATGATAAATGTAGGTCTACTTCATCAGTCTATATGATAAATGTAGGTCTACTTCATCAGTCTATATGATAAATGTAGATCTACTTCATCAGTCTATATGATAAATGTAGATCTACTTCATCAGTCTATATGATAAATGTAGATCTACTTCATCAGTCTATATGATAAATGTAGATCTACTTCATCAGTCTATATGATAAATGTAGATCTACTTCATCAGTCTATATGATAAATGTAGATCTACTTCATCAGTCTATATGATAAATGTAGATCTATTTCATCAGTCTATATGATAAATGTAGATCTACTTCATCAGCCACTGGATTCAACATGAAAATGTTTAACCACAATCTAGCTACATCTACAACTTCTGCTCAGAAGTTCATCGAAATATGCAGTTGAAATGAGTTGTAGAAGACAGTGATAGTATTCATGGTTGTAATAAATGTGATGTACATAGATCATGGTAGTAATACATGTGGTATACATTAGTCATGGCAGTTATAAATGTGGTATACACTGGCAATGGTGGTAGTAAATGTGTTGTATAAAGTGTTATAAAGTGATCATGGTAGTAATTTGGTATACATTGATCATGGTAGTAATGAACATGATATTCATATAAAGTCATGGTTATAATTAATGTGGTATACATAAGTCATGGTTGTAACAAGGCCATTTATTTAATAATTCGTTTTACGAACCCTCTTACGACAAAATTAGGTATTTTATTTTTCCATATGGAATTTGATAGTTTATTTTTATTTTTTTCCCTTCCTCCTACAGCTAGTCTCTGTCTTGATGGTTCTTAAAACAAAAATAATGGCCTAAATGTGATATACATTGATCATGGTAGTATGTAAATATTGCAATCCTGGGAGGGTGACAGTGAACATGTGTCACCCTTCTAAGGCTATTTATTTTATTATACTGAAAAATATGTTTGAAAAAGATATTTGGTTCCGCTAAATATTCCTTTGAAATAAAACATGAGAAAACATGGTTACTTCTGTCTGTTCAAAATCACTACTCTCAGCACTTAGAAAATATTTTTTGGCGGATGTTTTTTTTTATGTTCTTTAGGAATCTTCAGCATCTTCGAGTAAACTTCATATCATCTTCAGAAAGTTTTGCAAACTGTGTCAGCCATTTTAGTAAATGTTCACTGATTTTCATTTGCGTATGTATACATACATACACTGTTCAGCATAGGACAACCCAATACATAATTATAAACTTGCGTTGACTTCACAATCATAAATTATCATAATTATACTGGGGTGACATTACAAAAAAGACTATCATTCAGTGACTCACTCCATGGAGACATAAAAGCGATATGAGCTAATATGAATAAGGCACTGCCTCATAGCGAGCTCATCTCACTAAAAAAACACTGGAATGCAAATGAAAACAATCATCAGCACATTATGGTTATTAGAGCCACCTCAGTGAGAGGCGATGAAACTCTGCCCTACTAGATTGTAATAATTATTTAACATGCAGACAGGATAGCCTTTGGTAGTTTGGACTTTTTATTTACCATCCCCATCACTGATCAGACGGACAAAACCAAGGGAAAATGTCTTACGCAAGATGCTTGACCTTGAACTTAAGTGATGTTCACGCCCAATATATTAATGATACGGTAACAGTTTCATCTCATTATCTGAAATTGTTGGACAGCTTATTGGAATGAACACCAGAAGTAGATTAGTATTCACACTGACCTTGAACATGTAAACATTACTTTAATGTGCAACACACGGTCTATTGAAAACACATTATCTCATTATTTTAAGGGCTAATTATGATCTATGAAGTTCCTAGTACTTTACTCGAAAGAAGAAGAAGGGGTTTAGGAGTAATATTCAGTATGACTGGACATGAAAACTGCATAACCATGAATAAAGGACCCATAGATGTGTGTGCTACTTACCACTTGAACCGGACAAGAACATTTTTCTTAAAGCTACATAGTCCCTATATCAATCAAAAAGTTAGCTTCTTTCGGGGTTCGAACACACGACCTTCTGATTTCAAGTCCTGTGCTCTATCCACTGAACTACAACGCTACTTGAGAAAATAGTATACTAACGACCATATATTATGAGGCAAAATAACTTAACATATTTGAACGCAACTAATGATGTATCAATAAATATGCAGTCCATATTGTCGCACGTGTAAATTAACATTGCCTGGTGTAATACTGTATCTTATCAATATGAAACTAATACTTCGCCTCAAATCAACCATATCTTGACTTATTATTTAGCGCTTGATGAGTTTGTGTGCGCGCTCTTGTTATTACGTAATGCCTCTTTAGTGTTAAAACTGCTACAAAATACCAATAAATAGCAGTTGTCTAGAGGTTCAGCGTACATTTTTCAAATCTTACAATTGCAAGGCTGTGGTTCAAATCCCGTTCCAGGCAACTATTTTTTTATCACATATATTCTGGAGCCGTATATTTATCGATGTTACCTGTACGGAGGCTAAATAAAAATGTGACATTTTACGTATCGATTTCTCCTTATATACCGACTTTTGGGGTGTTCGTCGATTTGAAACTACTTCACACGTGACTCATTCATATTCATGAGTTATTACCAGTTAAAATAGGGACTGTACAGCTTTAAGGGCAATTGAAATACAACTTAAATCGTTTTTGTTAGTTTGGCGTTTGTTTGGCGTGTAACGTCATTTTCCAGCACATTTTAGGCTATGTATGATGGTCAGCATTATTTAGTGGTGGAAGCAGACCACTCACCTATTCCTGGTTAGAAGATGTAAGACACGTACTGTATACTTCCCATCGTCCATAAGAATCGACACTTACAAGTCGAGCTCCCAGTGGGATTCGAACCCGCAGCGTTGAGATGGTTTCCAATGCAGCGTGTTTACCCTCTCAACACGGATGCGCTACAATCATGTCTGGGTAACGTACTTGAACTCACTCACTTCTCACCAATGTCACTAGACGAATGCAGCTCGGATTCGCATCTCCGTCTCTGCATTGTACGTAAAACAATTTAACTTTCCTTGTTTATAAAAAAGGAGTTTATTTTGTACTATTTTGAGATGGTTGTAATCCGACTGATTTTTGACTAAGTAGCTTGTATGTTTTGTTTTTGTTTTCAGCGATAATAGAATTCTATTTTTTGCAATGATCTCTTGTGGAATGTCATAACTTAATATCAATTACTATATCACTGGCCACAATTGATTGTTTGGTACATCACTTATTCCCACTTTTGTATCCATCAACCAGAGATAATTGCGCCTCATTAATGGTACATGAGCATCCAGTCCTTTTTAGTTCGGTTGCAAGTTCAAGCCATCCGTTGCAGGTTATTAATGCTGAGTTCTACTATTAAAGTAGAACGCAGTCATAAACAACCACAAACAATGGAAGACTGACGCATATATTCTTTTCTTGGACATTCTTGAACATTCAGGACATCTACATTCAGGACATCTAAGGGTGCAGCTTAAGGCAGAATTGGCATTGAAAAATATAAAAGAGATATTAAAAATAACAACAAACAAGAGGTCAATGACCTTGAAGCTCTACTGATAGGTTTTTGATAGCTAGATAAGCATTCCTGGGAAGTTTCATGAAAATCCGTCAAGTAGTTTCAGAGGAGTAGTCGCTACAAGTTTTCATTCTATAACTCTATGTAAACAATAATGGCCACTGGCGGCCATGTTTAACGTCAAATCAAAATATAGAAAAAGTCCCATATCAATATCACTTATAGTTTTCAAGGAGTAGTCGCTACAATCTTGTATTTTGAAAATCTATTTTTAGCCATGGCGGCCATCTTGAATTTCCGGCCGACCTGAAATTTTGCTAGGATCCTCTTAGACATCAAGAGCAACATTCCTCTTAAGTTTCATGAAATCCGTCGAGTAGTTACAGAGGAGTAGTCGCTACAAGTTTTTACTAGATAACTCTATGTAAACAAAAATGGCCGCTGACAGCCATGTTTAACATCGAATCAAAACGATTTTCAACGAGGACCAACATCATGCCATGCTGATCATTTTAGAAAAAGGTCAATATCACTTATAGTTTTCAAGAAGTAGTCGCTACAAACTTGTTTTTTGAAAATCTATTTTTAGCTGTTGCGGCCATCTTGAATTTTCGTCTTACCTGAAATTTTGCTAGGATCAATTGGACATCAAGAGCAACATTCGTATAAAGTTTCATGAAAATCCGTCAAGTAGTTTCAGACGAGAAGTCGCTACAAATTTTTACTAATGGCAGCCATGTTTAACGTCGAATCAAAACGATTTTCAACAAGGACTAACATCATATCATGCTGATCATTTTAAAAAAAGTCCCATATCAGTATCACATAGAGTTTTCAAGAAGTAGTCGCTACAAACTTGTTTTTTAAAAATCTATTTTTAGATTTGGTGGCCATCTTTGATTTCTTCGCATCAACATGAATTTTTGGTAGGATCAACTAGACTTCATGGGCAACATTTCTGTAAAGTTTCATGAAAATCCATTCAGTAGTTCCAGAGGAGTAGTCGCTACAAAAAAAAAATTAAGGACGGACAGATGGACACCGCACCACGGCATAAGCTCTGCTGATCTCTGATCAGTAGAGCTAAACCCCCACGTATTTTCAAAACACAGTTTTATAACCGATACAGCAAACGCTATTGATAGCATTTGTCTAAAACGTCTTAATTTCTGAAACGGTTGTGACACAGCATTATTAGCAGACAGGTAGACTTTGACTCTAAAGATCTTACTTGCACCACCGAGTGTTACAATGTAGCTTTGTCTTTTTGATGTGGACATAAACTGTTTGAATGTTGTGTTACAGTCTGCAAAATTACCTTTTGGACTTGGTTGCCCGAAGGTTGTCCTTCGGGGAACCATTTCAACAAAAATTGGTTGCCCGAAAGGAAAAGTGGTTGCCCGAAATGTTTCTTTTAAAACCTGAAGTCTTTATTACTCTAATGATATATGTAAACAAAGCAAAACATGATGTCGTCACAATATTTATTCATTATTCATTCTTTTGTATACAAAGAGAGAATATTGTCTATGTCTTTCTCTGAAAAGTCACAGTCATCATTAGAGTCATCATCGTTTTTTGACTGTTCATGTGTTTTTATAGTGTCTATCCGCATGCTAGAACTTTACAAAGGAACCATCAGTGTCTAATCCGGATTCTGTCTGTGCCCCAAGGGCACTTCATTTTACCATCTTCGGTACATTTAAGCCACTCTCGACCCACTTGCCAAGAAGAAACAGAATTTCTATCTCTTTTGGCTTCGTAACGTACCGCAATATTGACATCTTGTGACAACCGGAAACACGTTTTTACCGACGCATGCGCTCTTATTAGCATATTGATGATGTATATTTTATTCTCATTGGATTGAATAATTCACGAACCGTTCGTGTATAATTGTAATTTTCTGTTCCTTTATCGATCGAAACTCTTCGCCAATTTTCGTACTCGGTAAATGTGGATTCCCGTGTGACGGAATCCGACGAGGCAGTTCCGATTGGTTGCTCTATACAAAATAAAGAATTCGGCAAAATCAAATCAAAAACGAGGTCGTGACGTGTTGCGACCTTCCATATAGGGATACAATTAATTGATCAATTCCTTGTAGCGTTTATAGGGGTGTCACAGTAATTTTCTGAACATCAATGAAAAAGCCGAAATCGTGTTTCCTGTTCGACTTTTATACAAGTTTATTTTGATTGACAAATAGCTTTGCGCTTTCAGAAATTTTGTTGTCCAATCGGACAACCAAAGTGGTAACACGTGGTTGTCCTGTTCGTAAATTAGTTGTCCCAGACAACCGCAAATTTCGCAGACTGGTATTACATTTACGTCATATTTAGCACATGTTAGGCTATATATGACGGTCTATTTTTTTTTGTGGTAGAAGCAGATCTCTTTTTTTTCTTGGGTAGAACCAGTACTGAAAACCTCCAGCCATCCATGATTATTGACACTTTCTCACTTGACAAGTCAAGCTTACAGTGGGTTACAAACCTGTAGCTGTGAGAGACGAGAAAGTTTTAGACATAGCCTCTTTACTATCTCGGCCAAGGATGCGCCGGACATAAAGTGAGTAGTCCCGTGTATTGAAGGTTATATGATTCCTATATATCCTTCTCCTCTGTCTGGGGCGGCTCTAAATAACCTTAGATAATGTGTTGATACTCCATTAAAAAATATATGTTCAAGAAGCTACTGTTTAACACTGCAAAAGGAAAATATTTCCTGGCAGAGGGATGTTAACAAGCATGTTCTGGAGTCAGGCAAATGAAAAACTAGATTAATCCATTGAAGAATTGATTTTTTAAGGATTTAATTCAATGTTTAGATCTTTCGACAGGCTATGCAAAACATTAGGCTACTTTAAAGTGTGTGAAGTCCAAGACACTTCTCGCTAAATGTAAACTAGCTTATGTTTTTCATAACCCGTAAAAATAAAGAAATATTGAATTACGGTAATCGTTTTATGTACTTGGTAACAGTGACGGTGCCAACCTTGCACGCTTTTTTATAGCAACTTACGGCAGTTCTCAAGTTAATCGAACGAATAAACTATAACTTGTTTGCTTTAGCTCAGCCCAAAACGTAAAAGCGTTATTTCACTGGGAATTTAAATGCAGCACGTAAACGTGTTTCATTTCAAGTCAATGTAATCGAAATGTAAATATTGGGGTTTGAACGGTGGTAGTGAATGGCAACTTTACCATAAATAGCTTCATGGTTAAAACGAAGTATCAAGATCCAAATTATATCATTCATCTGCCAGTTACTATTGATGGGCAATCGGTTGAAACTTACACCCTTTTATCGTTCGCCACTATGCTTTCCTCTTTAATTGTACGATGACCGGACAGGCTGTGAACCCTATGATGACGCCTACCTAAAGCTCATTGGGACGGTGGCGTTTGATGTTTATCTATGATCTTTCTTGTCGTGCCCTTAATGGTTTATTTTCTTGTTGCTCTGGCTTCTGCCAAGTCATTTGAATACCTTCATTGTGGCTTTCTAGGCTACTGTTTTTTGTATTATATTTACACGAGCATATTTGTGTTTTACTTATATTGCCTATTGATGCTGCCTTGTTGGTTAGAGATTAGATCATGGCGTGGATTTCTTTATTTACACTGTTCTGTTTTAATGGGATGATAGTAGGGTAAGTGTGAGGTTTGGTGCACCATAGAACCGGTTTAAACCCCCAGTGGCCTACTTTGCCATTAACCGTTCCAAGGTGGTAGCCCTATTGTCAACCCTTTTGTGTTTGTGATGACGTTCGTATTTATTATTACTTTTGCCTTCTTGTTTGTCTGTTTGCGTGTTTGTTTCTGTGTTTTGTGGTTGACTGTCCTCCTTGAATGCTACTTTCCCTGTCCGATCTTTTTATATTTCTTTACAATGGATATAATCGGTTAGTCAATATGAAGTATAACATGTGCATTTTAATCTGACTTTCAGGCCTTGAACTTAGAAAATTTCTATTAAAGTATGTATTCTTTCCTGTCTTGTTTCTTATGGCATTATTATTTTATTTTAAACAATAAAATAATTCCAGTTGATATGCATTTAGTTGTGTATATTTATGATATTTGTGTATCTGCTCATTTTCACCAGAGTACAAGTGCAATTTCTGACTTGTCTCCTGGCTGGATTATCATGTTCTTTTCTATTTTTAACATTAATTCTAACATGACCTGCGCAGTCTTTCATATACACAAAGAAGAGAGACCACTGTATGTTATTCTATGATAAAATACAGCTGTTCCATTAATTCCACGCGACCATCCGAACTCCTAACTGTATTTTATTCACCGATAAAACACAGGTACGTATTTATTATATTGTATTTCCTCATAGTGAAATACCAGTATTGGGATCTTCTACGTATTCATCAGATACAGATCAGATTATTTCTTAATTAAAATGCATTTTTTTGGCACTAGACTGTAAAATTTCAGGACACTGTTTTTTGGGGGGAGGGGGGTGGAGGAGTGGGAGCCAAAACAAATAAATAATAAATTAATAAAATAATTAAATCTTTAAGCACCGTTCAACATCTGAGTTCTTAAATAAAAACGCGCACATTACTTAATACTTGGAAACTTGCCAACAGCAGACTGCACTGTGGTTACAATTTCCCCACCCACCGACTTTGCCGTAACATCTATCTATATCACTAAAGTGCGATGCGTTTTCATTTAAACATTGTATTTTAGATTATCAATTCGGTACCTAGTCATACCGGGTAATAATCACCATTATTTTATAAATTGTCAGACGTAATGACGTCACATTTACAATGAAGTATGGTAACCGGCCAACTGGATGGACTAGATCCAACGCGAATAGAAGGGCCGGATACCAAACAGAGATGGGAGTTAACTGCGTTTGGAACGAATATAGCCATGACCTCCCCTTAACAAGGGAGTTAACTGTGTTTTTACTTTTTTACCACTGTTTTTTTCCCATAGTATTTGCTACTCGCGTTACCGTAGAGCTCGCTTGCGCTCGCGTCGCGAAGCGGGCGCATCGCTTCGCGACGCGAGCTGAGCTCGCTATTACAAACATGGGAAAATAACAGTCTATGGACATTTAACATGGGTGTTCGACATGAAGTATATTATTAATAAATAAGGTATCAGTGGTAATGGTAGTGAATAAAGCAATCCACCAACCTCTGTTTAAAGCTAGATATAAAATGATGATGGTTCACCCTTAAAGTATCATCCCATACATAAATAAAACCATACGTATTAAGCAGAGATTTTACATTGGATAACCAATTGTTTAAACCACTTTCACAATCAGATAATGAAGTTTTAGATAGATAGATTAGATAGTTAGATAGATTAGATAGACTAGATAAATGTAGTAGATATAGCTTATGGTAGTAAAACATGGGGTATACAATGGTCATGGTAGTAATGAATGGGGTATTCAGTCGTCGTGGTAGTAGTAAATGTGGTATTTAGTCTTAGTAGTCTTGGTAGATCTAAATGTGATATACAGTGGTCATGGTAGTACAGCTATAGAACCGTTTTATTACCGAGCACAAAGTAGTTTCAAACGGTAGCTAAACGAACTTGAAACGCGACACTGAATAAACGCATTTAACTGGTTTTCTGTCGATCAGCCAATCAAAATTGATGGAAAACGTTTGTAAGCGTTTTTCTACTGAAAACTGGTTTGTCCCATTTCGAGTTTTTGCGTTTGTAAGTTTAGCCAATCAGATTGCTAATATTTAGTTTGGCCAGTCAGAATGCAAAACGCCTAAACTGTAAACGGTGACTGAGCAAACGGAAAAAAACCGGTTTAAAACGGGTTTCCGTTTTTTTCCGTTTGATCAATGAAAATGCAGATCATTTAGACAGTAAAACATTCCGACGCGCTAAATAAATAATCTATATATAATTATTTCGTAGCATACGCATACTATTTAATTAAAATAGAGATGCTTTTTTAGGCTATACATGGTGTTGTATAAATAAGGAGTTAAATAGCTATATGATACATGTATATTTAGCGTTTTTGCATAAATGGGATTAACACTAGGTACCTTGCTTTAAAGGTATTATACCACTAAAGTCTCTAGCAATCATACAAACATTATAGAGAGAGAGTCGTGGGATATTCTTGCACACATGTAAAATATTGCGACGGACTAATGACAGTTTTAAGCCGTCATAGTTATACATTGATAATAAAACCCTGTAGGTCATGTTGCATTAAACTTAACTCTCGGCAATTGACGCATGTATACTATCGTACAATAACACAAATCTACACATTTTATCTGTTAGCCAAAGCATGACGTGTAACATAATACACTTAGATTTAACTCGGGTGTGCATTTTTACAATATATGATCAATAATAACGATGAAATACAGAATATTTCCTGTAATGATTTGTGTGGCAGTTTTAAGCCACCATAGTTTTAAAAAAAAATTATATTTAAAGTATCTAACAATCATACACACATTATAGAGAGAGAGGCGTGTGATATTCTTGCACACAAGTTTTAAGACACCATAGTTATACATTAATGATAAACCGGGGATTTCTTTATTTACACTTTCCCGTTTACTGCTGGTTATAAAGCGCGTGACATGGCCGAGTAGTTATAGATAGATAGATAGATACTTTATTGATTTAAACTTTTACAGTTTCTCATCATTACATACATAATTTGTAATACATAATTATAATAACATGACAGGTTACACATACTTCTACACACTCACTTATAGTTCAATTTTCAATACTCCTTAATTATTCATAGCTCATATAAATCACACGTTTTAATCAATAATCCAAGGATATCAAAAAGCAAAAGGAATTATATATAAAATAACAATTTATATGAGGATGTACTTGAATTTATTTTAAGAAATACTATTTGGAATAGAACATTTGACAGTAAACGCCTCTGACAAATATTTACTTAAAACAAAAAGTTCTTTCTTCTTTGAAGATTGTAGAAGTGTTACAAATTTAAACATATTTGGCCTTTGTATGTAATATATTCTGATATATTTCTTTCTAATATCATTATAACCTGTTATACACATCAATATTCAGATGTGTATTTAAAACCACTGACGCGTTTGAAACCTCGCCTAGTTTAAGCATCTATTTTGTGAAGTCTCGATATATGGTCCAACATTTACCCGTGGAATTTAAAAAACAAACTGTTACGTTTTTATTCTGTGTAATCTCGCTAATTGGGAATTGGATTAAAGTAACATAGTTATACATTAATGATAAACCTGTGTATACGGTAATAATCTCCTGGTTATAAAGCGAGACACACCCATATTAAGGTGAGTATTTAACAAGACTGGCGCGTGTAAAACCTCGCATATTTTAAACATATATTATGTGAAGTCTCGATAAATGGTTCAACATTTACCCGTGGAATTTAAAAATACAAACTGTTCGTTTTTATTCTGCGTAATGTCGCTAATTGGGAATTGGATTGGATATTACATGCATTAAGAGTCTTAATGTGAAATTATAACTTTTTTCTTGCTGGAACACTGTACAAACAAATTCTAGTGTTTAAGTTAGAAAAACTGCGATAAGACTTTGTTCACATCACATCTAATCTAATGAGAATTGTATGTTACAAACGCGGATTTTTGCATGAATATATACGTTATTAATCAAAGTACTAAAAGTACTGATATGCATTACAACAAAGACGATCCTTTGATCATGACTCTTTAAATATATCATTTACTTATCCGATGTATACATCAGGGCTGCCATTTCTCAGGTTTTGCGCCGGTAAATGCCGGCTTTTTTGTGCAATTACCGGCTTACCGGCTTTTCAGTCGAAATTACCGGCTTTTTCGACGGAAAATCCGTAAAATTTATTTAACATCGTTTTTGCACATAGGTATTGTTTTTTGGCATTGGAGGCGCGGTATAAAGTAAGCCGGTAACAAGTCATTAGCGTGGGTTGGCGAATCGACAATTTTGATTGGTTCAATACAATCTCGTGACTTAAGCATTTCCTGTTTATCAAAAATCTGCCATTTTCAAAACATTTGCAAAATAAACAGAGTGATTTAAGTGCGTATCGCTCTAGAATTGGTTCTTTTGCTACGGTATGTGTGTCCCTGAAGTATGAAAATTAAATTTAGCTGCCATTTATTCTCTTGATGTTAATATATTACTTTGTCATGTATGCTGTGCTTTTATTATTTGATTAAGAATGAATGAATGAATGAATGGTGTTTTACGGCACGTCGACACATAAATAGGTCATATTGTGCGCACAAACCGATGAGGAATGGAGTAATGAAGTAGTAATTAAAAATAATGTAAACGTATAAAGATAAAACTATCTACAAATAAGGGATGATATGGTAGCAAAAAAAACTATGTATACATGTAAACCAACAAATGCCCGCATAAAATGTAATCTGTTATACCTTCAATAGTATTTTGTCTTCTTTGTCGGCCGCCTGCCAATGTGTACGCTTTTGAAATTGTCGCTCCGCGCGCTCAATTTCAGCATTTTCAAAAATCTCAGGCTTTTTTATAAGTTTATTATGGCAGCCCTGGTACATTCGGGCTAAGTTTATGTAATGCTAACAAGATCTTTACCGCATATTACAGGTTCTCTTTGCAAGCATGGTTAATCTTTTGCAAACCAAAAAAAAAAAAAAGTTAATTGGTTAGTGGACCATTCTAAGTAAAAATGGTCTGTGTCTTTAAATTAGGAATGTTTTTATCGTATTTTACTGGACTATAAAAGATTGACCCCAGATACATTTCGATGATTAACCCACCATATAACTTTCGCTACTAGTCAAAGTACTGAAAGCATCGAAACAAACAACTAGTCTTTGAACGTGCGACTTTTAAATTTGTTTGGATAAATATGTGTGTTTTGTATATAAAGCTTATTTGATGTTAGGATAAACTATTTGCAAATTACAGTTTTCGTTTATAAAAATAATTGTTAAAACAACTATAAATCTTAAAATTGCTTACCTTTTTTTCCTTGCACTAAATATATGCCCACACTATAAAATCCACACCTGATTAAAATTATTAGTCGAGATATTAAATAATAAAAAAGAAAAGAAACATACAACACTACACTTTTTTCAATCTGTCATATCACGAGTCGTGTAATATAATACACTTGTTGCAATGTTAAACTTTTTTTCTTTTTTTTTAAATCCGTTATGAATTCTGTTCACCGCACCTCGCAGATTTTTAAAAGATAGTCGGTAAATAGTATTTGTATGCTCTTTTGTCAAACGCATTTAGCAAACTAAATCACAGTATGTTAGTGATTTTAACTATACGTACGCATGATTCAAAATAAAATTGTTTTAGCTTTACCTACTGACGTATGCATCATATTTTCTGGATTAAATAGCTATTTTAATTTAGAATATACTGCTGATATGTTGACTATTTGAATGAAGCAAACAAAAATCAAAGTGTATACTCGCAAATATGATTAACGAAAATATTCCTACTTTGTTCCATTTCCTACTTTGCGCACTGACGATAACGAACATATTCTTACTTTGTCCCAATTCCTACTTTGCGCACGGACTATTCCGGAATTGAACCGCGCATTTTGAGAATTCCGATTATGCCGCGCATTTTAAGAATTCTTACTTTGCGCAGAGCAATTCCGGAATTGTCCATATTCTTATTTTGCGCATAACATAAATACCAAGACAATTATCGATCTTTTAGTAGACTTAATTGTAAATCGTCCGATAAGAAAATTGCCTGTATCGATAAGACAATAAGCTCCGCCCACGGCTAATCTGTATTTGCTTAAACGAAATAAGCCGTGTACACGTAATGATTATCTCTGAAAGATATAAACAACCGGAAGTGTAATGTAATAAGTATAATTTACGACATTTACGCGAATTGACAGTGGTAAATATAATTTGATCACACTTTAACAATCTAATTATTTCTTTTACAATCTAATCGTTTCAAGTACGAAAGAAATGTAAACAAAAATATTATTTAACCAGTTGGTTCGATAAATTATTTATGGAAGAAGTTTATTGTGTAATTTTTTTTGCTATCATAGCTAAATCGCATTGTCAGTGATATCTTAAAATATAGAAAAAGCAAACAACACTACTGTGGTTGATGTTAACACATTTTGCATCGACAGCTATCATGAAACATATACATTTCTTCTAATTTGTATCAGTGGTTTATAACATGTCAAACCAGAAATGATACTATATGCAAGGTTAACGGCGCTTGCTTCAAACCGAATTCATCTTAATTAACTATATGCTTCTATCGTAAAGTGCACGAAAATCCTAATTTTTAAAAGATTCAATGTTAGAATTTACCTTGAAATATAAAACTTTCAAGAAGGTTTGTCTACATTATGGATACTGCATATGACGTTTTTTTAAGAAACACTTTTGCCGAGTGTCCCTTTAAAGCGATATATTTTAAATTATCCTATGGTGGCCAAACCGAATTCATCTTAATTAACTATATGCTTCTATCGTAAAGTGCACGAAAATCCTAATTTTTAAAAGATTCAATGTTAGAATTTACCTTGAAATATAATACTTTCAAGAAGGGTTGTCTGCATTATGAACACTGCATGATCAAGATCTAAATGTACAATGGTAGTCTTTTTTTTCATTTTTTTTTTATTTAATAATATTTTATTCCAGATATGTTACAATACATAAATTCAGCATCACACTATTCATAGCAAAATATGCAAATGGATTGAACTACAAGTTATTACAACATTAGTTACAGTTCTCTCCAAACATTAGTTACAGTTCTCTCCATATATTAGTTACAATTCTCTCCATACATTAGTTACAGTTCTCTCCATAGATTAGTTATAGTCCTCTCCATACATTAGTTACAGATCTCTCCATACGTTAGTTACAGTTCTCTCCATACATTAGTTACAGTCCTCTCCATACATTAGTTACAGTTCTCTCCATACATTAGTTACAGTCCTCTCCATACATTAGTTACCATTTTCTCCATACATTAGTTACAGTTCTCTCCATACATTAGTTACAGTTCTTTCCATACACTAGTTAGAGTTTCTCCATACATTAGTTACAGTTATCTCCATACATTAGTTACAGTCCTCTCCATACATTAGTTACAGTCGTCTCCGTACATAAGTTACAGTTCTCTCCATACATGTGTTACAGTCCTCTCCATCCATTAGTTACAGTGCTCTCCATGCATTTGTTACTGTTCTCTCCATGTATTAGTTACAGTCCTCTCCAAACATTAGTTACAGTCCTCTCCATACATTAGTTACAGTTCTTTCCATACATTAGTTTAGTTACAGTTCTCTCCATACATTAGTTACAGTCCTCTCAATACATTAGTTACAGTTTTCTCCATACATAAGTTACAGTTCTCTCCATACATTAGTAACAGTCCTCTCCAATATTAGTTACAGTCCTCTCCATACATTAGTTATACAGTTCTCTCCATAGATTAGTTATAGTCCTCTCCATACATTAGTTACAGTTCTCTCCATACGTTAGTTACAGTTCTCTCCATACATTAGTTACAGTCCTCTCCATACATTAGTTACAGTTCTCTCTATACATTAGTTACAGTTCTCTCCATACATAAGTTACAGTCCTCTCCATACATTAGTTACCATTTTCTCCATACATTAATTACAGTTCTCTCCATACATTAGTTACAGTTCTTTCCATACACTAGTTACAGTTCTCTCCATACATTCGTTACAGTTATCTCCATACATTAGTTACAGTCCTCTCCATACATTAGTTACAGTCCTCTCCGTACATAAGTTACAGTTCTCTCCATACATGTGTAACAGTCCTCTCCGTCCATTAGTTACAGTGCTCTCCATGCATTAGTTACTGTTCTCTCCATGTATTAGTTACAGTCCTCTCCATACATTAGTTACAGTCCTCTCCATACATTAGTAACAGTTCTATCCATACATTAGTTTAGTTACAGTTCTCTCCATACATTAGTTACAGTCCTCTCAATACATTAGTTACAGTTTTCTCCATACATAAGTTACAGTTCTCTCATACATTAGTAACAGTCCTCTCCATACATTAGTTACAGTCCTCTCCATACATTAGTTATACAGTTCTCTCCATACATTAGTTACAGTCCTCTCAATACATTAGTTACAGTCCTCTCCATACATTAGTAACAGTCCTCTCAATACATTAGTAACAGTTCTCTCATACATTAGTAACAGTCCCCACCATACATTAGTTACAGTCCTCTCCATACATTAGTTATACAGTTCTCTCCATACATTAGTTACAGTCCTCTCAATACATTAGTTACAGTCCTCTCCATACATTAGTAACAGTCCTCTCAATACATTAGTTACAGTCCTCTCCATACATTAGTTACAGTCCTCTCAATACATTAGTTACAGTCCTCTCCATACATTAGTAACAGTCCTCTCCATACATTAGTAACAGTTCTCTCATACATTAGTAACAGTCCCCACCATACATTAGTTACAGTCCTCTCCATACATTAGTTATACAGTTCTCTCCATACATTAGTTACAGTCCTCTCAATACATTAGTTACAGTCCTCTCCATACATTAGTAACAGTCCTCTCAATACATTAGTTACAGTCCTCTCCATACATTAGTTACAGTCCTCTCCATACATTAGTAACAGTCCTCTCCATACATTAGTTACAGTTCTCTCCATACATTAGTTATACAGTTCTCTCCATACATTATTTACAGTCCTCGCCATACATTAGTTATACAGTTCTATCCATACATTAGTTACAGTTCTCTCCATACATTAGTTACAGTCCTCTCCATACATTAGTTACAGTGCTATCCATACATTATTTACAGTCCTCTCCATACATTAGTTACAGTTCTCTCAATACATTAGTTACATTCCTCTCCGTACATTAGTTATATAGTTCTCTCCATACATTAGTTACAGTCCTCTCCATACATTAGTTATACAGTTCTCTACATTCATTAATTACAGTTCTCTCCATACATTAGTTACAGTTTTCTAAATACATTAATTACAGTCCTCTCCAGACATTAGTTATACAGTTCTCTCCATACATTAGTTACAGTTCTCTACATACATTAATTACAGTCCTCTCCAGACATTAGTTATACAGTTCTCTCCATACATTAGTTACAGTTCTCTACATACATTAATTACAGTTCTCTCCATACATTAGTTACAGTTTTCTCAATATATTAGTTACAGTCCTCTCCATACATTAGTTATACTGTTCTCTCCATACATTAGTTACAGTTCTCTCCATACATTTGTTACAGTTCTCTCCATACATTAGTTACTGTCATCTCCATACATTAGTTATACTGTTCTCTCCATACATTAGTTACAGTTCTCTCCATACATTTGTTACAGTTCTCTCCATACATTAGTTACTGTCCTCTCCATACATTAGTTATACAGTTCTCTCCATACATTAGTTACAGTCCTCTCCATACATTAGTTATAAAGTTCTCTCCATACATTAATTACAGTTCTCTCCATACATTAGTTACAGTTCTCTCAATACATTAGTTACAGTCCTCTCCATACATTAGTTATAGAGTTCATTCCATACATTAGTTACAGTCCTCTTCATACATTAGTTATACAGTTCTCTCCATACATTAATTACAGTTCTCTCCATACATTAGTAACAGTTCTCTTCATACATTAGTTACAGTTCTCTCCATACTTTTGTTACAGTTCTCTCCATACATTAGTTACAGTTCTCTCCATACATTAGTTATACAGTTCTCTCCATACATTAATTACAGTTCTCTCCATACATTAGTTACAGTTCTCTCAATACATTAGTTACAGTCCTCTCCATACATTAGTTATAGAGTTCATTCCATACATTAGTTACAGTTCTCTTCATACATTAGTTATACAGTTCTCTCCATACATTAGTTACAATTCTCTCCATACATTTGTTACAGTTCTCTCCATACATTAGTTACAGTCCTCTCCATACTTTAGTTACAGTTCTCTCCATACATTAGTTACAGTCCTCTACATACATTAGTTACAATTCTCTCTATACATTTGTGACAGTCCTCTCCATACATTAGTTACAGTTCTCTCCATACATTAGTTACTGTCCTCTCCATACATTAGTTATACAGTTCTCTCCATACATTAGTTACAGTCCTCTCCATACATTAGTTATACAGTTCTCTCCATACATTAATTACAGTTCTCTCAATACATTAGTTACAGTCCTCTCAATACATTAGTTACAGTCCTCTCCATACATTAGTAACAGTCCTCTCAATACATTAGTTACAGTCCTCTCCATACATTAGTTACAGTCCTCTCCATACATTAGTAACAGTCCTCTCCATACATTAGTTACAGTTCTCTCCATACATTAGTTATACAGTTCTCTCCATACATTATTTACAGTCCTCGCCATACATTAGTTATACAGTTCTATCCATACATTAGTTACAGTTCTCTCCATACATTAGTTACAGTCCTCTCCATACATTAGTTACAGTGCTATCCATACATTATTTACAGTCCTCTCCATACATTAGTTACAGTTCTCTCAATACATTAGTTACATTCCTCTCCGTACATTAGTTATATAGTTCTCTCCATACATTAGTTACAGTCCTCTCCATACATTAGTTATACAGTTCTCTACATTCATTAATTACAGTTCTCTCCATACATTAGTTACAGTTTTCTAAATACATTAATTACAGTCCTCTCCAGACATTAGTTATACAGTTCTCTCCATACATTAGTTACAGTTCTCTACATACATTAATTACAGTCCTCTCCAGACATTAGTTATACAGTTCTCTCCATACATTAGTTACAGTTCTCTACATACATTAATTACAGTTCTCTCCATACATTAGTTACAGTTTTCTCAATATATTAGTTACAGTCCTCTCCATACATTAGTTATACTGTTCTCTCCATACATTAGTTACAGTTCTCTCCATACATTTGTTACAGTTCTCTCCATACATTAGTTACTGTCATCTCCATACATTAGTTATACTGTTCTCTCCATACATTAGTTACAGTTCTCTCCATACATTTGTTACAGTTCTCTCCATACATTAGTTACTGTCCTCTCCATACATTAGTTATACAGTTCTCTCCATACATTAGTTACAGTCCTCTCCATACATTAGTTATAAAGTTCTCTCCATACATTAATTACAGTTCTCTCCATACATTAGTTACAGTTCTCTCAATACATTAGTTACAGTCCTCTCCATACATTAGTTATAGAGTTCATTCCATACATTAGTTACAGTCCTCTTCATACATTAGTTATACAGTTCTCTCCATACATTAATTACAGTTCTCTCCATACATTAGTAACAGTTCTCTTCATACATTAGTTACAGTTCTCTCCATACTTTTGTTACAGTTCTCTCCATACATTAGTTACAGTTCTCTCCATACATTAGTTATACAGTTCTCTCCATACATTAATTACAGTTCTCTCCATACATTAGTTACAGTTCTCTCAATACATTAGTTACAGTCCTCTCCATACATTAGTTATAGAGTTCATTCCATACATTAGTTACAGTTCTCTTCATACATTAGTTATACAGTTCTCTCCATACATTAGTTACAATTCTCTCCATACATTTGTTACAGTTCTCTCCATACATTAGTTACAGTCCTCTCCATACTTTAGTTACAGTTCTCTCCATACATTAGTTACAGTCCTCTACATACATTAGTTACAATTCTCTCTATACATTTGTGACAGTCCTCTCCATACATTAGTTACAGTTCTCTCCATACATTAGTTACTGTCCTCTCCATACATTAGTTATACAGTTCTCTCCATACATTAGTTACAGTCCTCTCCATACATTAGTTATACAGTTCTCTCCATACATTAATTACAGTTCTCTCAATACATTAGTTACAGTTCTCTCAATACATTAGTTACAGTCCTCTCCATACATTAGTTATAGAGTTCATTCCATACATTAGTTACAGTCCTCTTCATACATTAGTTATACAGTTCTCTCCATACATTAATTACAGTTCTCTCCATACATTAGTAACAGTTCTCTTCATACATTAGTTACAGTTCTCTCCATACTTTTGTTACAGTTCTCTCCATACATTAGTTACAGTTCTCTCCATACATTAGTTATACAGTTCTCTCCATACATTAGTTACAGTTCTCTCCATAAATTAGTTACAGTTCTCTCAATACATTAAGTTACAGTTCTCTCCATACATTAGTTACACAGTTCTCTCCATACATTAGTTAAGTCCTCCACATACATTAGTTATACAGTTCTCTCCACACATTAATTACAGTTCTCTCCATGCATTACCCCTGCGAACTGATTACCATGGTTGACCATGCTTAGCATGGTTAAGCATGATCAGCCATGGTTGAACCAAGGTTGAAGCATGGTTAGCAGTGCTTTTGATCATGGTTAATTTCAAAAGCATAGTTTGTAAGCATTGTCAATGTAATAACCATGGTCAACCATGCTCTAAGACCATGGTAAATATTGATGACTATGGTTAAGATTCTGACCGTGGTTGTCTTTTAAAACCATGGTTTAAAAGCATGGTTTTTGGACAACCATGGTTACAACGATATTCTTAATGACCATGGTTGAGCAGATGACCATAGTTTTAAATCATCCAACCCTCCTCAACTAACAGCTCAGCCAGGGTTCTCCCTAGCATTTTTTGGAGGCGCTGACACAGACAGCGCGCTTTTGGATTTAGAAAGGTGGTCAGGAGGAGTCTATTCCCCACCCTTTCTTTTTTTATTTTATATAATTCTAAGATACACCATCTGCTCTGAAATGGTTTTAGTTGTAAAATGAATTATGCCTTATTTTAATTAGAAGGCACTCTCAGTGCTATTGACTGTTTCAAAAATGTCGTTTTTGGAAATATTTTTAAAATTCACTTTCTCAGCCTCAGAGCAAGCATATTTTCAAAAGGCCTTGCCCAACATTTAAGTCCACTTAGTGTATTTTTGAACATGTATGCAGTTGTGTAAGGCCTGTATATCAATCAAACATTCAGAACTATTTTTTTGGAATCGCGAAAACCGGTGACATATGACAAAAGAAGCATATCGCTAAGTTTTGTAACGCTTTTTTGGGAAAGATGCACATCCATATATGTTTAATTTCATTCTTTACCAATAAAATACACTGAATACCTCATCCAGTCGCAATAATAAGCTGGAGCATTATGGAGTGAGAGGCGAAACCCTACAGTGGATCCAGTCATTCCACAGCTATAGGAAACAACAAGTCCGGCTAGAGGGGTCCACATCATCACAGGCAAACGTTTTGTCAGGAGTACCCCAGGGAACAGTACTGGGCCCATTACTGTTTCTAGCGTTTATCAATGATCTACCAGCGTCTACATCTTCGGATACTAGATTATTTGCAGACGATGGACTCTTATACAAACATATAAGGTCTACAGCAGATTCAGACTGCAACTGGACCTGGAGTCCATTGAAGAATGGGAGACTAAGTGGCAGATGAGTTTTCACCCTGAGAAATGCCAGGTTATCCACATCTGTACCAACAAGCGGTTTCAACGTAAACCAACATACATATTGCATGGACATCAACTTGAAGCAGTAGACTGCGCCAAATATCTTGGAGTCACCTTCAGTGAAGACCTATCATGGAAGATCCAAGTGGACAGCACAGCAGCCAAGGCTTCAAGGACCCTTGGCTTTCTCAGAAGAAACCTATACAACTGCACCAAGGAGGTCAGAGATAAAACTTACAAGTCCCTTGTACTTCCAACCCTATCATATGCCGCAGCAGCATGGGATCCTTACCTCGCTGGGGACATCAACAAGCTGGGAAAAGTACAGAGAAGAGGAGCTAGGTTTGCCTTAAAGATGAAATGTATCCTAAATCAACAAATCCGTTGTTGATATGTTTTTAATTATTAAATATCATTATAAATACGATGTTTACTATGCTATTGATGTATTGTTTAGTGAAAATATGTTTTTAAAGATAAAAACCGAAAAGGCGAACAGGCATTGCTAAAAAATCGAAAAAAATCTAAGGGGAAAAACTCTTGCGCGAATTACCGGAAATGACGTCATTGGGAACAAACTATTTTTTGTTTACATTGGGACTGAACGCAAAACAGTATACCTTGTGTGAAAATGTGAGAATTAAGCGATGTCAGAGGAAATGCCCGTGATAAAACGGTTACACCATGTGCAACCTTACGATTTGGAGCCAGAATAAGTGTCTGAGGACGAAAATACATCGGATTCATCAACTGATGATGAAGTCGTACGCGGTGCAGGTGCAAATGGAGAGCTTGTAAAGACTATCGTGTCACGTCATTCGTTACGTTCAGTGGTTCATTACACTATTCACTAATCTAACAAAATAGCGTATTTATACACTTACAGCAACAACAAACAAAAAAACAACGTAAACATTGTTTTCATCGAAATCTGACAGTAAGTCACCCGCAACACTGCAATATCTTGGTACATACACAATAACCGCGAAATGTAGTATATTCGGAATGAATGGACCTGGTCTATACCTATACATTAATACATGGATATATATGTATGTAGATCTATGGTAATACGAGCGTCATATTTTTTGCCGATAAGTAGACATGGAACAAATATATTTATTAGATATTATCCATAATTGATAAAAAATTAATAAAAACAATAATAAATGAAACAGCATATAATTTCGGCGCCATAATTTCTATAGTATTATATATTTGCCATAAGTCGCCATCAACACCAAACACTCTAGGAGCGGTGTTTGCAATATGACACGCTCTCTAGTCTCCACGTGCCCCCAAATATCAATACAGACTAATAAAATATTGCGGTGCACTATTGAAGTGCAGCCTAACTTGGGTACATACGTCGGTATATCACAAAAGCACGCACCATTTAGGGAAACCTAGTTTTATGATATATTTCCTGTTTATTGCAATTACTTGAGCCGTGTAATACCGCCGAGGGCAGACGCGTATTGCACAAGACGGATATATCACATGATATTTGTCGCGCACAAAGAGAGAAAAATACTATGATTTAAATAATATAGCCAAATGTATTATGAGCACGATATAGACAGTTAGTAAGTATACTTACTCATGTATACTTACTCCTGATATACAGATCGAAAACAGACCAAATATATCAAATTACCATAATATAAAGTATATTATTCTATTATACTTGTTTTACTTATGAGCTAAGAGGCGTTATTGTTGTTGCTTTGCCATAAAAAATTACTGAATTAATATACAAGCTAGTAATATTATTAATTTTCTGACTTGTAATAAATATCCATGAAATATTTTGTATTTTTTTTTTCAAATCCATAGCCCTATATATGTTGATAATATATATCTATAATACTGTTGGCAGAAGAGGGTGTATAATTTAAAATTATTAAAATTAAAATTTGGAAACAAAGACACAGTGTTTATTTTACCGGATTCATTTAAATTTATATGCTGAACGTTCTTAGCAATCTTTTAAAAAAAGACGGCTACATAATATTAGCGCCGTCAACTCTTCATTGATTCACGAAAAGACGCATGCTTCTAATTCTAAACATTCACGGTGTATATAAAGATCTAAGACTATACCCCTTTCTTCAATTTACCATACGTATACCCGATGAGGTGCTAAGATAATTGAACATAAATTTCAATCTTACTTCATGTATGAATTTCCTCCTCAACGCCGGTCGAATAGGCGAATACAACTTGCTTGGAGACGGCGGGGTTATGCACTTCTCATTTTTATAGTCGAATATCGTTGGTACCGCTGTTGACTTTAATCTGCATGGCCTTTTGTTCTCCAAATTCAAAGATAATGAAACCAAAGGATGGACTTCCCAAGAAGTCAACTCAAAATGTTTGCTACAGACTCGCGCGTCTTTCGTAGGTTCCCACTTTCTCGACGAGTCGGGCGATTTTCTTCGGTAAATCTTAATGTATCATTATCTCGATTAGGGAAACGAAAGCAACTTAAATTAGGTTATTATCTTGTCCTTCTTTATGCAAACTTTTTCACCCAGCAACAACACACGGCATTTTTAACAAGTACCATAAAACGTAATCCTACATAGACAATACTATACAACTCAATGCGACACCGCGAATCGTTTGGTACCAATGACGTCACAGGATCACGTGTCACTTACCTGTCTTCAAAAAGGGCGAAACTCGAAGCGTGTGCGCTATGAGATAAATTGGCTACTGTAAGAAAACGGGACAACCAATTAGTGTAAGATTTGAAAATATTGTATATTATATACGTATATTTCCGAATATATACTCAAAATACACGCTATATTTCACCTTTAACACCTATTGGAACAAAACACCAGGCTGTGTGACAAGAATTATAATGGGACCTTGGCTGGCAGACATTAGAAGAGAGAAGATGCAAACAGAGGCTAACAATGCTCTTCAAAATACAGCATGGACTTGTAGATATGGCACCAGGAGATATACTGCGCTTCAACGACTGCAGAACTAGCGGAGGCCAGCGATTATACCAACCAGCAGCCCCTCAGAATGTCTACAAGTACTCCGTCTACCCTCGTACCACACGCGAATGGAATGTTCTGCCAACTGCAGTCACCGATATCAGTTCATTAGAAGTCTTCAAGGCTGCTCTTGACACCACCACTGCAGCCTTATTCTTCTTTCTTCACTGCAGCCTTATCATCAGCGCCATGTACATAGTTTTAATTGTAAAATACCATCGTTTTTAACATTTTGGAGGATGATCGCTGTCTCATCACCTCAGTAAGGTCAACATAACAGTCTAAGAAGACTCCTGACCTTTTATTGGAAGAAGAAGAATAAACGAGTTCTTCGGGTGTATTAAAAAAAAATCGCATTTTCTCGCAAAACAATCCAGGGCCGCTCATTGTTATGATGTACGATTGTTTGGAAAAAAAGAAGCATATCGCTAATTTTGTAACGCTTTTGGGGAAGATGCACATCCATATACGTTTAATTTCATACTTTATCAATGAAATACACTGAATACCTCATCTTATCGCATTAATAAACGAGTGCTTTGAGTGTATTCAAAAAGTTCGCATTTTCTCGTAAAACATTCCAGGGCCGCAGATTTTTAAACTGATATTGAGCGAGAAATTAAAATGATTTAAATTAATGATATTGTTTGGTGTGGAAAACACATGTTTAATATTGTCTGTGATTCATGTCAATATATGTAGAAACAACGAGTTTTATTCAATAGAACGCCACCTGCGTCAACGGAATTATAACGGTTATAAAACGACGTGTGAAAATCACGTGACGTCACAGTTTAAAAAAGAACGCTGCTGCAGACAGACTCTGCATGACCGCGAAAGCAGAAAAAACAACATCCGTAAGTATTTTGGAGGGTACACTAATCATATGTCATGCATATAAACAAGTTAATAAGTAGATATATATTCTTCCACTAAACACGAACGCATCAATTCCTTTATAAGATGGAGGAAGTCATATGCTGAATATAACGTCATCAGTTTTCGCGAATGTACGGCGATCGTAAATTTGCAGACATTTAGTGATGGAAAACAGCTCGTTTCAATTAATTAAATGCATACTTTTATGAATGAAACCATTTGTGTAAACTGTTTGGTTTACAAGCATAAAATCTAATGGATTTTGGAAATGCGACTTGAGGTATGAAAGCACTAATTATTTTCCCCATAGACACCAATGTTAAAGTGTCACATATTAATGATTTGCTGCAAATTCAACTCAAATATGGATAATGCAGCAGTGTAATGTTCATATAGCAAACTATTTTTCCACTTGAAAAATCACCAGAAAAGGTGGGGTCACAAGACATGTAAGAAAGTTCTTGTTTGTTTACTAAACAGGTCAAGGGTACAGCTGTTTTCTTGATCGACTGTTTTCATTGCTCACAAAGTGTAAGCATAGTCGAAATTTCGAAAATGTTCATCAGTGATCCAGTAAAACCTATTAATACGCTTCTTATACACATAACCACAAAATCGAATAGAAATGGGCAGTTTTCCCCTACTTATAATGCCCATTACCATCGAAAAAGGAGGGATTACTTTTTATTATAGGAACTACATTCGACTACACCTCGGAGGTTTACATGTAATTGGTGGTGGTAAACCTATAAGAGGAGAAAACATGTTCAGATGTTTCTTAAATGAGGATGTTGTGTTGTCATTTTCATAACAAGCTTAAAAACACCTACTTCATGCAAATCGAATTATTATTTGCAGAGATATGGTCTTGTGAATACCAAGGACAATAGTCTGAAATCGACAAAAGTCAGAGATATTTTTTTTAATTTTACACTATCTGAATTGTCATACCAAACGGCATTTTTTGTCAATACACCATATTAAATAGATCAAATGTTTAGAATAGTCAATGGACATGAATAAAATATGCATTTTAGGTACAATTAGGACAATGAATATGCCAATTTATGTCGATTTTCATGCCAAAATTGATTTTTCAGTCAAATTCTTCAAAATTGGTGGTACCATACCTGATTATAGTAGCGAATACGAGCTTAATAATTCCAAAAATATCGCTAAAATCAGAATTGATACTAGCTGAACGCTACCACGTCGAGTTTGAATGATAAGGAATAATATTTTACTTTTTACACAAATCTTTATTTTTCACAGTATCCTATTTTAGGGGATTAGGGGAAACATTTAGTGGTTTCATGCCTACCAAACCTGTTGTCATGCAGATTTAATTCATGAAAACATGTTGCAAACATGCAACCCTACATGTTGATACCAAAAAAACATAGTTCAACTGCAAACACTTCACCAATACGTCATTTTAAACACGAAAAAAAAATTAAACTCAAAATTACGGCTTTTATAGACAAAATTGGACTAAAAACGCTCAAAACCTATGTAATAAACTATGAAAAACTTTTTTCTGAGCTTATTTTACCAACTGTAATCGGAAAAGTGTCCCTAGGTCCGAATCTGAGCGAGTCCTAATTACTGCACGCATCTCTTATAGGTATGAAAGCACTAATTATTTTCCCCATAGACACCAATGTTAAAGTGTCACATATTAATGATTTGCTGCAAATTCAACTCAAGTATGGATAATGCAGCAGTTTAATGTTCATATAGAAAACTATTTTTCCACTTGAAAAATCACCAGAAAACGTGGGGTCACAAGACATGTAAGAAAGTTTTTGTTTGTTTACTAAACAGGTCAAGGGTACAGCTGTTTTTATTGATCGACTGTTTTCATTGCTCACAAAGTGAACATAACACAAACATTGAGTCGAAATTTCGAAAATGTTCATCAGTGATCCAGTAAAACCTATTAATACGCTTCTTATACATATAATCCCAAAATCGAATAGAAATGGGCAGTTTTCCCCTACTTATAATGCCCATTTCCATCGAAAAAGGAGGGATTACTTTTTATTATAGGAACTACATTCGAGAGGTTTACATGTAATTGGTGGTGGTAAACCTTGAGAAGTTGAGTTGAAATGTAGACCGGCTTCCAGTCGTTTCACAGCGGCTTTCGGTTGCCCGTTTCCAGTCAAAACAAAACAGATTCTGAATGAGATATCTTGTAAAACAAAGAAGTTTATTCATATAATCATATATTAATCAGGATTTTAAAGAAAATGATTTGATACAGTTTCAAAGTATGCATGCCATTTTGCTGATGACGTTCAACTCGGTCTTTCTAAAAGTTAATGTTTTTTATTTTATTTTGATATATACATTTTGGTTGCATTTATATTTCGATAGGCTGGAAAAGCTAAACAAGAATGCTGCAAAAATGAAGACGCAGAAAGATAAAGCCATGGACCAGAATACTTATCGGATCTTTGTACCTTCTACCTGACCAAAGCATGAAGGTATAATAATTGTTTTCTATTAAACAAATTGGTATTGGTTAAAAAAAATGTAACTTATAAATACTTGTTGTCAGAAGAATACTGAAACAAGTACTTACCCAAGATTATGTATTTATAGTTCAAACAAAAACAATGCAGCTTCAAAAAGTGTTAAGTTGAAAGCACATACAATACACGATGGTAAAACGGCCCTGAACACTCGCCATATGGCATCGTCTCACTGTAGACACTTGCACCAGTTACACACAAAAGGGTCTAGCTCTTAATCTCGAAAAAAACAACAACTTTTTAAAGGTTTTCTTAAAAACAATTACATGATGTCAATGTTTTATGAAAAACTTATTTTCAGATTTCAGTTTCTTGGAGAGGCCTAAAACGGCATACGTGCAGATTGGTCGGGACGAGCTATTACAGTGCATAGATCAAAGAAAAAAACCTGGCCCTATACCAAACTGATCACCAAGGAAGAATGTTTGGAGACGCTATACGGCCTGCTGTTTTTACCGCGTGTCAGAATTTAATAAATTTAAATGTATACCTCATTTAAAAAAGAAGTTATATTTAATTAGCAATATATAGCTCTAATGGCCACAGGCCAGAAATTATTGCATGAGCTTATGCGATAGGGCGTTGTCTGCTGTCTGTCCTCCAATTTAAATTGTCCTAAATGTTATCGAATCCCACTATTATAATCAAACCGGGTAGGTAAACATATATGGTATACCACTGGATATCAGGGCAATTCAACTAGATTATTCCAGTGGAAATATCTCTGGTATTCCACTGGTATTTCCACTGGAATAATAAGATTATTCCGGTTGAAATACCACTGGTATTTCACTGGAATACCACTGGTATTTCACTGATTTCACTGGAATACCACTGGTATTTCACTGGAATACCACTGATACCACTGGAATAATCTAGTATAATTGATCTGATATTCAGTGGAATTCCACTGGTATTTCCTGTACCACTGGTATTCTAGTGGAAAAATCAAGCGGAATTGCTCTGGAATTCCAGTGGTATACCAGTGGAATTCCGAATTCCAGAGCAATTCTGCTAGATTATTCCAATGGACGTCCACTGGAAATTTCACTGGAATTCACAGGAATATTTTCACCAAGGAACTGTCTAGGTTAACGCTAGCAGTAGCCAAAATAGCCAATGGCTCTTATATTTGTTTTAATTATTTGAAAAAGTAGTGTCTTTTTGCATTATGTTTGAAAAGTTCATTAAATTGGAGTATAGTTTCATTATTTTTGGAATTTTGGCTACTAATTTTTAAAACTTAGTGCCAACCTAACTGTCAGTTATAGTAAATATTTTTCCTCAAATCTGTAACCTTAAAGGAGAATAGAAATTGTTAGCACAATTTTTTGTCTGTCAATTATAGTTAATATTTTTCCTCAAACCTGTAACCTTAAAGGAGAATAGAAATTGTTAACTGTAAACTGTGTCAAACTTGTATTCTGTCCTATTGAATCTGCATCAAGCATTGCTAACCATGGTTGTGTATTTCCCAACCATGGCTGACCATGGTAAAAAAAACATGGTTGGCCATGGTATAAACAATGACTGACTGGCTAAACCATGGTTGACCTTGGTTTGACCATGGCTGAACCTGGTATGACCATGGTTTTGACATTGGTTGACCATGGTTTTGACATTGGTTGACCATGGTTATGACCTTGGTTGACCATGGTTATGACCTTGGTTGACCATATGGTGTTGACCATGGTTATGTTTTATAGCAAGCATGGTAATTCATGGTTGACCGTGGTCATAGTTTGACTATGGTTTTCAGCTATGGTGTCATTTAGTGTTTTTGTTAAACCATGGTTATACCAAGGTTGACCATGGTTCAGCAACCATGGTTGACCATGTTAATCCACAGTTGAACCATAGTCAACCACGGTTTTGAAGGACTCCATTCGCAGGGGTAGTTACAGTTCTCTCAATACATTAGTTACAGTCCTCTCCATACATTAGTTATACAGTTCTCTCCATACATTAGTTACAGTCCTCTCCATACATTAGTTATACAGTTCTCTCCATACATTAGTTACAGATCTCTCCATACATTAGTTACAGTTATCTCCATACATTTGTTACAGTTCTCTCCATACATTTGTTACAGTCCTCTCCATACATTAGTTACAGTTCTCTGCATACATTAGTTACAGTTCCCTCCATACATTTGTTACAGTTCTCTCCATACATTTGTTACAGTTCTCTCCATACAATAGTTACAGTTCTCTCCAATAGTAGTCATATTCTTAGAGTGAAGTAATTTCAGTTCGAAAACCATTCAAAGCCATTATTTATTTTAAAGGATTCTAAGCCATTCATTGTTCTAAGTATGGATCGACGTGTGTCCGTTGCATTTACAATTATTATACTAATGACATACTATATTTTTTTCAGAATTAAAAACTAACCCACATTAATTTTAAATATATTTTTCTGTCAAAGTGAGTGCAACGCCCCTATGCTTGCAACGTAGTTTAAATAGTTGTGGGTTATGAGGATCAAACGAAATCATTGAAAATGTAATGCTTATATATTTCAATCCATACACATGCCTACAACTTTCTTCTACATTGCCATGTGTTATTTTATAGCATGGTTATAACGTACATATTTAATTGTTCATTTCTAATTAACTCCAGAATGAATTTGTTTATGAGGAACAGAAGATTCGGTATTACACGTGCATTGCTGATGGTGTCACTCCTTGTAATTGTCGTACTGTTGGGTGAGTAGTTCATTTACGTTACAGTTCATTCCCTGTCGGTATTACTCGTGCATTGCTGGTGGTGTCAGTCCTTGTAATTGTCGTACTGTTGGGTAAGCAGTTCATATACGTTACAGTTCATTCCCTGTCGGTATTACTCGTGCATTGCTGATGGTGTCAGTCCTTGTAATTTTTCGTTTTTTCGTTATTTCGACGGCGTTTTTTCGTCTTTTTGTATAAGGAGATCATATACGATCTTCTCTTTCCCTGCATATGCATGTTAATAGGGTAAATATGTAATACTTGCAGTAAGTCACATAAAAAAAATATGAAAGAAAAGCTGTATGAATTCCATCTAGTGCTATAGAAATAATAAAATTACGCTGAACAATAATATTCGAAAACACTTTGACGCTGGATACTGTTCAGAGTAATTCAATTTGTTCAGAGTAATATTTCCTCATACACATTTAATAACCTATAATAGTGTTCTGTTTATTTTGTATTGAGATAATCTTCCAATATTATAGGTTATTAATTATTAATGGCGAAATATTACTTGGATATAGATGTTTTGGCAAGGACGACGAGCTTGCGACTTTATTGGGTCGACGGTAGGGTAAGTTTGAGGTTTGTGTTTGTGATGTCTTATTTGGTCTTTTATTCATCTTTAAATTTGTTCTTTGTTTCTGTGTGTGTGTGTCTGTGGTTGACTGTCGTCCTTGAATGCTGCTTTACCTGTTCGATTTTTATATCTATATTTAAAAGTAGTATTTCTTTATTTTAACCTTTTAATTGTAAAAGTTCATATATTTTCGATCGATATTCATTGTTTGGTTATTATTTTTTTATCTTAACTTTATTATTTCTATAGCATTGACTGAAATGTTTATCTTGTCTTTTTTCATAGTCATTTTAGCGCATTATTATACGGCACGAAATGATCAGCGTATGACGTCGGTTGACGACTTGCAACATTTATTCGGCGCGAAATGATCAGGAAAAATAGGAAAATGGTTTTTAAGCTAATCTGTCTTCACCACTCCATATTTCGTGTATTGACATGCGGCTATTTAACTTGCTCATTTGATTAAATGTGGTACAGTGCGGACCTACGGTGCCATTGTGTTTGGGTGCTGTAGATTTTATATAACCATTTTTTTCTTTTTCTGTTATTCACATTTTTAGAATGGTTTAATGCTACAATAAAAACAGGATATAAACTAGCTGATATTACTATATAATTATGTCGCTGTTGTGTTGTTGTTATTTTTATTTTATTTTTTTTCTCGAGTGAAACTGGCACTGTATGCATTTAATTGCTTAAATATCCTTCATACATTACACTAGCGATATCGTGATTATGAATTAAGAATATTATGAACGTCTTAACCAATGAGTGTTTGTCGGATTTGTAGTATTGTTGTGTATATGGATGTTTGCGTGTGTATGAATGTTTTTATATGTATTTGTAACTTGTATAGCATTATTGTTCGAAGGTCACATTGAAAATAAGTGTATGTATTTTATATGCATAACTTAATGTGTTTTAACCTTCGTTAAATAAAGCAATTATTATTATTATTAATATTATTATTATTATTCACAAACTGCTTTTCTGTGCAGGTGTTATTATGAATAGTGATTCGCACAACGAATATACAAGAACGTTTCCGGCTAATGCTGATCAATTGTTAATACCCAGCGACCACGCCATGAATAAGATGACAGATTCGGAACTTGTTTTGCTTTTCGGAAGGTACGTGTTTGACAGTCATGTTTGAAAACTGATTCCACGTTGGATTTTGGTCTTTCGTAGACTGTCGCATTACAACAAGTGTCCGATCAGAATTCAACAGGAAACCAGCTGACATGTCAGTTGGTTCTCTGCTGGATTTTGATCTTCTGCCAATGTAAAATATAGGATTACAACGGTGGGCCAGATTACAATTTGTAAAATGGTATTATGGTTCAATGTTTGGTCTATGTATAACGTCGATCTGAACATCAATAATAATAATTTAAATGTGTTGTTTGAACGAAACGTTGCTTTAAAATAACGTTATCCTTGTTTTGCATGTTTTCTGATGTTTAAAATCCTAACAGTTGAAGGACGTTACGTCAGAGGTTTTGGTATGTCACTTAATACCTCCTCAATAGAGTATTTTAACAAATTATTTTAGATATTATATACAGTACTTTTTCCAGTGATGGAGTCAAACACATCCCATAACTGGTAAAATATCAGCATTTCATATTTAAGTGTAGTGTTTTATATTAAGTCGAAACAGTGGAATATGACACTTTGTTGTTGTTGTTTGCCGAAAGAAACCCGCCACTCTTATCGGCAAGAAAAAAACAACAGCGGATGTATATTTAATGAATTGATTTTTTATATCATGTTTAAATAAATTAATAAATCTTTGATAGTTATATACAGCTTTTTTAAAAAGCTAATTAACTTATATATCTTTAAAACAACATTATATACTTTTACAACAACATTACGTATCTTTACAACAACATTACGTATCTTTACAACAACATTACGTATCATTAAAACAACGTTACGTATCTTTACAACAACATTACGTATCATTACAACAACATTACGTATCTTTACAACAACATTACGTATCATTACAACAACATTACGTATCTTTACAACAACACTACGTATCTTTACAACAACATTACGTATCTTTACAACAACGTTACGTACCTTTACAACAACATTACGTATCTTTACAACAACGTTACGTATCTTTACAACAACGTTACGTATCTTTACAACAACATTACGTATCTTTACAACAACATTACGTATCTTTTACAACAACATTACGTATCTTTACAACAACGTTACGTATCTTTACAACAACATTACTTATCTTTACAACAACGTTACGTATCTTTACAACAACATTACGTATCTTTACAACAACGTTACGTATCTTTACGTTGTTGCGTATCTTTACAACAACGTTACGTATCTTTACAACAACATTACGTATCTTTACAACAACATTACGTATCTTTACAACAACATTACATATCTTTCAAACATCGTCTAAATGTATTGTTTGTTATTTTTTCTTCATGTTGACTTTATTGTCAGAGATTTCCTTTTGAGTTGACACTCAAGACGAGATAATAGCGAGGTTGAGTGTACATAAAGACCTACGATGCCACTGCGTTCAAGTGCTTCGGTTTATATTCGGTCATTTTTCTATAGGATAATTTGAGAATATGGCCTTTTTTCTGTAGGACCGTTTTTCTTAAAAGTATTATTGGGGAATCGACCGTTGCAACTCCGTTCCCCACAACTAACAAATATCACCCGGTCAATTTCCCAGTGAAGAAATACCACGACCATTATTCAACCTACAGAAAAGAATGACCATCTTAGTGTTTAAAAAAAATTCTCTCCGTAAAAATTTGACCGACCAGGGGTCAATATTAAAGGTGTAACGGTTGTTTGACGTTGACATTATTTAACGTAAACTATTGACCACTTTTCTGTTAAATAATAAACTCCCACCTTAGAAATGTGAATTCCAAGTAAATAATAAACATTTTGCTCTAATATGTATTTGTTATATTGTATATTTGTATTAAACAATAAACAAATGTCTGTTTGCACTGGTACTTGAGTGGCCATATACTGTGTTTGTTATTTATTTTTTAATTTATATTCGCCTACCGCCACTACAAATACACTTAAGTCCTCAGATACAAAAACGCTCTATTTAAATAGTCTTTCAATTTGTACAAGTCTACAAGGCCTTGTGGTTTCAGGGAAGGCTTTTAAGTGTTCCCCTATAAAAGTATACAAGTATATGTAAAACTGTGAACACTGGAACACAGGGCAACATTTAAACACAATGTTCACCATTTAAACAACTTGGTACAGAATGACAAGCTCATGCTAGATGCAATATATGAGAGTCCTAGCTCGTGTGGTTTCAGAAAAGACGATTGTTCAAGTATTTCTCTTTATAAGTCTATGCAAGACATGTCACGCTAGGGGTTGGGTCATTATTGACATACCTAGTAGAGGGCTATAAGCTAAAGCTACGTGCACAAATTTAGATTCTCCAGTTCTTGTAACTTCTGAGAAGAGGTGTTTATTTTTTTTAATGTTTTTAAACTCTATGTAAAACTGTAAACCCTGGACGGGGTTAACTTTGACCGAAGGGGCACTATTTGAACAAATTTGATAGAGGACACACATCTATGTTACATGCTAAATATGAGAGCTCTATGCTTTGGGATTTGAGAGAAGAGTTTTCAAGCGTTTTCCAGTATGTCTATGTAAAACGTACAGTTTGTCAAGAGTTACTTTTCCTTAAGTTGTTAGAACCCATTGTTCACCCCTAGACCTCCTTGTAAAACACATGAACTCTCTATTTATATATTTGTGCCAAAATTGACCCCAGTGAGACAAAATACACATTTGAATGGCTATGTTTTCTTCTGTAAGGTAATCCTCATTAAAGAAGCACCCATATAGTATTTCAGCACAATTAGTACAGCGGCTTCAGAGAAATTGTTGCTAACGCCTAATCTATATTTAACATATGAAATCTATATACAAACTTTGGACTCGCGAGGCGGGGCCTTTATTTAACCCGGAGAAAGAAAAAACACAAACTTGATAGTTTAGTATGTAACGATTAATTCTAAATAAAAAAAAGTCAGTATTTATGGTGCGGTTCTTGAGAATAATATGTGTAAGGCTCGTGCTATTTTAGTAACTGTGGCCGAAAAAGCGATTGACTTATGTTTTATTCTGTAAGGTACTCCTCGCATCCATATACAATTTCAGAAACTGTTGTGTGTTTTGTTCTTTTAGATATACAAGTTCATTACAGACACTTTGTCGAAATGTGCAACGCGTTGGGAGTATTTATGATGGCGGCAAAGAAGTATGCAACGACGCTGCAGTTAGACCAGGAAACAACTGCTTGATTTATTCATTTGGGTAGGTTGTTTTTGTAAGCCTTTAGTTAACTGGTTCTGCTGAAAAAGTTGTCTAATACCAATAATTAACACAGAAGTATAGTATACAAATTCATGGCGGCGAATTCAATTTGTGATTATGTTTGATAACTGTACGTGGTAGGAGAAGTATGTAGGTGAATTTATGTCACACTCTGTTTTGAAATAGTTTCTTTAAATGATGTTTCGCATCCTATAGCATCAATAGTTTTAACATATATCTATCTAACAATTATATTATGCAAAACAAATTTCATTTATACTTTTGGTGCCCAAAAGGTCACATTAATACTTTTGGTGCCCAAAAGGTCACATTAAATGTAGTTTAATTGACATTTGCGTATCTTATCTGTTGCGATTGCATTCGTGTTAATGCTTTAAAGTAAGACAAATGTTGAAGTGATACAAAAGTCAAAAAATGAAAAAATCACATGTTAAATATTTGCACAATATGATAAATAGAATAAGATACGCGAACACACGCACGCCCGCACGCACGCACACACACACGGTGTTGTTATATATCCGTGATCTTGTTCTATTTCAGTTCCAATAATGAGTTTACATTTGAAACGCATGCCATCAAACTGTTCAACTGCGAAGTTCACGTGTTTGATCCAAGGTAAAACATGTTTTAAACGTTTCTGTCAAGATCTATCCTACATATCATGATATACGAGTACCTATCCTACATATCATGATATACGAGTACCTATCCCACATATCATGATATACGAGTACCTTCTACATAATAAAATGTGTTAACTGTATGATTTACATCATGAATTTAACAGTTATGGATGTATGATCGATGATCGATTGATGTATAAATATATGGATACATATATCATGGATAATAGTTGTTGCTAGATAGGTACGTTTTCAAACAAAGGGCGACCTCCATGGTGCGGGTTGATAAGATGTTATGAGTTTCAAACCGTTTAACATTATGACAGACAGATATGTGCAATCTCTATTGTTGTTGTACTCTTTTTTATAATATATGTTATTTTCTATCGTTGTATATTGTATCCACATACCATTGAGTAATATGTATAATACTTTATCATATACTTGCCTATAAATACGTTGGTTTTGAATATATGATGCGGCATAGACCAAGCTAGTAATATCAATCAGGATTTTGTTGCATGGCACACGGGTAAAATAAAGGGTAACACATGTCATATCACGGAAATGACCGAGTGTTCATCTCGATTCTTTTAACGGAGTGATACGGAAATTACCGATTAGTTACGATTGTTCCGGTTGCGCGAACATGCATTTAGGTATTATGACCAACGGGAATAGAATGTGTAAGACTATATTATAATACATATATGCGCAAAATGAGAATATGGACAATTCCGGAATTGCTCTGCGCAAAGTAAGAATTCTTAAAATGCGCAGCATTATCGGAATTCTCAAAATGCGCGGTTCAATTCCGGAATAGTCCGTGCGCAAAGTAGGAATTGGGACAAAGTAAGAATATGTTCGTTATCGTCAGTGCGCAAAGTAGGAAATGGAACAAAGTAGGAATATTTTCGTTAATCATATTTGCGAGTATACAATTTGAGTTGCGTTTCCTTCATTCAAATAGTGAACATATCAGCAGTATATTAGTATAAGAAATTCTAAAGTAAAATAACTATTTAATCCAGAAAATATGATGCATACGTCAGTAGGTAAAGCTAAAGAAACTAAAACAATTTTATTTTGAATCTTTCGTACGTATAGTTAAAATCACTAACATACTGTTATATAGTTTGCTAATTGCGCTTGACAAAAAAGCATACAAATACTTGAAAGTGTGTGTTTGTTTTAAAGTGACAATGTCCGTAACTTTTAGCTTATAAAACACACACTAATTACGTTCACAAACATTATACACTAACAGTATTGAATAGTTACTAATTAAAAGCAAAATTGTTTGACGGAATTCAATCGCGGTACAAAAAAAAAAGAACTACCGCTTTGCGAGTTTGAACCAGCAGCGCAAACTAAAACTACACTCACGGGTAATAGACGACGTCGCTCTTACCTAAGCTATGCGGGCCATACATATTACGCAATACATACTATGTAGAAAACCTAATGCGCTAATGGCAGTCACGTGATCAGCATAAAATGTAAATAAAATGGGTCCCACATTATTTACAAATAATAATTTAAAAAAAAATCAAACTCACGAATGTATTACTACATACTTATTTGGGTCTATGCTCATGTTTTCATGTATACAATTCACTAAATAAAAGTCAGACGGTTATTTGGTTATGCTCAATATCAGCTTACTTACGGACAGTGTCCCTTTAAGCCGACAACCGTTGGAGTTCTTACATACCGATTAGGAAATCCGCGTTTTACATTCCGGATAGAAAGTTGTTGTTTTTTGCATTCGGGATTTCCGCGTTTTACTTTGATTTGAATTGGGTTTTAAGGCGCACCAACACATGAAAGGTTATATGGCGCCTAACAGGAATGAAAATGCCAGGCACATCCTCCACTTACATCAAGATAAAATATGTAGAATGGGCCTAGAACCTTCTTACCTGAAGAACTGCAGAGTTGCTGCAAATTATATAGTACACACTCCATTTACGATAGAGCCACGTTTTTACGTACGCGGTGTCATGATAAAGACCTTGAATACCTTGAATCTTGAATGAGCATGGTAAAAAAAAGAAAAAATTTAATTTGAATGAATATGCATGAGTGGTTGGTGGGGGTGTGGGGATGAATGACGTCATTGTGCGAAAAAACAAAAACATGTTAAACTTTACTTATTGGCAACGTCAACGCACAAAATGTCAATGATATGCAAGAAAAAGAATCTATATGAAATGAAATGAAATATGAAATGAAATGAAATGAAATGAAATGAATGAATGGTGTTTTATGGCATGTCGACAGATAAATAGGTCATATTTTGCACAAAAATTGACGAAAGATGAAGAAGTGAAATAGTAATTTAGAAAGTAACGTGAAAATGGGCTGATTATACTGTGTTATAAGTGCTAGCATTAACATTACATCAATAGTGTAACTTTCGTATTAAACAATATTCGTATTGTACTAAATCTGTTAAATATGTTTAAATACATTTCGAAAGACATGCAGCATTAAACAATATCGTAC
>JAWPHD010003880.1:10000-203231 GCA_037043455.1 Cyrtodaria siliqua | reverse complement strand
CATTTGAACTCTTTAAATATTCTGCTGCACATATTCTATAGGACTTTGTGAAGGAGTTGGAGAGACTTTCAAATTATTTCTGAAACTCTACTCTAACCAGTCATAACGGAAACGTTGCACAGAAAACTGTTTCAAAGAAAACAAATCAGAATTTCGAAACTAAATCGCCTATAGTGGGAGCCGGTGTCTGCGTTAGAAATGCTTAAAGCGTGACAACGACGATTTAACATCAAACTCAAGACACATAGATTAGCAATTATCTTCTTTTTTTTTCTTTTTTTTTTTCTTCTTTTTTTCTCCCGTTACCGTAAAGTTCGCTTGCGCTCGAAGTGCCTTCGGCACTTCTCGCTAGCTGTGCTCGCTATAAACATAGTCTACATTTAGTATAGCAAACATATACTTGCATTCTCATATAAGAATCATATGATTTTCACAAGATTCTTATTTAAAATGATTCACATATAATTCTTACGAAAACCTATTTTATATAATTATTGTTTGCAATAACAAACACATTTTCATATGATTCTCATGAAAAATGTATTTTTCAACATGTATACGATTCTCATATGATACTTATATTATTCTTATATGAAATGTTTTTTACCAGAATCATGTACTGCTCCTTTTATATAAGTATCATATACTAGGTATCATATGAGAGTTTTATAATAATCATATGATATTTATATGTTGCAAAATTGTTAGTGTATACTTCGCGCTTTTTCTTCTTTCCTAACGGAAGATTTAATAACCTTTTTGCTTGAATGTAATAATAGTTATAGAAACGTAAGGTTTCTGGGTTAAATGAGGCGCATGACTGATGTTAGGCAATTACCATCAGGATAACGCCTTTACTAATGAGAAGGGCAATGGTTATACGTATATCATTGTTTATGTGTGATTCTGGAATGTCTTTATACTGTTTTACTTCAGTTTTCTCTAAAAAAGAAAGACATTTTTTTATAATTGATTGCATTCAGTTACACAAGTATGTATCGCCACATGTGCTCCACTGTGCTAATAGATATTCTTAATGTATTCGTCTATTTAATAGTCAAAATGAACTTTTAGCACATTCGTTTAAGATATCTAAATAAATAAACATTAAATAAAGATGTTAATCTGAAGGTTAATCTGACTTGTTGATAGCATTTAAGACGGTTTTATATACATGTATAATAACCATGAACCGGTTTATGTGATTTTATCGTTATTGCATATGCATATTACTATATAACAGTGTCTAAAGAAAATAGACCTTCATCGCTGCAAGAAAAAAACATGACCATGAACTTAATTTGCTTAATTGTCGTACTTCATTCAATATAAATTCAATTTAGAGCTGCATCTCTAAGCCAGAAACAACATACATATATATCGTTTGTATTAGTGATTATCTTAAAACATCAAGACGAATGCGTGTACTTTAAGAACTACTTCACCTTCTGAAAATAATAGTATTACCTTGATGACGCACATAGTAAAGTGGTTTCGTCAATCATGAATACATGCAAATAGTGCGAAACATAATATTTCACTTCTTTTTCAGAAAACTACAAAACAGATTAATTAAAAATCCATTTACGTGAACATTTTATCGGCGAAATGATACACTAAATCGTATTTGTTCCATCATTTTTCAGGCGAACATCTCATAAATCCTTGAGACATGTCGAAATGTCTTGCACTTGTTTTCGTCATAAAGGAAACGCTGTTTTCCGGCGCAGATTTGTGGTCTGAAAATAATACTAATTATAAGAAATATAAAAAGATCGGACAGGGAAAGTAGCATTCAAGGAGGACAGTCAACCACAAAACACAGAAACAAGCACGCAAACAGACAAACAAGAAGGCAAAACCAATAATAAATGCAAACGACATCACAAACACAAAAGGGTTAAGCCATACGATATCGTTCCTTTGAAAACTCAGGCACTTTTTATACATTTAATTTTAATTTTGAAAGACCCGTAATTTATCATGTTTGATTGAATCTTAGTTGTATTAAAACATTTAGTATACAAAACATTATGCAATGTTCTACTTCATACAAAACTATATGTCTTGTTAGCATTCTCCACCAGAACAGAGTTTTTTTGTAAACAACATGTTGTCTTTGCTCATGAGTCATTTTGACTTACTGCAATTGATTACATGTATTAATACATTGTAACGTAAAAGCAAAACCTACGTATTATTATTATCTGTGTTAAAATTGTTAGAAGGTTTAATGAGAGATGATTTGTCTTTATTATTTCATAACGTACATCGTGTTTAGTTGACTGAGTTTACAGTTTGCCACTTTGCTTACCCATTTCTGTCATTGTACGATGAACTGACAGATTGTGGATCCTATGACGACGTTTACCTGAATCCTGAAGGGGATGGTAATGTTGATGTGTGTCTTTAACCTGGCCTTTTTGTGTCCGTAATGTTGTATTCTCTTGTTGTTCGGCTTCATTGAGTATTTGCTGTTTGGCTTTCTATGTTTTGCGTTTTTATATTCATATATACATGATCACCTGTGTGTTTGCCTTGAATGTGGATGGTGTTTAACGTCATTTTCCACACAGTTCAGGTTATGTATGATTTTGTTAGATGATATATTCTTGTGGAGAATTCTTTATTTACACTGTCCCGTTAAACTGGAATAAAAATAAGATAAAAGTGAGGTTCTTTCATCTTAAAACATGGTATGAACACACAGTGGCCTTTTTGCCGATTACTGTTGTAACAACGCTAAAGGTAACAATTCCGCTAAAGGTAACAACTGCCGCTAAAGGTAACAATTTCAACGCTAAAGGTAACAACCTCCGATAAAGGTAACAATCACCCCTTCCGCTAAAGGTAACAAGGCTAACGCTAAGGGTAACAACTTTTTTCAACATCTACAGTTTCAATAAAAATTGAGTAAACGGGTTCTTTTTAGTTTCTTTGGCAACTGTGGCGTAAACGCTGTTACCTTTAGCGGTAGAGTTAATTGTTACCTTTAGCGGAGGTAGTTATCTTTAGCGTGGAAATTGTTAACTTTATCAGCGGTTGTTACCTTTAGAGTTGAAATTGTTACATTTAGCGGCGGTTTTTACCTTTAGCGGATGTGTAACCTTTAGCGTTGTTACAACTGTTTATAGCGGTATATGTGTTGTAAACTCTTTTAAACTGCTGGTGTCGCAGATTTTGATATCTCCTTGTAATTGTCGCTTCTTTTTATGCGTGTTTTTGGTTGACTGTATTACGCTATATTTCATGTTCGACTTTGATACCTAATGTTACAAGTGTGAAAACCGAAGTGCCATGTTAATGTTTAACCTGCTAGATAATTCCTTAGTGCATTCATGTATAAGGAAATACACAAGCAGTAACTTGAGAACACTGCTGGGATAAACATATTTTTTAAGAAATACTTCTTTACAAATAAAAGTAGGTAAACGTAGGTAAAGCAGTCGAACAGAAATTATAGCAGAATAGAGCCTTGGCAAATAAATAGATTTCGTTTCTAGTCTGTTCACGTCTTGAGTAAAAATAAATATTTCCTACTATTTTGTAATACCGAGTGCTACCTTAATTTCGATGTGCCATATTTTGGTGATTATTTATTTACACTGTTAATTCACACAGTTTATGGACAAATATTATAACTTGCATCTGTAATATATACTAAATAGTTGATCCCTTGGAAACAACAAACATAAACAAGAGAGAAAGAAGCAGTTTCGGTTTTATCGAGTCTGTTTATGAGAAGTAATGTCAACGTAAAATCGCATACCTTCGTTAATGTATTTTAAAGACAACGCGCTTTTGTATGTATTTGTTTCTTCCTTTTTTAATATGAACGTTAAAATGGTATCATATTTTGTCAATAATAATGATACGATATCTCGTACATTTGTATTTTTAATTTGATTGGATACATCGTGTGTTAAAGTGATTCTAGGAGACGTGAGAGCTTACAATATTGTACCTTATAATACCTCTCATGAACAGACTCAATAAAACCAATTGATCTTCTTTTCTCTCTAGTTTGTGTTTGTTAGGTCTGATCTCACCCTTTAATCAATGAAATAACATTCTCTTTTCTACCTATGGTATGCCTTAAATCACGCCAGATACCGCTATATTAGACTGCCAGCGTGTATTTATCAATTATCTGGCAATAGTGTGCAGTTATACAATTCAGATGTACCTCATTTCCCCGTGCAGTCACGCAGTGGTAAAAGTAGTCTACGTCATGCAATAATACTTATTTTTACATACAACTTAGTAGCGGTTTTCAATATATGTTTCTCTCCGAGACTATCAAGAAATGTTCATATGATGTTTAAGAGTTAAATTTGTAATTGTGACTTTGGACCTTCGGAGGCTAGATGAAGGGTGTATCAAGACCAATTAAATGTTATCGAACCTGTTCATATAACTGTACACGGTATAAGCGTTTTCAAATTATCGCTTTTATTACTTTCTCATACAAATTGTTCTCTCGATATATATACCATAATGTCCAGTTAATAAATAATATTTTCCGTTTCATGATCTTTATGACTGCATCGATTCTTACTGATGGCGGAAGATATAATTATTGGTTCTACGCAGGAACGATGCGGTGATCTGCCTCTACAACAAAACGACATATAACATGTGCTACAAATGACGTAAAACACCATTCAAACACATACAGCATTGGCCTGTTGGTGGCACAGTATGTTATGATCGCAGGATAGCTCTGCCACCAAGTCTTTATAATTTAAAACGCAATGTAAATACTACAAGTATAGCAAGTTTATATTTAAAACATAGTCGCTCTGACCCTTTATACAATCCAAAATCAGTGAGTATCTGGATTACAGTATTTGTCTATCAAAGTATTTAGTTGTTTACTACATACCTAAGGCGTCGGTATCTCCGGAAATAAGGCCTTGCGCTTACAGATCTCTGCCACGCATGGGTTCGCTGGCGAAAGCATATATGATAAGGAAACTTTATCCTTCATCTCATCTCCCTCTGAGGTTGTTGTCCCAATATAACCTAACATAATGTGCTAACGGAACCTAAATAAATATAAAGATCGGACAGGGAAAGTAGCATTCAAGGAGGACAGTCAACCATAAAACAGAAACAAACACGCAAACAGACAAACAAGAAGGCAAAAGTAATAATAAATGCAAACGACATCACAAATAAATAGGGCTACCGCCTTGGAGCGGTCAGTGGCAAAGTAGGCCACTGGTGGTTTAAACCGGTTCTAGGATGCACCAAACCTCACACTTACCCAACTGTCATCCAACCAAAACAGAACAGTACAAACAAAGAAATTCCCGCCATGACCCAATCTCAAACCAACAAGACAGCATCAATAGGCAATATAAATAAAACACAAACATGCTCGTATAAATATAATGCAAAAAAACAATAGCCTAGAAAGTCATAATGAAGGTACTCAATGACTTGGCAGAAGCCAGAGCAACAAGAGAATAAACTATCAAGGGCACGACAAGAAAGATCATAGACAAACATCAAACGCAACCGTCCCAATGGGCTTTAAGTAGGCGTCATCATAGGGTCCACAACATGTCCGGTCATCGTACAATTAAAGATGAAAGCATAGTGGCGAACTGTGAAAGGGTCCACCACCAAGCAAGCACTTTTTAACAAGTTTAACAAAGATAGTATGAAAGTGATTATGACCAAGAATCTTACGAAGTTGATAAATCACATCACCATAGAAGTCAGGTTGTGATAGTCCTTGTCGCAGAAGAGTCCTTAAATTACTTTTATATTTGGAAAGAAGATCAGGGTTACGATAATAACATTTTGCAAAGGTTTTACGAAGTTTATGGTAACGGTAACCCTGATTGAGTAGCTTTTTAGTTATACAAAGATTACGAATATTAAAGTCCTCAACTCGAGTACAAGCTCTTGCAAAACGAATAAGTTGAGACACATACACCCCATAAGAAGTTGCTCGGGGAACATCCCCATCCAAGTGGGGATAATTAACAATGTCAAAATTAAAATCATCTCTCTTGTCATAGATTTTCTAATTATTTCACCATTTTCAATCGAGAAATCTAAATCAAGAAAAGAAGCGTTATTATCAGATATATTAGCTTTGTTAAGCTGCAGTTCTTTAGGATAACTATTATTAACCATAGTTAAAAAGAAAGGGTTGTCAATGTTCAATATGCCATCCAGATACCGAGAGGTGTCATTAATGGCTTCAATAACATCTGCCTGGGTATCTGGTGAAAGACTCAACATGACATCTCTTTCATAGCGAATAAAAACAAATCTGCGACAAGTGGTGCACAGTTTGTACCCATAGGGACACCAACAAATTGTCTATAAACGGTGGTTCCATACCTGACGAAAATATTATCTAATAGGAAGATGAGTGCTTCACGAACTTCATAGCAAGTCCACATAGTATAATTGTCTAAACTGCCGTTAATAATAAACGCTTTAATATTATTACATGCCGAAAATGTAGTATTTTCTCTACCGAATGTTTTTTGAATAAGAAAAATTAGCTTGTCTTTAATAAGATGTGGTAAGGTTGTATACAGTCTACAGAAGTCATAAGTGCTTATTGATGAAACCCGTTCATTTTCATTTCATAAAATTCCTATACAATTTTCCATTATGCTCATTATATGTGTTGCTCACATTATCGATAATTTGAAGGGTTATTGTAGGATATATATATTATTTAGTCATATCCCACGAATGATAATCGTGGAGTTTTATTCCAACTATGCTTAACGCATCCGCTACTTAAACTTGTAGTATTACCTTTAACAATTTCCAGTAACACTCTATTCTGTATGGAAGTGTAATGAAAAGGAAACATCAATCTTACAAGATTACGTTGGTTCCAGAAAAAAGACTAAATGCCCACGTTCAGAGAATAAATACTCTCGCTAGCTATTAAACTTAGCATGCGAAAGGTTTTCGAACTCATAGTCCAGTTGAGTTGCATCTGTTTTACGTATACTTATGTAATTATGATATACCGACTGTTCCATAAAGGTCAAGTGGCTAAGAGAGGGTTAAGCTGGTAAGTTCTCGCATGCGAAGGGGATAATCCACACACACCATGTTGCCAAGGCGAGTTGGTTATTGTTGTTATATCCCAACATTCATTAAACCGGTATGTTGTACTTGACCTAGACACATTGTGTACGTTAATTTTACTACATCGTCGAGGCAATGACAAAACGTTACCTATCATCACAATTCACAATGTTGGAACAAACTATCTGGGTTCGGATTCGGTAAAGATACAGAGATGGTGAATAATCAGTTGTCATTAGAACCGTTTTAATTCTTTTCGTAAATGCATGTGTCTGTTAGACAACATCTAACTTCAACAGACAAAACTATGCGAAATTGTGCGATGATGCACATTTCAATATAAACATACATACTGTTTTGCTTTGCTTTATTTATAGTGTGTATCGTTATCAGGTCATGGGTCTAAGTACTGTATATTTTATTAAATATTTTAGGAAGAGTTGTTAAAATAATGTAAAAGTTAAATGTATCTTAAATACTTTGGTGAAGGAATTCTACACAAAGTTTTGTACATGTTATTGAAAAGGTATGTAAATAAAATAAATATAAATAAATGCTATTAAATGTAATACGAATCAGATATATTGCGTCTGAAACATATATGTGACTAAAACATGTTATAAACTTTCCGGAGTTCAAGTTTGCCTTTGCAACACACATATGTTATATTATTAGAATTGTTAACGTTATCTAAGTGTTATTAATAAACTTAAGATTAGATTTAGCCTGGCGAGGATTTCATTTTTTTTTTTATATTTCAATATTTTATTTCTTTTATTACATATATGCAAAAACAATATACGGTTTATGACTGTACAAAAGTTACATATACATGAATGTAATCATTGAATAACACTAAACAGTCATATTAAAGTGTCGTTTTACATGTATGTATTCCAAGAAATAAGTTACATTCAGCGGCAGAGACTAAAAAGTAACAGAAATTAAGAAGAATGAATGAATAAATGAATGAATGAATGAATGAATGAATAAATGAATGGTGTTGACACCCAAATAGGTCATATTGTGCGCAAAAACTGATGAAAGATGAAGAAATGAAGTAGTAACTAAAAATGAGTGTAAATATATAAAGATAAAACTATTTACAAATAAGGTACGGTACGATATGGTAGTAAATTAAGAAGAGAAAAATATAAACTAAACAGTAGAGAGAGAGAGAGAGAGAGAGAGAGAGAGAGAGAGAGAGAGAGAGAGAGAGAGAGAGAATGTGTAACCGAATACTGTTCACTTTTCTGTATTTAAACGTAAAACTTCCCACTTTTTTGAGTGGTATTCCAATTTGTCTTTAAAACTGGCTATAATAAGCTCTATATGTTTAATTGTGTTATGTATTTATGTATGAAATGTATGTTGTAAAACTAGGAATCTTTTTTGCATACTTATTCTTGAAAAGTATTTGGAAAGTCAATGCAAAAGGAATACTTTCGCTGTTTGCTGTTTAAAAAGTTATGTTTTTCTGTCCAAAAAGCTCTATTAAATGGACATTCCCAAAACAAATGTTCAGTTGTTTCAACGTGCATATTGCAAAAATCACAGAGACTTATGTTACTAATTTTGCATTTATATTGAAATTTATTTGTGGGTATAATTATCATTATATATTTATATTGAAAATATCTAAAACAAATAAGTATAAATGTCGAACAGGAAATGCAGCTTTCACAGAACACAGTAAACCCAAAAACGGACAAAACGGCAAACATGAATTTAATTGGTATTCTGTTTGCATGCGATCACCTTGAATGTTGTATAATAATTTGTCGGCACTATTTGTTTCCCTATTTGTTTCAATTATCTGGTTTCGCTATAGTGTGTTATTCTGTCGTCTGATTTTAGTTCCTGTTTCCATTTGTTTGGTATGCTTTGAACAATTGTATAGTAGTTCAGGAATTCAGAATTATGTATGTTCTATAATGTTTATGCAAATGTAAAAAATTATCTAATTCTATGGTTATGCAGTTGTTTATTATATTTAATACCCAAATTATCCCATGTTTTTTCTGCTCACTCGACCCATTCTGCTTTTGCTCTAATTATGATACCATTGGTCTTTTTTCTATAATATTCGCATAAAGAAATTAGTTTCTAAAATAGTGTTAATCGCATTTTCGTTATGAGGGTTTGATGATAATTATAATTCTAGATTGTCAATTTCATCTTTTAGTTTAACTTCTTTTTTTAATACTTTCTTTTTCTTGAGCGATGCATATAGAATTGTCTCATTACGGATTGTGCCTTTAACTATTTTCCAAAGAGTATTGCGGTTTGAATCTTTATTTATATCGACTATTTCTTGTATAGTTTGTTTAATTTTAATTTGGTATTCTTTTTCTAAAGTTACACTATTGTTCAATTTAAAATACCCAGGTCTGAGCGGTGTTTTGTCCGTATTTAAATTAAAATATACAAGAGAATAATCTGAACATAGCCCTGTAGATATTTTACAAATAAGTATAAAAGTCAAACAGGAAATGCAGCTTTCACAGAACACAGTAAACATAAAAACAAGCAAAACGAAAATCATGAATGACAATCTTAATATGGAATAAAGGCATATGACGTCACGAACACAAAAACGGTTGACAATAGGGCTACCGCCATGGAACGGTCAGTGGCAAAAAATGCCGCTGAGGGTTTAAACCAGGTTCTAGGGTGCACCAAGCCTCAGACTTACTATACAGTCATTCCAATAAAACGAGACAGTGTAAATAAAATATTCCCCGCCATAAACTACAAGCCGAGATAGAATTAACAATATTTGAAGACACTAAAAAATAATCTAGTCTGCAAACTATTGGGGGTTTATGGTTTGAGTGCCACGTATAGTGTCTAGTAGTGGGGTTAAACGTACACCAAATATCGTTTATATCGTTATTTCCAATTATATTATTAATCTTTTCTCGACATTGTTTTATTGTTGTTAACATTACCATTTTTCTTGGCTAAACTTACATCAATCACAGTATTAAAATCCCCACCAACAATTAAAGTATCACTATCATTTAAAGTGATAAACTCTCCAATAATTGACAGAAACTTCAAATTATCAGATGCGTTATTCGGATCATACACATTCAACATTAAACATTCTTGTTCATCTATGCTTATCTTTAATGATTGCATCCTACTATCTATAATGATTTTATGTTCCAATATTTTTTATGAAAAATTCGAGTTAACAAGGATGCGCACGCCCATACTATTTCTACTTTTTCCACTAAAATGTGCCATTCTGTTTTCCATGATCTAAATGTATTTTCTTCGCAATGGATTTCTTGTGAACAAACAAATTGAGTAATTATTTAGCTTGAACTATTCAGGAATGTGTCGTCGCTTGCGATAATCGCCAAGTCATTCACATTACATGTACATTTTTAAAACCGTCATTTATTATTGTCATAAAATTTATCCTATGACAAGTATGAATTGTTTGAATAGCAATACAGTGTATTACCATTGAACAGTACAGAAAAATGTTAACGCCTAAGTAGACTATCGCGCAAAATGAGAGTGCATAAAGAGAAGCCAGAGTTTTAGTTTTATTGCGATGACACTAGATTAAAAGTGAGGTTTCAGGGGTGCATCCTAGAATCTGGTTTAAAACCCCAGCGGCATTTTTTGCCAGTCACCATTCCAATGCGATAGCCCTATTGTCAACCCTTTGTTTTGTAATAGCATATTCCTTTCGTTTTATTGAATGTTGAAATTGTTGTATGTTTCGGTGGCTGTTTTTGGTTCGAATATCATATCTATCCTTAAGGATGAATTATACAAAGTAGTTCAGGTAATTAAGCCGTTTATTGAAAATACATTAGGCCAGAGATTTTTAATGTTTTGCTTCTCAGATTCTTTTCTAAAAAATGTTCCACAGGTAGAGGAAAGCAAGTTTGAAACTGTTTAAGTATGAACATGTATCCTGTTATGGTGTTTTAATTACTTTAAACCATTGGGTGATAGATACCTTTCAGTTTTACATGCGCGTTTGCGAAACAATTGCAGCAATTTAAACTCTGATCTCTATCTTAATCATTTGAAAGATAGTCCCAATTGTATATGTGGTGATGGTGTTGAAGATGTTGAGCATTATTTGTTTAGAAGCGTAATTTTCAGGAATGAAAGACGGCACTTATTTTCAGACACTCGTATATTTCATCCTTTAAGTACTCACAAACCTTTACACGGGATCGACCAACTAACGGACGAGGAAAATCATATTCTATTTACTCAAGTTCAAAACTATATTGAAAACACTAAACGATGCCAAAATCCTTAACTTTGTATCGATACAACGTTGAATTTGTCTATATCAACTGTCGCTATGTTTCTATCAGCTTGAACGTGGATATGGGGTGTTATTTTGGTGGAGATTGCGTGGGGGTAGAATGGCATGACAGAGTTTAAATTTCGTTTTTTTTCTCTTTGTTTTTCCTTATCAAGTTCATAGTTAAATGTATTGTTACAATTTCAAACCGATAATCACATACACTTTTTCAGCCACAATGGAGAGAATTGTAACTAATGGTGTAATAACTTGTAGTTCAATCCATTTATCCATTTGCATATGTTGCTATGAATATTGTGATGTTGAATTGATGTATTGTAACATATCTGCAATACAATATTATTAAATTAAACCGCCAATAATGCATCAGCGTGTTTCAGCACATTGACAATACATTTACTTCACAATGAAAATAATAAAACATATTGTTAACAAATGTATATGAAGCACTTGTGCCCTTTTAAAATTGGCATCGTTTAACAATTTGTTGTTTAATGATTGATGGCATTTTCATTGTGTTTACCGCATGAAGCTCTTTCTTAAAAATCAAAACCTTACGTCAAAGGCAAACACCATCAATCCTATATGTCCTCCTAATTGGTGTTGCCGCCCGTTGCAGTCGAACAAACTCGCTAATTTCCGTAGATTATCGGAAATACTTAATTATGAAAAAAGAAGTTACAGCAGTTGCGATTGATGAAAGTGCTTGAGGCAGTTCTGATTAGGCTCGTGGTTAAATCTCGCACTATATATATATATACACTTCTGCCAATCTTTTGAACATAGTCGTAATTTAAATAGAGCTGAACCATTAACGGCCATTTACAAAAACACCAATACAAATGGCATTGATTGGTCAGTTAAAACGTCTATGTCATTTACACCAAATATAGCCTGTTAATACGTCTTTTTTCTCGGTGTTTATTCTGCAATTGTACATTTGTCATTATCCGGAATTGGTCTGAATAGATTTTCAATGTAGGTACAAACATGGCAGGGTCAACTTTACCAACGTTCATTGTCCGTCAACTTTAACAACGTTCATTGCACATACTGAACATTGTAGCTGTACAAGAGTTTGTACCTACATGTGGCATGTAAAAACCCATGAGAGGCCTATTCTGGAGTAAGTCTGATGATTCGTATTTCAACAACAACAAAAAATGGTATTGACTGGTAACGCTGTGCCAAATAAAACGTCTAGGCCATTGACATCACATTTAGTACAGCCTATTGAAACAGCATCTTTATCACTTCCAGATCATACAGCTCACAATTAGTTACTTACCTGTAACGCCCACGTTCCTGTATATTTCATATTAATGCGTTGGTATCACGCCCATCTCAATCCCGCTTGCAGGCAAACACTCATTATATGTTGATATTCGAATAAAGGACATCGTTTGATCTAGACGGAATGAAATTAATATTTTCTAACATAAGTCTATGCTATTCCTGTCAGTGATAGACGTTCTGTTTTCTTATAAATAGTCTGAAATATTTATTTTTTATGAAAGTGTTAGGGTACGTGGAATTTAACAATCATAACAAACCGATTAATGTTGAAACTATAGCGTAATTAACAATTTCTATGAGCAGTAAGCCATAAACTCTAGTACCACATTGCATCCTGATAGTTTTCAGAATTATTTGTGTCCTAGATGTTGCTAAATTCTTCAGAACTGTACAGTTTTGCGATCTTTGAATGTATTTGTACCGCTACATATTGTACATACTGCACACTTAATTCCATATATTTTCCAAGGAAATCCCAAGAGGTTTTGTAAAAACAGTAGTAGCAGTTAGTTAGAGAAAGGACACAACTGTGATGTTGTAGACGTTTAAATCACAGTACACGTTGTAATAAGAAATTCATAAATGTTGAGGTTCCTCTTTGAAAAATTAACCCAGTTCAGTACTGGTCTACTATTTACCGTAAAGATATTGCAAAATGTTGCATCCTAAGTTTTCCTTTCAGTATATGTCTTATTAATCTGTTGTAAGTTATCTCTGCTATGTGCAATACAATTTAGGAATAAGCAAAGAACGGTGTATTTTACACCCGTACTGTAAGCAAAATAAAGGTAGATATAAAAATCGAACAGGAAAAGTAGCATTCGAGGACGACAGTCAACCACAAACACACACAAAAACAAAGAACAAATTTAAAGATGAATAAAAGGCAAGACACTTGAAGACATCACAAACACAAAAGGGTTGGCAATAGGGCTACCGTATGGCACGCCGATTGCACAATAATAACGAAAACCTAAGTTCTCAGTCAGAATGTAACTTAGAAGAAAAAAACGTAATAAACATGTTCAAAAAAGACATATTTTTACAGCAAATAATAACGTCATGGATAAAAATAAAAAAGGATAATAAACTAAACATTGGCAAAGAAATAATCTGGAATAATGCTCAAATACAAATCGAAGGAAAAACCCTGTTTCATAATACATGGTTTAATAAAGGAATAAAATTCATAGAACAAATATATGATTACAGGAAAAGAGATTTCTATACATTTGTAGAATTTAGTGAACTTTATGACATACCAGTTACAGATTTTCTCAAATATAACCAACTTATTTCAGTTTTTCGAAACAGTGGAAAGATCGTCTTAAAATTGAACAAATTAATACCGAACCTTTACTAAACAAAACGTTAGCAAAATTAATTACTTCAGAAAAGGCAAACAAGTTTCTTTACAACTTCCAAATAAACAAAGAAACAATACAGAAAACAAAACAACAACAAAAATGGGAAAATACGTTAAGCAAAACCGATCTTAATTGGAATAAAATATACACAAATCCGTTTATATCCACAATAGACTCCAAACTAAGAAATTTTCAATATAAATATTTAATGCGAATTATTCCAACAAATAAAACGTTGATGAAATACAAGTTGGCAGGCTCCAACCTTTGTAACTTTTGCAATATGAACATTGAAACATTAAACCACTTATTTTGGGAGTGTATGCATGCGCAAAAGTTCTGGCTTGATCTTACGATATACTTAAAAACTTTGAACATTAATTTAAATTTAAATTTAGAAACAATATCATTTTGTTTAACTGATTCAACAGTTGTAACAAACTATATAATTTTATTAGCAAAATATTTTATATTCGTCAACAAATGTCAAAACACAGATCCTCATTTTATATTTTTTAAACAATATCTGTATAAACACATAGCAATCGAGCAAGAAATAGCGCTTAAACAGGATAAATTAGAACAACATGTTAAAAAATGGAGAGTCTTTCTCCAACAGAATATTTAAAATGATACGAATTGGAAAAGCTACAGATCTCTATATCTCTCTCATACTCCTTCTCCTTTTAGTATCAACCTGCTGATACTCAACTTTAATAAATTATTTCATACGATGAAAATCACAGGGATATGATTACCGACGGTGCTACCTTCGGAGAAACTTGTATTAGTAGTTAAATGTGTCACATTAAATGCACTGCTATAAAAAGAATTCTGCCAATATACATAACATGATAATCATATTAACACATGCATTTTAAAAACAAAATTATATATCTTTATAAATTACAAGACACATATATGTTTGAAAACTCCCTGTACAATATTGTTAGTTATGATTTGTATTATGCAACACATTGATGAAATAAAATATTAAATTAAAAAAAAAAAAGTTCTCAGTCAGAACCTAGGTTCTCAGGGTTGAGAACCTAGGTTCTCAGCGCCAAGTGCACAATAATTAGTAAAACATAGGTTCTCAGACGAGATCATAAGTTTTTTCGAAAACCCAGGTTCTCGGTGCGAAGGTTATAACCTAGGTTCTCCTTCAATATCCTAAGATTACACGAAAACCACGGTTCTCGCAAAACTTGGGATCTCAAATTGAGAACCTCGGTTCTCGGCGCCAAGTGCACAATAAATGACATTATTGTCGTTTGAGAGTAGCGAATTAGACGATAATCGATTTCTCTTGATGTGAGTGATTCTCATAGGGGGCGCACTCTCAGTGGAGTGCACGTGGCGTGTAGAACGCCAGTTTTTGCCATTCAGCGTTGGATGACTGACCAGTTAACACGTTAAAATTTTAGATTGGGTGGTATTATGTTACACAGCGAGAGACCTATCAGTGGACACGCTAGCACACATGGAAAAGAAAAAACTATAGATAAGTATCGTTAATTTACAAACGGCATTTATAGGATCAGTAGTTTAGCTGGCACAGGTGTAAATATTTAATTATTTATTTGTGTTTTCTACACGATTGATTAGTCGTACATGTCTTTTCATTACCTCAGGTTTCAAAACGATTTGAACAAGATGAAAATTTCTGAAATGTTTATATTTACTCAGAAAATGATAATAGCAAGGAGGAGATATTGTTCATGGTGGCTGTCAGTTATTGTAAAATGTTTACAACACAATTTTAGTTTTGTATTTCGTCACACGTTGCTTGCACGCGAACGTCATGCATGGTTGTGTAAATGCGGTACATTGTATCACCAATGAAAGTATACGGCTAATTATAATAGAGCCGGTACAGTGTGAAGTGCCTACGGCATTGTAATCAAAATGCTGACGAGTGTTTGATTGCTAGATAAATGTATATCGATAATTTTCAGAAATCCGTGATGAGATGATCGGTGCACAGTTTGTGAAATAGTAATGTCCTGGACAGATGATAGGTTAGAATCTGACACGGTCGCAGAGATTCTGGGTTCGTGTTCCGTTTGAGTACGTTTTGAGAGGAGGAACACTTGATTGTCGTGTCATTCCGTGTGATGTTATTTCGTGTGGACACGAATTTAAACTGTAAGATTCAACCGTAGACCTTTTTGCTACATGCGGATTGCTACATGCGTGGTAAAACTTGGAACAATTACTTGTCGAGTGATTTCATGAGGGGTGCACGCATTTAGACTGTTTGATTCAACAGTATGTAATGTTAATACGAGCTCCCCTGTATAGGACACAAGAAAACGTGGTTTTGCGTGTAAAGTATGTGACTATAATATACCCTGCTTGGGGTGGTAAAGGGCGTATGTCCGGTGCAATGAGCCTGTATCGGCTTATTGGTTTCTATGTGCGGGTATCTGCACGTAGGGTTAGGTAAAAATGCAAGGAAACTGATGTATGTGATTCATAATTTATATTGAAATGTTAGCTCCCCTATATAGGGACTTACCGGTAAATAGACGTATGCCATGTTACAGCGATTCGGTATCGATTTGTTGGTTAATAATTACACATAGGGTTATAATTTATGTGAAAACATGTGATGTTAGCTCCCTTATATATGGGTGGACATAGGCTTATACCTTATTGCAACGAATCGGTTTCAACTTGTTGGTCACTATATGCGGATATTTGCGCATAGGGTTAGAATTATATATTAAGTGCATGTGATATGTTTTATGGGATTCATGTCCCTGGGCACATAAAATGTAAAACGTGCTTATGATACTGAAATTTAAATAGGTTTACATGAGAGCTAAAGTAAGAAACAGAACTTGTTTAATATCAATTACAAGGAGTCTGAGTCGATTAGACACGGGACGTATTTATGTTTAAATTCTATGAAATAGTGTACAAATATTTTGGTTTTAGTCCGAACCTGTTTTATATCAATTACAGGTAGTCAGTGTTGGGTAAACACAGGAGGTAAACATGTTTAAATTCTATGAAATTGTGATGATTGGGTTTTAAACAAACTTGTTTTATATCAATTACAGCATGAAGTCATTGTCGGATATTTAGATTTAAATTCTAAAGTCTAGTGTACCAAATACCGTGGTTTTAAACAGAAATTGTTGCATATCAATTACATGGAGTGGGTGTCGTGTAGACACAAGACGTATTTATGTTTAAATTCTAAGGAATAGTGTACCAGTATCTTGGTTTAGAAATGTACCATATGTCATATGTTTAATAATGGAGATTTTAAATACATATATGTCATATTTTGGTTTTAAACAAAGTTGTTTTATATCAATAACATGGAGTCAGTGTCGTATAGACAGACGTATTGAGGTTTAAATTCTATGGCATAGTGTACCAATATCTTAGTTTAGAAATGTATCATATGTTATATGTTTAATAATGGAGATTTTAATTCATATATGTCATATTTTAGTTTTAAACAAAACTTGTTTTATATCAATAACATGGAGTCGGTGTCGGATAGACACAGGACGTATTAAATTCTAAGGTCTAGTGTACCAATACCTTGGTTTTAAACAGAACTTGTTTTATATCAATTACATGGAGTCAGTGTCGGATAGACATAGGACTTATTTATTACCAATATCTTGGTTTAGAAATGTCTCATATGTTATATGTTTAATAATGGAGATTTGAATTCATATATGTAAGTGACTTGGATACTAATATTGGTTGTTACACTTTTGAGCCCGTTCTTTTAGTTCAGTCGGTCGTCCAATGGCTTATACCAATAAATAATAAATATACATTTATAACATATTGTTGTTGTCGTGTTACTCCTATGAGAAGGGTGAGTGTTAAGAGAAATGACATTATTGTCGTTTGAGAGTAGCGAATTAGACGATAATTGATTTCTCTTGATGTGAGTGATTCTCATAGGGGGCGCACTCTCAGTGGAGTGCACGTGGCGTGTAGAACGCCAGTTTTTGCCATTCAACGTTGGATGACTGACCAGTTAACACGTTACAATTTTAGATTCTTAGTAAATCCTGTTGCAGTAACTTACATATTATGGACTTGAAGACATTTCAGGATATTGATGTTGTCCGAGCTGTATTGGTTCCATTGATTATATAAACGTTTGTACTTTTGATAGTTAAAGATCAAGTCCGAGATCTTATCCTGAGTGATACCTTGAATAAAAATGTTATCGGATACATGTTTCCCATACGTGGGTTTTTCGCGGACGGCTCGGTATCACATTGATGGTGCTCTGTTTAAAGTACGGCGTGATTGGTGGAGCTGGTGCAGTGGGGATGACATTTTATATCTTAGAAATAATAACATTTGTTTAATACAGTTTAATTTTAATTTATCACCAGTGATATCAAGTAATTCCGTCGAAGGAAATTGTATTATATAAGGGAGAATACTGGGATGATTGTATGCTAAAACAGTAGATATAAAATCGTATCTCCTTTGCTTATTCAGTTGTCGGGAAGTATTGCGTTTGCTTTATATGTACTGTATAGTTCGCGTAAGCGATCTGGGATCAGTTTGGCATATGTCATGTGAAAATAATAGACTGGCGCAAGTCTGTGATGAGAGACTGCTATATAAAGTTGCAGTTCCTTATGTATCGTGTTATAAATTGAAGGTTAAGTGTTTGTTATTAATTAATGTTAATAAGGTCAGTCAGTCGGTCGTCCAATGGCTTATACCAATAAATAATAAATATACATTTATAACATATTGTTGTTGTCGTGTTACTCCTATTAGAAGGGTGAGTGTTAAGAGAATTCTGAAACTTTGGTGAAAACAAACGTACCTGAGCTGAGATCCTAAATTTTGATGGATAAGCCTTCTCAGATCATTGGTTAAATTACTTCGCGCACTTCGCCAAATCCTTTCCCAAATCTACCAATATACACATATAACGAGGCAAGAAAGTATATGTGCATAGTGTTACTTCTGAAACAAGAAATTGTTACACAAATCTACCCAAATCCTTGCCCAAACCTACCACTACACATAATAACGTGTCTGTCTGTCTGTCTGTCTGTCTGTCTGCGTGCGTGCGGTTCGAAATATTAAAGATCCAAGAGAAGAATCCATCAGTTACACGCCACTGGGTTTGAACTTTGCGCTTCAAGCAAGAGAACTACTAGTTTTAAAGTCTTTGGTATGACCCTGTCGGTGATTGAACATATTATCTACTGTATGCGATCAAAATCAGCTAAAATAGGTGTACATGTAATACACATGTTATTTAGTCTGACATAATATATAAATATATTCCTAAATATTCGCAAAGTAAAACTAAATCCGCGGTCTTAACAATAACAAGTTGTATAAGTGTGTTTAGACATTATCAATTAAAAGTTGCATCGTCACACACACATTAAACATAATTGCATGCATAATATTATTGTATCAATGCATGTTTTCTCTGCGACATACCCATAATACGGCCAAATATAAGTGTGTGCTATTGCTTGGAACGGTCAGTGGCAAAACATCTGGGGTTTAAACCAGTTCCTAGGGTGCACCAAACCTCAGTCTTACCTTATAGTCATCCCAGTAAACGGGTCAGTGTAACTAAAGATATCCCGCCAGGTTATACAGCCACATTAAGGGGTCATTGTACTGTTGTCGTTCTATTGTAAAACATGTATGAAATGTATTTGTTTACAACTGATGTCCAAATAATGATATTATTATAACGATAAATCACTGTAAATTGTGTGTTTTTTTTCTTTCTAAAATACCATCACACATAATTAGAAACTTATAAACTCATAAACTAATTATTTTGCTTTCGAGTAATTAGTTTTAATAATATGTATGGCTGCTTAATGAATCCACAAGAAGCACAAAATGTATGCCATCTTTGCAAACAGTGTTCTAGTGTCCGTTACGTTTTTATTTTGGTGTTACTCTGGATTGGTTTACTCATTGGCTGCAACTGATGTGGTTGTTCAATACAAACAATTCTGTATACATCTTGGGGTGTTTACAATTATGCATTTATACATATATACTGAAAGGAAAAAGAAACGTGACACGGGAATTTCCGCTATATATTGTATAATATACTGAATACTTAATACCATATATATTCCAAGGAAATCTGAAGATGTTTTGTTAAAAAAACAGTTGCAGTTAGTAAGAGAAAGGACACAACTGTGATGTTGTGTGTGTTGCTTTCTAGGATCCCTTTTTCAGTATTTATATATATTACATTATTTACAACCATACCCTGCCATCAACAGGCAAATGTTGTATTTGTTTGAATGGTCTTTTACGTCATTTGTAGCGCATGTTATATAGAGGATTTTACATGAGCGACTGTGTATTATTGATTTTAATAAACGAGTTGGATAAAATATTAGGATACGAGGCTCTTGCCGAGTATCCAAACTTTTTATCCAACGAGTTTATTAAAGTCAATAATACACAGTCACGAATGAAAGATTCTATTTATCACATAACACACCTACGACATGATAGTTTCACTTTAATGTTGTCAATTTTCATTATATAAGGCGGCAATTTGTAAGACCAACCATGACGTCGTTTTGTTGTTTACATGACGTCGCTACGTTATGCGGCAGTAGCTTCGTTCGTCCTACAAATAATGCGACACCTTAAACCAAATGTAACGTTACTAACATTCATTTTATAAAGTAAGATTTCAAATAATGATAAATAGTTAAGGCGTCTGAACGTACCAATCAGTATCAACTGGGTACAACTACAACAGGCAACAGGGAGTACCAGGTACCTACAACTGTCGACAGTTTCCACCGGGTACGTACCGTATGATATACCATGCAAACAATTGGGATTAAATGTTTTACTGTATACAAACACAGTCATTCTGTCCTCAATTGCATCTGTAATACACTAGTGTATTACGAGAAATAAGTCATGGCTTTATTGCACTCCCAGAAGCCATGTTATGTGATAAATGACGTTTTGTTGTAGAGGCAGATCACCGTTCCTGCGTAGAACCAGTAACGTATATCTCCCGCCATCAGTAAAAATCGATGCAGTCAATAAGATCGAAATTCGTAAAATATCCGCGAGTCTCTTGATTACAATATTTGTGCCAGGTATAGCGCAAAATAGATACCTGTAATGTAACATCACATCCGTATTACTTGTGCACGATGTCATTGTTTATATTCGTTGTTGACGGTGATCTAATCAATTCCTCGAATTGTCCTACACGTTTTGAAACTGCACTCCGATGCACTGCCCGAATATGTGTCCTATTTTGATTCCTCAAATTGTCTTACAAGTTTTGAAATTACACTCCGATGCCCTGCCAGAATATGTGTCAGTCTTGAATTCAATTTGCAGATTTGATACTGGTCACGGCACAAACATCGTAGAGTGGTAAGGATTACCGAAGTTGAATCTTGCTACTTTTGATTTGGAATGGCAGTCGTTTTGGGATTCTTATGAATCGACTATACATACAAACCCTTCACTATCTGACGTACAGAAGTTCAATTACCTCAAATCACTTTTGCGAAATGAAGCTCTGCAAACAGTGACAGGATTTTCACTCAATAATGCAACTACAATAAAGCCATTGCGATGATGAGTCAAAGATACGGACAAGAACACAACATTATTCAGACATACATGCAAGCACTGTTAGATATTCCCGACCCATTTAACACACTTGCTAGTCTACGCAATTGCTATGACAAAACCGATATTTACGTGGGAGGTCTGGAATCACTTGGTCAACTGGTACATTCATACAACTCTCTGCTTGTTCTCGTTATATTGAACAAACTGCCAGGAGAAATTCGTAGAAGTCTTGCCCGAGAACATAAATTAACAAACTGGGATTTAAACAATTTACGGAAAGAATATTCAATGAATTGAATAATATGGAAGCAGGTAAAGTCATTGAAACGATTGAGGGTCTGCCGAATACTGCTGCTTTCTTCACAACTACCAAATCTCGTAGTAATCCTACTGCGAAACATTCCCATCAAAACACGCACAATGCAAAATCTACTATCAGATTATGTGCTTTTTGACAGGAAACTCACCAAACTGATAGGTGTACGAATATAACTGACCATGACGCACGCATGTCGATAGTGAGAAACATGGTAAGATATATATATATATATTTATATTGCATATTTTAATAAATGTCAAACAGAAAACGTATACATATATAGTATCGTAGGCTGACTGATATTATAGATAGACAAAAGGGTGGGATGGTGGGAATTTGCATATATGTAGATTGTTTTAAGTTATAACTGTCTGGTGCTTTGTTAAAGCGTCACGTGGAGTGATTCTAATGGAGAAGATAATTCGCATAACGTTTCATACGTTATATAAACTTTTAGCGTGATAACGACACTTACGAGAGGAGCGTTCAAATATGAATGCAATTCGGTGCATTTTGATTAGTAGTAAACGAACAACGCCAAAATAATTATCTCATTCCTTCAAAATATTCACCACCATGTGATATACATAATTTCAGTCTTCTAATCCTATTTTTAAAGGAGTTTTCATAATCTTTTCTAGGTATACTGTGCAGATACTGGAAAATAGCTGAACCGAGATTTTTACGTGTTTGATATTTTCTTCCGGCAAGGTATTTTTTGAGTCTTGGAAACAGAAAAAAGTCACAAGGGGCAAGGTCGGGCGAATACGGAGGGTGGGGAAGCTCAACAACCTTTTCCTGTTTCAAAAAGTCGCGTACAATGGCCGCCTTGTGTGAAGACGCATTGTCATGCAACAGCCTGACACCCCGCACACCCGTTGCTGGTCGGCGTTTGTTAAAGTATTTCTTCAATTTGTGAAGGACCTTGCCTTTGTAAAATTTGGCATTTACGCATTTTCCTTTTGGTACGGCAATTTGAATGGTAGGACCTTAATTTATAAAGAAAATGGCATACATGACCTTTCTGACGCTCATGGTACGTTATGCAATGCAAGGACTTTTGCTTTCTTTGGTGGCCCATATTTTGTTCTGGATCTTTCGCTTGGGCTCATAAAAATGAACCCACGTCTCGTCACCGATGTCGACATTTGCAAAAGATCGAGTGTCGTATTTGGGGAGCTGTTTCGACAATCGTTTGGCCATTTTAACACGGGCAAGTTTCTCGTCTTCTGTAAGCAGATGGGGTATCCTTCTTGCACTTATCTTCCTCATTTTTAAATCTCGCTTGAGAATTGTATGAGCAGCTCCTGCTGAGATGCCAACGCATCGAGCTATTTGCCTGGTTGTAAATCTTGCATCAGTACCTACAATTTCTTTGACTTTTGCAACCATTTTTGAGGATGTTGCAGTTTTTGGACGGCGTGCATGAGGCGCATCTTCCAATGAAATTATGAGTAACTGATGAATAAGACATTTCATTATCTCCATAAACAGTACATATTTCATGAAATATGTCCTTTGCCCCTATACCAAGAATACATCGGTTCTTTATATAGGACCGTATTTGATCAGTGAAAAGTGACCTTTTCCCAACCATTTTAGCATTAGTGTACACGAGTAGACAGTGTTAATCGAGCTATTGTAACAGCTAGACTGAACGGATTTAAACATGTGTGGTATCAATTGAAAGTTTACACAGGCCTCTATGCGATACAGTTAATTAACTCGTAAAAATCGTGGGTACAAGCGAGATATAACTCCAGTTGCATTCATATTTGAACGCTCCTCGTACGTATAAATTAATAGATGATTATTATACTCGTATATTAATAGGTATCCGGGTAGAGATTAAGTTTACATAAAAACCTTTATATACCATACATTTACATTGATGACACCTTATAGATTACACTCATAACGAAACGCTTTGTTTGATGTGGGAATTCATAGACAAGTGTATGGAAGTACAGAAGAACACCAGTAAAAAATATTGAAATTTTCATTTATTTAAGAAATGACGAACTTATCGAATAGTCATAGCATTTGTTTATTAAATCAATAATATATATGTTTTCACATCAAAGGTGTGGGGACTTAAAAAACACAAATTGCCAAAAACAATACCCCATCCCAACTAAAATATACATAGAGTCTACATTTATTTAGCAAACATATAATTGCATTCTCATATAAGAATCATATGATTTTCACAAGATTCTTATTTAAAAGGATTCACATATAATTCTTACGTAAAACCTATTTTATATAATTATCATTTGCAATAACAAAAACATTTTCATATGATTCTCATGAAAAATGTATTTTTCAACATGTATACGATTCTCATATGATGATTCTTATATGAAATGTTTTTTACAAGTATCATGTACTGCTCCTTTTATATAAGTATCATATACTAGGTATCATATGAGAGTTTTATAATAATCATATGATATTTATATGTTGAAGAATTGGTTGTGTATAATGTGTGCTTTTTCTTCTTTCATAACGGAACATTTAACCTTTTTGCTTGCATATAATAATAATAATAATAATAGAAACTTAAGGTTTCTGGGTTAATTGAGGCGCGTGACTGATGTAAGGCTATTACCATCAGGATAACGCCTTTACCAAGGAGAAGGTCAATGGTTATACGTATTTAATTGTTTATGTGTGATTCTGCAATGTCTTTACGCTGTTTTACTTCAGTTTTCTCTATAAAAGAATGACATTTTTTATAATTGATTGCAGACAATTAAACAAGTAGGTATCGGCACATGTGCTCCACTGTGCTAATAGATATTCCTAGTGTATTCGTCTATTTAAAGATGAATGGCCACCCTTTTTGTAGAATTATCAATTAAAAATGTAACACTTAAACATCATATGAACATTTCATGATAGTCCCGGAGAGAAACATATATTTAAAACCGCTACTAAGTTTTATGTAAAAATAAATATTATTTTCATGACATAGATACTATTTTTCACACTGCGTGACTGCACGGGGAAATGAGGTAAATCTGAACTGTATAGCTGCACAACTATTGCCAGATAATTGATATTTACATTTACCTGTGGATTAATTTACCTGTTCAAAGTTTGCTACGTCATCAACTAAAATCGTATTCTCGCTTTTAACAGATATTGCAATGTGTGAATTGTAACTATCTGTTGTTGTGTATTGAATTCTATTTAAATAAGCATAAACATGTTCATGAAACAAACATGGCCGGGGAACTTTAATAGTCAAAATGAACTTCTAGCACCTTCGTTAAAGGTATCTAAATAAATAACCAATAAATGAAGATGTTAACCTGAAGGTAAATCTGACGATGTTAGCATTTAAAACGGTTTCATATACAGGTATAATAACCACATTGTATATAATAGAGGCATATGAACCGGTTTATGTGATTTAATCGTTTTTGCATTTGCAAATTAATATATAACAGTGTCAAACGAAAATAGACCTTCACCAAAGCAAAAAAACAACATGACCATGAACGTAATTTGCTTAATTGTAGTAGTTCGTTCAATATAAATATCAATTTAGAACTGCATCTCTAAGCCAAAAAAAACATACATATATATCGTTTATATTAGTAATTATCATAAAACAAAACGAATGCGTGTACTTTAAGATTCTGTATGTGAACTATTTCATCTTCTGAAAATGATAGTATTACATTGATGACGCACATCGTAATGTGGTTTCGTCAATCATGAATCAGCGCAAATAATGCGAAACATAATATTTCACTTCTTTTGCAGAAAACTACAAAACAGATTAATTAAAAATCCATTTATGTGAACATTTCATCGGCGAAATGATACCCTAAGTCGTATTTACTCCATCATTTGGCAGGCGAACAGCTCATTAATCCTTGAGACATGTCGAAATGTCATGCGCTTGTTTTCAACATAAAGGAAACGCTCTTTCCCGACGCAGATATGTGGTCTGAAAATAATACTTATTATAAGCCATTCGATATCGTTCCTTTGAAAATTCAATTGCTTTTATACATTTCATTTGAAAGACCCGTAATTTATCATGTTTGATTGACTCTTAGTTGTATTAAAACATTTATTCTAACACGACCTGTGCAGTCTTTCATATACACAAAGAAGATAGACAACTGGATGTTATTCTACGATAAAATACAGCTGTTCCATTAATTCCCCGCGTATATTTTATCCGTTGGAAGCGCCACGTTACATGACGTCACTTGGTAAATATACGTCACGAAGACAAACTCAACAGTAATTTTAAAGGATATATACAATTGATTCAAATCAGTATGTATGTCCCTTAAATCGATAGATACCATTAAAACATTACCAAAGCGCATTTATCCGATATATGTTATTGTCCGTAGTACTAGTAGCAGCAAGTAATAGATCACACCTGGCGAAAAAATGTACTCGCTTATCTCCCTTGGCAATGACGTCATGTGCGAACTTCCATATTGATTTGATACACGGCAAATATATGTCGAATACGATTCCGATCTTCGGAAAATTGAAACGATCTACTTAAATAAGCGAACCTAGGTTACTTGTATGAACCAAGAGTTGACACGGATGATAGATGATAACAACAGCGAAGACCATTATTCGTGTAGATGTGATTTGATCCTCAAAATCGACATGCAACGGATCCGTCTTAGCGGTGAGATTTTTGTTGTGGATTTCGCTCATTGCCGAACTAAAATTAAAATATACTTCTATCAAATGGGTTTTGTATATTTTTCACAAACTCGACACTTCTTACAAAGAAAGAAGCGGAGTTGCGTATTATTTTATACGGGTTTAAACCCCTTTTCCCCATGCATAGTAAGACAGACGTCGAGAGTGCGTGGGTGGGGTAGTGAACAGTTCAATACGAACATGGACTGTTTACAAAACAGTGTATTATTATTTAAATGTTCCAATCAACCATGTATTGGTCAGTGTAAGGTTTCTATTGTCAAAATCACCAGTTGTCAATTTGCATATGAATGGTGATGTCACCGGTCAACGTTCGTATACCGTTAGAAAACGTACAAACATATCAGTGTAATAGTCCTTGATATTTTCATAAGTACCATTCTAAATAAATCCTTTGAACAGTCTGAAATAACACAGAAAAGAAACAAAAATACCAAAGGGGTTATTTCAAGCCACTGAAGGATACATAGCAATCCATGCAGGACCGTGTCTACTCTTAGGAGCCCAAATACAGTCCGATACACAAGACCGTCTGGTTTACACACCTTAGCTTTTCTATACAATGTTACATCTCTAAGTAATCCATTTTAATTTCAACAGTGATCTTTATAAAAAAAATGAAGACAAACTACTTATTTTTAGTATTTTTTTTATTAACCATCATGTTTGTGTTATTTAATTCAGATGTTACTCCCACTTACTGCAAGATGACGACAACATTGCCAAAAAGTGTAACAATGAGAACACGAAAGAAGAAGGCTGGATGTGCAGAACAAAATATTTGACGGAGGCTTACTATTATGCCTGCATAGAATAAAATAAAATATGAAACATGTGCTAGTGAATTTCAGCAGACCACTTACGCCCACATCTAGTCTGACGTGACCTAACTGGACACGGCGGATAGACCCATGTACTGCAGTCTTACCCGATAGCACACGTACAAATTCTTGTATTATATCTCTCTCAGGCAGCAGTTCTATACAAGCAAAAAGCCTTCAAAACCATTTACGATAACAAAATCAAGCCTCAAATGTGACTGGAGAGACCGTGAGGATGAGCCCTCTTAATTTTGGGGTCAATGTCGTCATGACCCGATCATGAAAAACCTTACTGGAACGGTTACTTGTCAACCTCTTTGAACACGTTCATGTCACGAGATGAATGACTATGGTGAAAAGATAACCAGTGTTCATGTTTCGTTTTAAAGGTCGAGGTTGTCATAACTTGATCATACCAAACTATGTACGTGTGATAACTATTAACGAATGAGAGGATACGAGTAAGTGAATCGAACTGGGGTTATATGGCGCCAAACAGGGATGAACACGCCAGGCTCATCTCCATTTAAATCTAGATAAAATATGGAGAATGGGCCTAGAACCTTCTAACCTGCAGAGTTGCTGCAAATTCTATTGTAGACACTCCATTTACGATGGAGCCACATTTACAGACCTTCAAAAAGGCAAATATAGTCGGCTGCTTCAGTATGTGTAGGACAATGTTTACATCAGCTATTTTAGTTGACAGACAGTGGTAATTTGATAGTTACTGAGGTTGCTTAGCTAGTCTAGAAACATATACCTTACATGCGCAAAGTACATGATATGTGATATAGCCCATATTATGGGAGAAAATAAGGTAACACAAACAACATGTAATTTTAAACTTGTTTATTCGTGCACTATAAATAAAATGTAGATATTAAAAAAACATGTATTGCTTTTATTTTAAGTCACCTGTTAAAAGACTGCCGACAGCACTAGATGTAAATCATGTTTTAAAGGGACAATCTTGAGGTCTGTTTAACCATTGTTTCTGCAAACAAACCAAGGTCTACAAATGTGTTAAAGGGACACACGACAATCTTGAAGTGTTTAACATGAGTGTCTCGATTTATATATCCGGTATCAATTTTACTTTTATCCTGGTTACATTTAAATAAATCAGATTTTAAGTATTCATTATTTCGTCTTATTATACTACAAGTTTTAATACATTATTGGTGCATTAATATAAAAAAAAAGAATAATATGCAAAAATAGATTGCTTAATACTATTCTTATAATTAGTATTAATGATTGAACAAATGCAAGTTATGGGGAAAAACTAGCGGGACGCCGTGAATTTTTAAAACAATAAAGATTGCCGAGTGTCCCTTTAAAGCTGAAATTCGATTTTGATAGTATAATAATGTTTTCTTTTAACGTAAGATCAACTCTTGGTCATCAATTTTGATAAGTAATAGATAGAGTATGGTCTCATTGAGTTGGTTGATTTAAACATCGAGGTGTTTAAACTAACCATGAGAGATGAGACCATAATCTATTTGTTTTGTAGCATGTCTATTTCAGCTGTCTGCCATACTCTTAACTTCCAATAACTGGTAATTAAGAGTACACCAATTATTCTTACGTGTTATTTTCAATAAACGATTTACACCTTTGGAAATACAAAAATAATTTCAGCGACCATGCTACACGTGGCTATAATTTGCCATACATTTTAAAAACCAGAAGACAACAGTGAAACCTTTTATTTAGAATAATGTCGGATAAACGCCATATATCCTTTTAAAAATGCCGCTAAAGGCACAGACAGCTATATATATGTGGTTCAATACAGACTTGCTAAAATGCCAAGTTAGCCTTGGTGCAGACTCCTCCCAACACACTTTGCCTATTTAAAGGGAAGAGACAATTTGATGTTAATTAACGATTCTATCAGAGCTCCAGATAAGGTGCCTAGAACAACTAGAACGGTGTTCCATGAACACTTGTGTCGCCCGTCATGTGCTAATTTCAGCTTGGTTAGGTTGCAGGTTAACGTTTTATGAAAAGTGGCATATCTCTGTCAAAATGAAAGTCGGGAGTTCTTGGATATGTTTAACGATATTCCTTGGGGTAAGATGAAACTGTGTGTGAAATTTTATGAATATAGGTCAAATACTTTCAGGTTATGGCCAGGGTTGGGTTGCAGGTTAAAGTGTGACAGACAACGAATAAAATGATCCCTTAGTGTCTACCATGCTATGCAGGCGACACAAAAATGATGATAAAAGCAACAGAAATACCATAGCATAATGATCCATTTCATATAACACGAAATAAATGTATGATACATATTGAGCGCCATTGTTTGTTTTGGTCTGCTGTTAGTTTATAAGGAAATACCTATTTGAAACCAATGGGTGGGGTAAAATACGAAATGAAATATAAAGGGTGGGGTAAACATTATTTAAACATTATTTTACTCGATGGCAAAATCCAATTCTCAATTGAAAAAAAGTAATAAAATATCTGGAGCTCTGCAATACAGCTTTATTTGCACAACATTGTGGGTCGCAGCTTAGTGACATATACTAAAACTATTTACATGTGTTGATTAGTTTCCACGTTTTCAATCATTTTTTTAACTTGTTACACATAACACTGAAGATAACTATTTCACCGGCTATCATTTGTTTGCTTTCCTTTTCTTTTAAGGGTTGATTCTCACACTACACATATCATTTTTCACAAGAGTAACTTTCCCCTGGATTAAAGCTGTCCATATATCTCACATGGTTCTGTTTATCTATTAAATCATGCTTTTCTACTTTCTACAATAGTTTCTTTACTCTGTTTGAAAGGCGTGCTGTGAGCCAGTGGTGGTGGACGTTGCCTGCTTTCGTTCCCAGTAATGGGCCATGTAGTTTCTTCTGGTTGTCTGAGGTCTCTTGCTGTTTGATAACTGCTGCACATTTCTCGCCTCAGAATGACTTCACCCTTTAGTTCCTCGATATAGTCTGCAAATAGAGACATAGAAACATAAATAGTCGAACAATTATTAGTCCTACATTTTTATTTGATAGTTTCGTTCTATTTTCAGAAATAGTAGTAGTGTGTAGTTTCGTTCTATTTTCAGAAATAGTAGTAGTGTGACTGTGTATTTCTTTTATAAATAACTACTTAGTCTTAATTCGTTTTACACATATTCAATATGTGTTTAAGTATCCGTGAATAAATCGAGACTTTTAATGGGCACATATGCACTATTTTATGACTCAACATATAGACTGAGTTTGGAAGAACGGCTTTGTAGTGAAAATTGACGGTTTATCTTTAAAATTGTGTAATTACCTGGCTTGCATCTGTGGATAATCATAGTGGAGGAACTTGGGAGGCAAACTGGCAACAGACTTTGTGGAATGACTCGAGCGATGAAGTCTGCTGTGCTGGTGAGAGTTGCTTTACATCCTTGACAAGAAACTTTCTTCCAACAACTTTCTTCAGTTCTTCGTACGGCTTGAATCCTGCAACATAATATGTATTGGAAAAAATCACAGAGGATGAAACTATGATGTTGAATGAAAGGAGACAGGGTGGTGGATGTACATCTCAAAAGTGTATTCGTTACGGGTAAAACTGAAGCAAACACTTCTAGCGTAAGAATGTCCACCTCGCGTCCTAAAGTATGTTCGATCCCTGGCCTGGTCACACTAGAGTTAATAAAATTGATACTAGTTAGCTCCCTTACTTGCCGTTCAGCAAATAAACGGTAGTGCTAGGACTAGTCGGAACAATGTCAGTATGCGAATGGACGTGATATGTCATGTGTCTAGAATATGCCTGGCATTCCGGTGATGCAGCATTATAATGTTGCGCATAGACCTCATGGCTACAAATACACACTATCATGATGTGATGGTATATTTGAAGATTGTGAAAACAATATATTTTTCCGTATTGCGATATTGGGGAGTCCAATTGTTGACAGTTTATTTATTTCAACCTTCAATTGTTATATTTTGAACAAAATAATAGCTACATATTTAGGTCAACTGCATCCATTTGTAGTTCAACTGCGTATTGTAGCCTGTTTTCAATATACTCTTAATACAAGGTACGAAGCGCCAAATGGGGAAGGATTTGGGAGTAGGTGACCCCCTTCCACAAGGTGGTTTCCAGGGCTTTCCCCAATATTTATTTTCATCTTTGGACCAAAATGTTGGTTGTACAAGCTACATTTGTCAGGAATAAAGACATTTATGCTCACGAAAAAAAAAAGTAAATAAAAAAAAATTCCACCATTAATCCCCCTCCCTTCTGATTTTTATTTCATTTTCAACTTTTTTGAATTTTTTTGGATTATTTTTCCAGGTTACATATAATTATTTTTATTCCCAGGCAACGACAGTTAAACTCCTGTTCATACATCAATGGTTCATCGTGGCATATAGAAATAAGCGGAATATTTACAAATAGTATGCATAAATACCTTGAGTTTTAGTTTTTTCTGCTGCAGATTATGATATGACTGTTGCTGGTGTCGGTCGATTTTCTTTTACTCGCAGAGGGTGTTTTTACAAACACTGACGGAACTGCGTCCTTTCTCAGCCGTAAGAATGTCAATGTTCATAGATTTTAATAGGCCCAGATCCCTCTCGAATTGCTCAGACGTAAAATGCCCAGAGCACAGCTTTGAGTACCTATTTGGTGTGTACTTTTCGTGACATTTGACGCGATTCTGCCTCGGTATTGCATCAACCAATAATTTCAGTCGCTTTTCATCCTTCAGAGGAGATACATGCATTCCAATTCCCTTTCCATATGTTGTATCACAGCCATAAGCCGCACAAACAACCATTTTATCCGTAATAATTCCTAAATTATATATTTCGCATCTGTGTTATATATTGATAATCTGGGGATTGCCGACCAAAATCAAAAAATCATCAAAAAATCAAAAAATCATCAAAAAACAATAAAATCATCAAAATTGTAGAATTGACCATAACATGGTCAATATCTGTCAAAAAAATCAAAAACAAACATCAAATCATCAAAATTGTGAACTAAAATCACCAAAATTCTGGACCAAAACCCCATAACATGGTCAATATCTGTCAAAAAAAACCATAACCTACCTATCCATGGACTAGCTTCGCCCGCCAGGTTGACAAAATACATAGCCCACCTGCCCATGGCTCAAATATATATATATTTCTAGACCAAAATATATATATGGCTTGGCTTCGCCCACCATAGCTTCACCATGGTCCCCCACCATAGCTTCACCATGGTCCCCCACACAAAGACTAACGATGCTCAACGTATCATCTTACCAGCATGCCGGTGGCTTCGCCCGCCAGCGTTTTATCGTGGTCCCACACATATAACGCCTAGAATGCAGCGAGGCTTCTGACCCACCGGTGGCTTCGCTATACCTGCAGTCCATTGGAGCACAGGGAATTGAAGGGGTCACCCGTCATCTCACTATTACTACAATATGTATTTTTGAGGTTTTGAACCATTATTTCTTTTTGAAAAAAATGCATTAAAGAAAATATATATATAAAGAAATAATGACGACTGTTTTAGAAAAATTAATACACCTGTTTGAAACAGGTGTAATAGATAGTCAAACACTATCGGTTGGTATAAATGCATTAAAAGAAGTTCCAAAGGAAACTTCAAAAGAGGTTATTCAACCAGTTGAGTCCAAAGTGCTGGAAAGTGTAAGACGTGTAAAACCAATCCCAGCTCCACGAGTTAAATCAAGAATTCCAATCCCAGCTCCAAGAGTTAAACCAATCCCGGAACCAAGAGTTAAACCAATCCCGGAACCAAGAGTTAAACCAATCCCAGCTCCAAAAATGAGTACGGAAAACGTGAACTGCATTTTACAATTACACCGGGAAGGAAGAATTAATGATGATCAGCTTAGAACGGGGCTAGATGTTCTTCCAAAGGAAACTCCAGAGGTTAAATCTCAAACATTAGAACATTTACATAAGAGACGACGACGACGACCTAACCAAAAACAACGTAAACGAGAAAAGCAAAAATATGATAAACAAGATAAAAAATATGCTAAATTACGAGAAAATGTTATAAATGATATGAAAGAGCTTAATAATAAAAATTTAAAAGAGCTTAATGATGGAAAATCTAAAGCAGAATTAAAACTGGTTGACAAACCAAAATGTGGTTATTTCAAAGCATACAAGATGTCTGTTGAGCAATACAAAGACCCTCAAAAACTATTACATGATAAGAAACCCATTATTACAGAACAAATCAGCGAAGAGCTGACAAAGATGAATGGATTAAAGTTTCAATTAGGTCTCACTATAGAGCTCTTCAAAGATAATGGTGCTACCAAAACATACATCACAGCAGTATTATTCAGCAACCAATATGCAATTTTAAACTCTGAAAAAATAAATGAGTTTTACGATGAAGCATCCGCAAACATACCACAGAGCTTGGAAAGATTTACAAAGACAGCATCAGGATTGGAAATTGACCACTGTGTTGATCTTTAATTAAATATTGCAAAGTACGAGCCGTTAAAAGGTTCTTCATATATTCCTTTGCCTAAAGCAGTAGCTGATAAGAAAGCGATTATCAATGTAAAAAATAATGATGATCAATGTTTGTTCCATGCAATAAATTCTGCTTTAAATCCAGCCGCAGATCACACCGACAGGTTGTCAAAATATCCTAGTATAGAGTTCTTAAAGAAAAAGGGCATTGACTTTCCTACACCAATTTCTCAAATTTCCAAAGTAGAAAAACAAAACAATCTTGCTATTAATGTTTACGGGTACACCACATCAGAGAACAGTAAAAAAGTAAATGTTTTCCCGTATAAAATATCAGAACAACCAAATGATATTGAGCGAATTAATCTGTTTTTAATATCTGAAGACGTTGAGGTTGAAGAAGAATCAGAGAATGATCCAAATAATGAAGAAGGAATCATAGATGACAAACCAACAACAAAACTAACAAAATATCACTATTGTTGGATTAAAAATCTGAATAGACTACTCTCTGACCAAAACAAACATAAAGGTCAAACTTACTTCTGTAATTGTTGCCTTCATGGATTTTCTGGAAAAGGACTACTTACCAAACACAGAGAAGACTGTGAAGGTATCAACAAAAATTCTTGCAAAATAGAAATGCCGCAAGAAGGTCACATACAATTTAAAAATCATCAAAATCAGATGCATGTGCCTTATGCAATATATGCTGAATTTGAGAGTACAATCCAGCCGCAATCGACTAAATTTGGAAAAAAATCTGAAATTCAAAATGTACACGAAGCTTGCTTGTTTTTGTTTTAAACATATTTATTTTACATCGATTGCGAAACAAGTTCTTTCAACTTAGATTAATCACTCTCGATGGCTTCCTGGGTAGAACCAGTACTAAGCAATGTGGATTAATTATCTTGCTCAAGGATAAATAACGTGACCGCGACGGAGGATCGAACCCACGACCTCTCGATCAGGAGTTCGGCGCTCTACCACTGGACCACGCACTCCACTCCACGAAGCTTGCGGGTTTGGATACCAGGTTGTCAGATATGATGGCAAAGCTGAAGAACCTGTTATTTACAGAGGTGAAGATGTTGTTGAAAAGTTTTTAAATCACTTAGAATGTGGAAAAAAAACATTAATAAAATATTTGATCACCCAAAACCCTTAATTATGACGCGGCAAAATGAGAAAGATCATAAAAAAGCAACACACTGTTGGATATGTGAGAATAAAATTGGAAGCGGTAAAGTAAGAGACCACTGTCATTTTACAGGTGAATACAGAGGCGCAGCACATAAAGACTGTAACCTGAAACTGAAAATAAAACCAGGTAAAACAACCATCCCTGTTGTATTTCATAACCTCAAAGGATATGATAGCCATCTCATCATGCAAAAAATACACAAAATGACAGGTAGTATTACATGCATCCCAAACAACGCTGAAAAGTATATTTCATTTAGTGTTGGACAACTTAGATTTTTGGATAGCTTTCAGTTTATGGCATCTTCCTTAGAAAGGCTGGTTGATGCAACAGACAAATCTGATTTCAAACTCACCAAAAAGACTTTTACAGATAAAACTGATCTACTTTTACGAAAAGGGGTTTATCCATACGAATATATGGACAGTGTGGAAAGATTTGAGGAAACGCAATTACCACCTATAGAAAAGTTTTACAGTAGTCTCTCAGATGAAAGTATAAGTCCCGAAGATTATGAGCATGCTCAAAAAATATGGAAAGAGTTTAACTGTAAAACTCTTGGAGACTATCATGATTTATATCTAAAAACGGATGTAACTTTGTTGGCTGATGTATTCCAAACGTTCAGAAAAACATGCATAAAGGCATATAAACTCGATCCCTTGCATTACTACACAGCACATGGATTATCTTGGGATGCTTTACTTAAACATTCTCAAATAGATTTAGAACTTTTGACAGACATTGACCAGCACTTGTTTGTAGAAAAAGGTATGCGTGGTGGAATTAGTATGGTATCAAAACGATATGCCAAAGCAAACAATCCACACGTAGCTGATTATAACCCTAACGAGGAAAACAACTTTTTAATGTATTATGATGCAAATAATCTTTATGGGTGGTCAATGAGTCAGCCACTTCCATATTCTGGCTTTAACTGGGTGGAAACAGAAACGTTGCCAAAGCCAACAGAAGGAAAAGGATATTTTCTAGAAGTGGATTTGGAATATCCAAAAGAACTCCATGAATCTCACAATGATTATCCACTTGCACCGGAAACATTAGCAGTGAAAAAAGTATGGTTGTCTGAATACCAGACAGATCTGTTAGAAAATAACGTTATGACAGAACAACTAGTCCCCAATCTTATGGACAAAGAAAAATACGTGTTACATTACAAAAATTTAGAGTTGTATTTATCATTAGGCATGAAATTAACAAAAATCCACAGAGTATTAGAATTCAATGAAAACCCATGGATGGCATCATACATAAACCTAAACACAGAACTTAGGAAAAAAGCTAAATCAACCTTTGAAAAAGATTTTTACAAACTTATGAACAACTCTGTGTTTGGCAAAACAATGGAAAATATACGCAAGCGAACTGATATAAAACTAGTCAAAACTGAAGGCTCTGAAAATGAAAAGATAAGAAGAATAATAGCTAAACCCAACTTTAACAGGCGGATAACATTTTCAGATGAATTGTCGGCATTACATGTAAACAAAACGAAATTAACATTAAACAAACCAATTTATGTTGGGATGGCAGTCTTGGATTTATCAAAGTACATGATGTATGACTGGTACTATAATACCCTGAAGAAAAGGTACGGAGATGGCTGTACTTTATTATACACAGACACTGACAGCCTACTGGTAGACATCAAAACGGAAGACGCATATAAAGACATGGTTAAAATGAAAGATGAGTATGATCTAAGTGATTATCCTCAAAATCACCCAATGCACGATGATACAAACAAAAAAGTATTAGGTAAAATGAAAGATGAATGTGCTGGTGTTCCTGTAGTTGAGTATATTGGATTAAGACCCAAGCTATATTCTATTTTGAGAGCGGATGAGCAGATTATTAAGAAAGCAAAGGGAGTAAAAAAATATGTAATCCAAAAACATATCAACTTTGAGAACTACAAGGATGCATTGTTTAAGAAGAAAAAATACATCCATGAAATGAATATGATACGATCGAAAAAGCATCAAATATATGGTATAACAGTAAACAAAGTAACACTGTCACCATTTTACACCAAAAGATACATTCGAGAAGATGGAATTACAACTGATGCATATGGGTTTTATCAAAACTTATGAATTTTGGTATCAGCAGGAACAATAAGTAATTCTTCTTTAACAAATCCTCTTTGAGGCGCTGGTGCTTTTAAATAATAAACTCTTATGCCTTGCGTCACCATATAACTATCAATCTTGTGAATATCTACACTCCACATTGGATCAGTTGCTCTACGTCTTCCACCTTCTTGTTCCCCGGGTTGATATAAATATCTTACACTTGCATTCATACAGATAGGATCACCTTTTAATAGTTTTGTTTCAACAGGAGGGGGCTTTTTTATCTCCGCATTTATGACTTTAACAACTTCTGGTAATCTCTTTACCCACTCTCTGTTGCGTTTTTGCGAATCCATTTCCTTAGCATACTGATAACCAAACAATCCTTCAGCTAAGGTTCTGTTAAATCTTTCCACTATAGATTGATCTCTGTGTATCTCTGTTCTGCCCCGTCTGATATTTACATTGTGTTTGACCATCAACTGCGTTACTGCATCCATGAATTCTCTGCCTAGATCCACTTGTAATAACTTTGGATATTTTAGATGCCGACTGTATATATTTTCAAATGCTTTGGCAACTTCTTTGCTATCCTTGGAAGTCAGCGGCTCTGCTTCTTTGTATCTACCCGCAATATCAACCACAGTTAACGCATATTTATATGTCTTGCGGCCACGGCCAAAGCCAAAGGTGTCATGCGGCAGAAATAACAAATCAGCTTGATGCACTCCATTCTTAACGGAAACATCAAACCTGGGTCTAATTATTTTCTTTGGTGCGGGTAAATAAATCTGCCACACAGCTTGTTTCTTTAAAAATTATAAGGCCTGTTTCTTACTGACACCAGCCTCTTTTGCTAATTTTTTAACTGCTGTGTAACCTCTCCAAAATCCTTGTAGACTGTAATAAATCTTTTCCATTTTAAAAGTATTAAGAAAATATATATAAAAAATGGAAACTGCACAATTTAATGAACTGCTCTTAGAGCAATGCTATTAACAATACTATTAAAAAATTTTGAAAATGGGTTAAGAAAATGTATATACTATATAAAATAATGGACACTGCACGATTTGATGAACTGCTTCAAGCGCAAGCGCAAAAAATCAGAAAATAGCACAAAGAAATGGACCGACTTGGAAAAGAATAAAATATACGCTATTACGGATACAAAAATAGTGAAAACTCAATATGGTCCATCCATGATATTAACATTATCAGACAACAGTGAGGTATGGGCGCCTGGTCATCTCAAAGATAAAATAAAGGAGGCAAGTGTAGAACCACCATATTATGTGCGACCACTTGGATTGAAACCAACTAAGAACAAACATAGCTATCATGCATATGACTTAGTCATTCCGAAAAGTGGAGAACCGAAAAAGAAAAAGAGCCACGCCAAGACAGAGAAAAAGAGTCACGCCAAAACAGAGAAAAAGAGTCACGCCAAGACAGTATCCGAGTCTGAGAGCGAGGCTGAAAGTGAGGATATCGCCCCCGTCAGCGAGTCTGAAAAAGATAGCGACTCTGATAGCGAGGATGCTGAAGTCGTGGTTAAACAAAAAAAGGAGGTGGCTGTTAAACGAAAAAAGTGAAATAACAAAGATGAGACCGCCGCAGCTTAGACCAGGCAAAGTAAACATACTTAGAGTTTAAAACTATTTTTTATAGTTTGAAACTATGAACTCAATTTGTACGCTACAAATCCAGTTGCAGCCATGCCCACCACAATAAACGTAATTTCTCTATTCTGTTGATCCGGAGATGGTGTATAAAAATCACTCAACTTAGGCTCCGCTTCCAAAAGCAAATGTTTGCCAGTTATGTAATAATACTGTTTCATAGCCTGGTCTACATCATCAAAAGTCTGCCCTGCATGATGCTCTTTTTGCAGTTGCTTGTTAATAAAATCTAATCTCTCTGTTCTTTTTTTATTCCACGCCGCTTGTGCTGCTTCCAATTGTTCTACGGCTTTGTCATGCCTTTGTCTTTCCTCATCTGAATGACTTCCCATTTTTGAAAAGAAATAATTTGAACCGCTAAATGCTAATGCGTTTGTTAATGCGCCACCGATCATCATTGCTACTGCGCTTGCCATTTTTTTAATATATTTTTTAGAATTATTTCATAATATCCGCAGGAATAATACCTTGCTTAATCAACATATCCTTTGTAGCCATTGCTAACATTATATCCACAGACAGCATCCCAACATCTGCCATATTAAAATCCACTTTAGGTGCTGTTCTTTTTAGTAGTTTTCTGCCAATCTCAGAATATCCAACAGTTAAAAGTGTTTCCACTCCAGCGTGATACATCATATTTACAATTTGTTTTACGTCAATACTTGCTGCCATTTTTTTTTAAATATGAAGAAAAAAATAAATAAAAATCAAACGGGTCTTTTGGTGCAACATGAACAGGTTGCACAGCTACAGGTGGTGCTACCGATTTCTTGTTATAAATATACAAACCCAAACCAGCAAAGCCTACTAATAAAATCGGTGGAATATAATTTTTGTATACATTTATTTTGATATTTTCTGGTTCCTCTTCACCTCTTAGTACTTTTGTTATCTGTCCTGCATCTTGTGCATCCTGTGCATCTTGAAGCAAACGCTTTGCCTTCCTTGCTGCTGCTCCTTTTTTTCCAGCTTTTACTCGTTTTGGATTTTGTTGTTTAACAGATTGTGTATCAACTTCACTCTCTTGGTTCTCCACTTGGTTCTTCATTTTTATTATCGACTTTTTTATTTTTATTAAAATCAATATGTCGAACAGTTGTCAGCATTGCTGTAAATGGCGCTAAGTACATTCCATACTTGTAATACAACTCACAACACGCACTTGTTAAAGCATGTTTAATAAATGGGTCTTCCTCCAAATCTTCTGTCAGTTTTGGTGGATTGGTTATATTAAAATATTTTGATACTCCCATCACATACAACTTAATAAAATAATTGCCTAAAGTCTTGGCCATGCTTGCCCCAAGTCTTGCTTCATATCTACAGTAAAGTTTATTAATTTCATCTGGGGCATGCTATCTATAGTCGTGAGTTGTATGTCTTTACCCAAATATTGACGACTACCGCCCCCAGCCACTATGGCTGATAATCTTTTATTTTTTTGTTTCTTGTTGATTTGATTCATCTGTGAAACGTTCCGTGGAATCTTCCAGCATGATACCTTGTAATAGTTCTTCCGCATTCATTTTTAAAGTAGTCATTTTATTTTTTATTTTGAAATAAACATAAAATACGAAACAACCAGCTGCGATATTCACCACACAACTAGTAATGGTTAGTATTGTTAATAGCATTGTTATTAACAATGCTATTTTTTTTTATTAGCATTACTCATTCGCTGTTAGCATTACTCATTTGCTATTAGCATTGCTATTAGCATTACTCATTTGCTGTTAGCATTGCTATTAGCATTACTCATTTGCTGTTAGTATTACTCATTTGCTATTAGCATTGCTATTAGCATTACTCATTTGCTGTTAGCATTGCTATTAGCATTACTCAATTTTGAAAAATATTCCCCATCGAATGTACCATCTATGTTTTTAATCTCAAAATCCTGATAGGTGATATCATTAGTTTGTATCATCCTTAAATTTAATACTATTGTGATGACACTTTTTATAAGTTTCTTTTCCTTGATGTCGCACTCCAACCCAAGCACGTACTTGTCAATTATCCTCAGTTTGTCCCTCTCTTTACGTTGTTCCACAGCTTCATGGAGTCCTTTATATCTTGCTCCATCCTGGAAAAGTCAGGGTCCTCGGTCCACAATAGCTTGTTGGGGAAATTTCTGGATTCATCTGTGTACATGGAAGGTATTTTAAAACTCCCGCGATCCGTCACAAGCGTAGACGTTCCGTCTGGGTCATACAGGATCATACCACATTTTCCAAAGCTCAGCAGTTCCAACTGCCTCCTTCTTTCCTTATTAGTTTCTCGTTTGCTACAATCTAGAAAAAATCGATAAAACCTCATTTTTTAATCTAGTACTCCAAACTCTTAATTGGGAGTTCAAATAAATTAGCAACATGCTGTTAAAAATTATTCAACCCAATAACCAGTGGGTTGGTCAGTCCTCAAAATTAACTTGGAATATTTAGTCTTTGCTAAAGCTTTTCTTATTCTGGTTCTCTCTTCCAGCGTCGGAATAACATCATTCTCTCTCAAACAATTTTCATAACTATCTCTGTCCTTGGTGTAAAACATACACAACCATTTTGCTTGCTCCCTCAAATCTTTCAATACAGAATTATATCTCTGTGAAATGACCCATACTGATTGTTTAGCGTGACGACCGGAGAATGCCAACTCTGATAACATATCTTTTTTCTTTGTTAATTCTTTTATGGCGGAGAAATCTTCAATGATGTATAATGTGGGCTTGCCAGCATATTGTTTGAAAAATAAACGCAACAGTTCTTGTAGCATTTCTTTGTCGTTGCTCACGGGATTGACAATTCTTTTTTTTTTGTCTCTCGGGTGTCTCACATCTCCTATCCAGGGTCTATTTTTATAAGCCTCGTTCCACTCTATGGTTGGACACAATATAATTATATGTTCAAAAACTCCAACATACTCTTGTTCAAGTATGTCAAGAACAAACTCTGTTTTGCCGCAGCCTGTCTGACCACAGATAATGGCACTGTGTGGATATTTAGGATTTTAGTATCGTACTTCTTTAAATCTTCCATCTTCGAAATTGATTTGCGCATCTTGTATTATATATAGATAAATATTTAAAAGTTGATCTGCGACTGCTTTTTTATTTATGAGTATCGTTATGCCTTCACTGCCGTTTTCTATTCTTCTTCCACTGCCTGTAATAAATTGTCATCACATGTTCTAAGGTCAAGCCACAAAGCATATGCTTTTGTTAGATAGGTCTCAAGAGAAACATGGGTAAAGTATAAGTCCTTTGCCACTATGTCAGTCTCTTTGTTTCTTTTTGAGGTTAAAGCAAAATATTTGTTGTTTTCATCCCAATGTTGATATGCCCTCATGCCCTGGCTATACAACTGTTTTGGTACGCCCTCTATTGTCATTTCAACCTTTTCAATCTTTGGGTTGTAAAAGGATTCCGTGTCTGTTCTTTCTGGGTCTTCAAACAGCATTAAAATACCTTTCATGCTCCGTGCTGGTACATTAATGTTGATATTCCAAATGGTATCAGATTTGTTTGCTATTATTTTTCTGTGTCGCAAGATACGATCATACATAAATGACATCTTACCATTGGTTTGCTGTCTTATTTGTCTGGCTAATTCAACATCACTAACCATATCAAATTCCAAGCAGATATTTTTTATTACATAAGATGCATCAGCATCACTGCTTTTGATAACTTTGTTATAATCGTTAAACGTTAATTCATATTCTAACCTATCACCAAGCCCCGCTTGATAAAATGGCATATGACTTTCTAACATTTCAAAGTCCAGTGGAATACAAAATCTGTTTCCATAAGCTGCTGCTATAGCTTCATCTTTGGCGTCTGAGGAAGCATCTCCCGCACTAACTCTATGTTTTAACATGTTTGCTTCACCCATACCTTGGTAAGCTATGTTTTGTCGTTCGCTAGGGCTTTTCCATAAATCTACATAACAATGATATATATCACTGTCATCTATTGACATGACTTCGTTGCCACTTATTCTGATTGTCATTTTTTTCACAATTGTTCTACCCAGATTCTGGAATAGAGTAGCATTGGCGTCTGTTCTGCTTTTAAGTTCTATTTCAAAGGCAAGACGAGCAGTACGAGGAACTATCACATCATTAGTACTTAGATTTGGAAATCTCACAAGCAGTTGCTGGTTTTGGTCTATCGTTGAAGGGTTGGTAGTAATAACTACACTTGTGCGGATGCCCTTGGCACCATGAGGCTCTCTTAGTTTTCTATGAGGGTTGAGTTTGTTTCCGTAAGCTGACATGTTTTTAAATATATATATATATATTTTTTTTTTAAATTAAATAAAATAAACAATGGCTGAGTTTGACAATCCTACGTTCGATCGAGATGCTGATGTAGATGAATTACTTGAAGAAGAATTTATACAACCTGGCTTAGAATTCCAGAGACAAATTGTAAATGAAAATAATCATATTAATCAGCTTCAAGGGGAAGATAAAATAAAAGAACAGCTCACACAAAAAAAGTGGTTAGTAGATCAATTTTTTACTGAAGTTAATGCTGAGATCAGTGGAATTGATTATAAAGATGATTTTAGAGTGGCTGAGGACAAAATTGGTAAAACAATGTTATATGCAGTTCTGTTGGGGAAGGATGACGTCCCACTTACCTATTATAGGGGAAATAATCCAAACGAACCAATCAAGTTTTATAAGCTGGACACTTTAGTTAGAAAACATGGTATTGACTTTGTGAAAAACACTTTAAAAATGTATGATTATTTAGTTCCACGTGAAAGAGTTGCTCGGGGTAGGGCAGAATTAGCAGCCTTGGCAAAAACAAGAGATACCATCGCTGCAGAGAATATACCATTGCAAACTTTTTCAACAACTGAAGATTTACAAAAAACAGTAGATGCTGTAAATACAATTGAGAGTGATTTGAGTAATATAATAGACGAAACTGCTGTTCAACCAGAAGATCTAACACTGCGAGAGATACGAGGTTTAGATAAGAGATTGCAAAGCTTCCGTGGAGAACTTACTAATAATCTCTCAAAGCTCACTGAGCTTGATAAAGATATAGCAAAAGAAAAACAAAAATTAGAACAGGTGAGCACCCCCGGGCAGGAGGATGAGTTTCAACAAGAGCGCCTACGTGACAGAATAAAAAACTTAGAAGATGAAAAAAGTGCACGACTTGAAGCGGCGAGTGAAAACAAAGAAGCATTACGCAGTCAAATAAACAGGATAAAAGAAACTATAAATAAGGTGTTAAAAGAAGACACAACATTGGGTGAGAGAATCAAAACCTTGTTTAGGGAGCAAGGTATTACTATGGTTAGTATTTTGACTGCGTTTGGTATGATTATTGGGGTATTAGTTGAGACCATTATTCCTACAACGGGAGGAGGGACTGCACCTGTTCCAACTCCAAAACCTGATCCATCAAGTGTAAAAGATTGGATAAAAAAACAACTAGGTAATCTTGGTAAACTTCTTGCCAACCTAGCTGGTAAAGCTGCAGCAGCTTTACCAGGAGTTATTGGTGCAATAGTATCATGGCTTTTATCTGCAACAGGTAATGTTATTAACTGGCTTGCTAACAATCTATGGGCTTTGCTTGTTGCCGCTGTTGGGTTGCTATATGTGGCAGCCAAAGAGTGGTTTAGTAAATCTCGTAGATAAGTAATGCAGCAAGACCTATTACTATAGTACCAACAATTATGGTTGTTTTGTTATCTTCGTGTTCAATCGCTATTTTTTGTATTTCTGGTGGTTCCACAGTTTTATGTATTGATTTATCAAAGTGTTCCGGTAAAAATTTCTTTGTTGTGGTGCCTTGAAAAGGTTGAACACTTTTTGGCGGTACTGGGTTTACATTTACATCATTATTTAATCCTAATGCTTGTGCATCGGTTGCTATTACAATTTCGCTATTGTAGTCTTGTATTGTTCCAATTCTCAACTCCATGTCACCCGGAGACATGTACAATCCACTTCCATAGACAAAATTTACTTTACTTCTTGCATATTTTAGGGTGTTTTCATATCTTGAAATTTGACTGGGCAAGTCAATGGGGCTGTTTATTGCGTTCTCTACATTTGCTAGAAATTGTTTCTGTGCATCAAATGCCGTTCCAGTTCCAAGTATATCTGTTTTTGTTTGGGATTGTGAGCCAAGGATTGCCCAGCAGTATGTTCTTATGCTGTCATTGATGCGTTCTACCCCAGCTCTTGTAAATCCCGCAGAATTATCTAGTATAAAAGTAGACCAGCTGTTGTCAGCCTCAGATCCTTGGGCAATGTAATCAATGTGATATGTTTTATCACTCTCATAAACTGTAAAACTCATCGTTTTGTTGTCGTATACAGTATTTACCAAAGGATGATAACCAATATGTGTCCAGTAATTATAAATTGTTCCTAGACCATCATTATAGCTTTGTTTCTGTCTCCAGTCTGAATATAAGTCAACGTTAAACACCTTGCATATTCTTTCGTACGCGTTTCGGTTATATGTGTTATTAAACGCATTCCAATTTGAGTCTTGCGGCATTGCTACACTCATCTCAAATAATATTCTTCTAACTTGGTAATAGACATGAAATCGAAATAACGAACCCACCAAGGCATCAGCTTTTAGATGGTTGTTAAAATCAATACCACATCCAGTTGTCGCGCACCAAATGGCAAAATTCAACTGGTTCTGCCAAAATAACATCCAATCTGTTCCCCAGCGTTGGACTATAGCATCTGATTTGACGTATGGGAGTTTGTATTTTTTAAAGACATTGGGAAATGATGCTTTAAAGTCTTTACCGTTGGATGTAATGACTATGTTTTGATTTATTATATCTATCAGTTTCTTGCTGAAATTACTTAAATAGTGAGCATCCGGGTTATATTTGAATTCTTTAGAAATCATTTTTATTTATATATATATATTAAAAAAATGTTTCATACAATTTCAAACATAGACAACTCTATTAACTTACAATGGTATATCGATAATAGAAATGGAGATAAGCGCGTTGGATTGAAAAGTTTTACATACACTATCGGTTGGTTTAATGTTGATCAAGAAGTCATAAAGACAAGAAACCCAGATAAAACGCAACATATATCAGGTGGACTCTACAAATTTCAAGACTTGGCAGAAAGGTTTAAATTGCTTAATGAAGATATTATCCTAGCCATTTATACGCAAAATGCTACAGCAGTTTTAGATGCGCCAATAGAGACACGAATGTCAACCCGTCTTTCAAATATGCTGGGATTCAAGGACAAAATATGGATAAAAGGTGTTCGTGTGGGAGATTGCCCAATTGATTTAGCTCCTTATAAACAGCTCTATGTTCATCTGAAACAAATTAATACAAGTGGTAATTATTTCAATGGTAAGCCAAGCACTGTTATAAGGGTTGTACCTGTAGTAAATAAGCAGTATGGAGATATTGTATATACACGTTGTTATCCTGAATATCACCGTCTTTCGAGTGGTACAATTTCTGAATTAAAAATAGAAGTCAGAGATGAGTATGGCAACAAGATAGATAATCACGGCTTGCCTATGAGTTGTGTTTTAGAAATTATTTAAAAAATTATATTTTTATAAAAAAACAATGAGTATATTTGGGCCTAAAAAAACAGAAGACTTAGAGGCTTTGATAAATGATGTTCAAAATTTATATAGGCGAGTTGTGCCTATTGTTAACCGAGTTGATAATCTTAAATATGGGATTATAACACTATGTGCGGAGGCTAAGGGTCCTATTGCAATGAATAGAGTACTCTCATTTGGTAACGGTGGAGCAGAAACAAATGTGGGGTATGTAATGACACGCCGTGGTTGGATTATGGGAATAGGTTTAGCAAGTGACCGATTAGTTGGTGACGTAACTGTCATAGTTTCTGTCGATGGTGTTGAACAACCCAATTATGGTATAACACTTCACACCACTCCACGCAAACACGATAACTTTGATAGTCCTTTAGAGATTGATGCTGGTTCTGTTGTTAACTTTGTATGCAAGGTTGCTAACGCTACCGCTGTAAATACGGTGGTGTCATTATTAATTGAATTAATTTAATTTTTCTTATTAAAAATGAAGCAACCGACAGCACCAAGTTTATATCCTCCGTTGCCAGAGGACGTACAGAATTATAGATTACAAAAGATTTCAGAGATTGAACAAAAGTTAATTACAGAGCGAGACACACGCAAGTCTCTTTATAAAAAATATAAACGTGGTATTAATATCACGGATGGAATTGACACTACCTTAATATCTGCAGGTGTTATTATGGCTGGGGGTGGATTTGTTGTTCCAGTTTTGTTACCTTTAGAAATAGCAGCAATACTATGTGGAGCTACAGGTGTTTGTATTAATTTCATCAGACGCAAGCTTAATGTAAAAGCTCTAAAACATCATAAAATAAAAACTTTGGCAGAGTCTAAGTTGAATAGTATAACGCAGTTAATATCAAAAGCATTGAGTGATGCACAGATATCTGAGCAAGAGTTTAAGTTGATTTTGGATGAACTGGAGAGATACTATAATTTGAAAGAACAAAAGACACTTGAAATTAGCGAAGTTCAAAAAAAAGAACTAGTGGAGCAGGGAAGATAGGAAGCAATGACAACCTTACAAAACAGTCTAAAAAGTGTGTGATAAATTGTTTTAGTAATGTGTATGAGTATGATCTACCACCTTTGTATTCAACATAGCCCACCGGTCATCTCACTATAATGTATTAAGGAAATATATAATACAAAGAAATAATGGAAATCAATTATCAAAAAGAAATCAATGTTTGCAAATTTCTTAAAATTGGATTACACAATCCATGTAAAAATAAGACTACAAAAGATTCTAATTATTGCAGTTTGCATAAGTATCTATTAAAAAGTCATGTATTACCATGCTCAATATGTAAAAAAGGTACAAGAGCAAAAAATAAAATTTGTGCTGATTGTGGTGGAGTTTCAGTCAGAATAGTGGATAAATTTATTGGAAATTTAAATTATAATGCTGAGTGCTTAAAATTTAGACGTATTCAGGTTTAATCACATGATGGCGAGATGACCAGCTACACCATGGCGACCATGGCGAAGCCATGGCGGGCGAAGCCAAGCCATGACGGGTGACCCCTTCAATTCCCTGTGCTCCAATGGACTGCAGGTATAGCGAAGCCACCGGTGGGTCAGAAGCCTCGCTGCATTCTAGGCGTTATATGTGTGGGACCACGATAAAACGCTGGCGGGCGAGCCACCGGCATGCTGGTAAGATGATACGTTGAGCATCGTTAGTCTTTGTGTGGGGGACCATGGTGAAGCTATGGTGGGGGACCATGGTGAAGCTATGGTGGGCGAAGCCAATCCATATATATATTTTGGTCTAGAAATATATATATATATTTGAGCCATGGGCAGGTGGGCTATGTATTTTGTCAACCTGGCGGGCGAAGCTAGTCCATGGATAGGTAGGTTATGGTTTTTTTTCGACAGATATTGACCATGTTATGGGGTTTTGGTCCAGAATTTTGGTGATTTTATTTTTTTTGACAGATATTGACCATGTTATGGTCAATTCTACAATTTTGATGATTTGATGGTTTTTTGATGATTTTTTGATTTTTTGATGATTTTTTGATTTTGGTCGGCAATCCCCAGATTATCAATATATGTGTTTACACTGACAACCATCAGAAATGGCGGGTATTGAGTAGCAGATGACGTCACACGTAAGGGGAGATAATTTGCTGGCGACAGGTGCAGGTGTGTGATCTACTGTATATTCTAGGTGCAATAAAATTTGGTTTTGGAAATCGTGGCATACGTTAAATACAAAGGGTATCTAATAATAAAACGCAACGGAACAATCGTAGATGACTTTATTGCATATATCATTTAAAGAAATGTTAATTACAACAAACTTGCCATGCTCCCAAACCTTGCACAGTCCGAAATAAACCCATCATATACATCAGTACATATAACATTGGTAAGCATCTTGAACAAGCTGAGAACGTTTGACGTCATACAGCGTAAGCTATATGACGTAAGCAATGACTTAATTGTTTGTCGCTTGACTACTAGTGTATTTAAACATAATGTACCGCGCAGAACTTTGCACACGGGGGCGCCAAATGGAACAGCCCGAAAACATAGAAGCCTGATTACCTCGACTTCCGAGATAATATATAGTGCCCCCACAATAGCGTAAACAATGGATTTATTGCTGTGCTAGAATCCAAATAATAAATACGTACCTGTATTTTATCATAACGCACGGGTGATTTAATTATTCGCATCCGAACGACTAACTGTATTTTATTCACCGGTAAAACACAGGTATGTATTTATTATTTCTTAAGTATACAAAACATTATGCAATGTTCTACTTCATACAAAACTGTATGCCTTTTTAGCATTCTGCACCAGAACAGAGTGTTTAAATAAACGACATGTTGCCTTTGCTCATGAGTCATTTTTACTTACTGCTATTGATAACATGTATTAATATATTGTAACTTTAAAGCAAAACCTACGTATTATTGTTATATGTGTTGAAATTATTAGAAAGTTTAATGGAAGATGATTTGACTGTTTGGCTTTCTATGCTTTTGCGTTTTTATATTCATCTATACATGATCACTTGTGTGTTTATCGTGAATGTGGATGGTGTTTAACGTCATTTTCCACACAGTTCATGTTATATATGATTTTGTTAGAGGATATAGCCTGATGGAGATTTCTTTATTTACACTGTCCGGTTAAATTGGAATAAAAAAGAATAAGTAAAATTGAGAGTCTTTCATCTTAAAACATGGTATAATCACACAGCGGCCTTATTCCCAATTACTGTTGTAACAACGCTAAAGGTAACAATTCATCTGAAGGTTACAACCGCTGCTGAAGGTAACAATTTCAACGCTAAAGGTAACAACCTCTGATAAAGGTAACAAGGCTAAGGGTAACAACTTTTTTTCAAAATGAAAGCGCTGCTACCTTTAGCGGTAGAGGTAATTGTTGCCTGTAGCGAAGGTAGTTATCTTTAGCGTTGAAATTGTTACCTTTAGCGGCGGTTGATACCTTCAGCGGATTTGTTAACTTTAGCGGCGGTTGTAGCGGCGGTTGTGGCGGCGGTTGTTACATTTAACGGATTTGAAGTGCTATTTTTTTTTAATTTGCTAGATAATTCCTTTGTGCAATCATATATGAGGAAATATACAAGCAGCAACTTGAGAACACAGCTGGGATAAACATGTTTTAAAAATACTAATTTAAAGCAAACAGTAGTTAAAGCACTGATTCGAGCAGAAAATATAGCATTCACAGAATAGCGTCTACTAAGTCTTGGCAAATAAAAAGCATCGACATCGTTTCTAGTCTGTTCACGTCCTGAGTAAAAATGAATATTTTTTACTCTTTTGTAATACCGAATGCTACCTTAATTTCGCTGTGCCATATTTTGGTGACTATTAATTAACATTACGTGGTCCCGCCTTATTTCCATTAAGCGATGCGAAAGCTTATATTAGCAGAATTTTAATAGATATATCGACAATAAAACACGTGTAAAACATTTTTTTACTGAAAAAATAGTTAACCCGCTTAAGATTACCTATTAAATGTTTGAATTTTGCAATATGCAAACTGTTTAAGCTGAAATTAAGGTTTTATTTCATACCCCAGCCAACCCGTGCTCGCTTCTTGGAGAAGGGGTTGGACGGGTATGAAAGTCAATACACGGACCACGTAATGACACTATTAAATCACACAGTTTATGGACAAATAACTTGCATCTGTAAAAAATATTGAAAAGTTGATCTCTTGGAAGCAACAAACACAAACAAGAGAGAAAGTAGCAGTCTCGGTTTTATTGAGTCTGTTCATGAGAGGTAATGTCAACATAAAAGTGTATAGTTCCGTTAATGTGTTTTAAAGACTATGCACTTTTGTATGAATTTGATTCTTTCTTTTTTAATATGAACATTAAACTGGAATCATATTTTGTCAATAATAATGAAACGATATCTCGTACATTTGTATTTTTAATTTAATTTTTAATCGTGTGGGATGTGAGGGGTATTGTGCCTTATATTACCTCTCATGAACAGACTCAAGAAAACCAAGTCATCTTCTTTTCTCTTTAGTTTGTGTTTGTTGCTTCTAGGATCCCACTTTTCAGTATTAATTTTATATACGTATATTATATTATTTACTTTTTTGTTGTTGTTGTTGTTAATGTTGTTTTTTGTTTTTGTTGTTTTTGTTTTTGTGTAAAGCACTTTCTTTTGTTTGGATGCATAATTCATTAATTTGTTTGTTCTATATTGAGTTGCAAATACATATATATGATATTTCTGCTTATTACCCATTCAGCTACAGGTCTGATCTCACCCTTTAAATCAATGAAATAACATTCTCTTTACTACCTATGCTATGTCTTAAATCACGCCAGATAACTCTAAATTAGACTGCCAGCGTGTATTGATCAATTATCTGGCAAGAGAGTGCAGCTATACAATTAAGATTTACCTCATTTCCCCGTACAGTAAAATAGTCTACGTCATGCTATAATACTTATTTTTACATACAACAGTATGAGTCTTTTAGTTAAAACTTTACAAATACATCTTTCACCTCTTCGGTTACACTCTGCGCCATCAATACAAATTCCACAATATAACTCTTCATTTCTTAGAACTAAACCATATGAACGCCTTACACTTTTAAATCTTCATTCGGCAACCTCGTTTCATGTTCCTTCTAATAATATTACTAGGATTTTTAATAATGGCTCAAAAGTTTCCGTAACTCCTTTAGGATCATCTGTTTTGAGGAAATACCATATAAATTCTCTTTTCAGAAATCATTTAGTTCATTCAAGACGCAGGGTGTTTCCCTCTATTTATAAGTGCAATGCTAAGAGTTGCAGTTTTTGCAATTATTTATCGTGCAAGTCCACCATTAAATCAGCTGTTAATGGTAGATTGTTTAATGTATGTCTAGCTTCAAATGTTGATTGAAGTACTACTCACGTCATTTATGTTCTGACTTGAAATGCACCACGTTGCGGTATACAATATGTTGGACAAACAGGTCGATCCTTAAAAGTTCGATTTTGTGAACACAAATATAATGCAAGTAATCCTAAAATGTTAAAAAATTACTTGTACCAACACTTTCGTCAGTCAGGTCAGAATTTTAATTCATAACTGGTTGAATATATATTTTTTGATAATGATACTACTAAAAGCTTCAAAATAAAAGCTAGACATATTGCAGAACTTAAGTGGATGAAAAACTTACAGACACCTTATCCACTCGGCCTTAATGACAATATTTATCAAGAAGGAAATATTTCTAAAGATCCTAATATTGACATTTTTTTCTATATTTTCTATTCGAAAGCGTTAATCTAGGTCTCATGGTCTTAGGCGTAATGGTAACATCAAACGTAAATCGCGTGTAATTATTTCTGTCGCTGATTTACATACTATTTTTAAACAGTCTGGAAAGCACTCTACGCTTTCACGACTTACCTCTTTGTCTATTTCTTCACTAAAGTTGATCGACGAGGAAGCCGACAAAATTTTTATTCGTACAGATCCCTTGTATAACACTGCTTCCATAGTTCAAAGCTACACACAACATGTTCTCCGACCCTATATTGACAAGGAGTCTGATCACGTCAGGCATTTTCTAAAACTACTATATTATAATAAAGGTATTGATTTCATTGACATGCCTAGTATTTTCGGGATACTCATGTCGTTGATTCTATTCCTAAATATTTCAAAAATTCCGAAAGTCCTGTAATTTGTTATAAGTATAAAAAGCCTATTAGAAATATTATTTTCAACTACAACAAAATAGTTTCTGACCTTGATATAGTACATAATATTCCTAAGGAATGTGAATGCAACACATCAAAATGTTGCTATGCTCCAGCAGGTCATGTCATCACTGGTAATTTTGGTATTGTTGATAAACGTATTCGGCATTTGTTTTCGAAAGGTCCTAAATATAGACTACCTTCAACTATTGATTTTAATGCCTGGCGTACCCAGATCGCCCACTCCATTGAAGATATTGGTACAAAATGGTGTCGTAGAGAACATGCGGACCCAAATTCGCTTTCTACTTTGAAAAAGTCAATTCTTAAAATTATAGATACACGTATTAACTTTTATAATGCTAACCCCTCTTTACTTCCTCCGAGACCTAGGTTTTCCTTTCGTAATTTAAAATCGGGAATTCAGGAATTTCATAATAAATTTGTTTTAGTTCTTGCAGATAAAACAGCTTATAATGTAATTATTGTTTGACGCCTACATTACGTCAATGTTTTGTCTCTGGAACTCGGCAGCACCAATTCGTATACTCCAGTTAATTCTACTGAGGATGATGTTGTTTCCGCACATATCACTCGGTGCACTATTTTCAAGGCTGGTGTAAACGATAAGGAAAATAAACTGCCTACCATGTACTGGATTCCTAAATTACATAAAAATCCGTATAAGGCTCGCTTTATTTCTAATTCTAGTGCCTGCACCACAACAAACATCTCCAACCTTTTAACTTCTTGTCTTACTGCCGTTAAAGATCACGTTAAACTATATTGTGATAAAACTTATGAAAACTCTGGTATTCATTTATTTTGGTCTATAAAAAATTCAGGAGAAGTTTTTGATAACATTTTCAATAAAGGTCGAGTTTCATCAATAAGTACTTATGACTTCACTACACTATATAATTTACCACATCCTCTTATTAAAGACAAGCTAATTTCTCTTATTCAAAAAACATTCGCTAGAGAAAATACTACATTTTTGGCATGTAATAATATTAAAGCGTTTTTTACTGACGGCAGTTTAGGCAATTATACTATGTGGACTTGCTTTGAAGTTTGTGAAGCACTCATCTTCCTATTAGATAATATTTTCGTCAGGTGTGGTACCACCGTTTATAGACAAATTGATGGTATCCCTATGGGTACGAACTGTGCACCACTTGTCGCAGATTTGTTTTTATTTTGCTATGAAAGGGATTTCATGTTGAGTCTTTCACCAGATACTCAGGCAAATGTTATTGAAGCTTTTAATGACACCTCTCGGTATTTGGATGACATACTGAACATTGACAACCCTTTCTTTCCAACTATGGTTGATAATATTTATCCTAAAGAACTTCAGCTTAATAAAGCTAATATATCTGATAATAACGCTTCTTTTCTTGATTTAGATCTCTCGATTGAAAATGGTGAAATAATTAGCAAAATCTATGACAAGAGAGATGATTTTAATTTTGACATTGTTAATTTCCCCCACTTGGATGGGGATGTACCCCTAGCAACTTCTTATGGGGTGTATGTGTCTCAACTTATCGTTTTTCAAGAGCTTGTACTCGAGTTAAGGACTTTAATATTCGTAATCTTTGTATAAATAAAAAGCTACTCAATCAGGGTTACCGTTACCATAAACTTCGTAAACATTTGCAAACTGTTATTATCGTAACCCTGATCTTCTTTCCAAATATAAAAGTAATTTAAGGACTCTTCTGCGACAAGGACTATCGCAACCTGACTTCTATGGTGATGTGATTTATAAACTTCGTAAAATTATTGGTCATGATCACTTTCATACTATCTTTGTTAAACTTGTTAAAAAGTTTGTCAATAGAGGTTATGACCCTATCATTTTGCAACGTACTGCATTCTTGGTGGTGGACCCTTTTACAGTTCGCCACTATGCTTTCCTCTTTAATTGTACGATGACCGGACAGGCTGTGGACCCTATGATGACGTCTACCTAATGCCCATTGGGACGGTGGCGTTTGATGTTTGTCGGTGATCTTTCTTGTCGTGCCCTTAATGGTTTATTCTCTTGTTGCTCTGGCTTCTGCCAAGTCACTGAGTACTTTCATTGTGGCTTTTTAGGCTATTTTTTTTGTATTATATTTACACGAGCATATTTGTGTTTTACTTATATTGCCTATTGATGCTGCCTTGTTTGTTAGCGATTAGATCATGGCGGGGATTTCTTTATTTACACTGTCCTGTTTTAATGGGATGACAGTAGGGTAAGTGTGAGGTTTGCTGCACCCTAGAACCGGTTTAAACCCCCAGTGGCGTTTGTTGCCACTAAACGTTCCAAGGCGGTAGCCCTATTGTCAACGCTTTTGTGTTTGTGATGTCGTTTGCATTTTTTATTACTTTTGCCCTCTCGTTTGTCTGTTTGCGTGTTTGTTTTTGTGTTTTGTGGTTGACTGTCGTCCTTGAATGCTGCTTTCATTGTCCGATATTTTTGTCTTTCTTTAGTAGCGATTTTCAATATATGTTTCTCTCCGAGACTATCAAGAAATGTTCAATTGATGTTTAAGAGTTAAATGTGTTAATTGATAAGACTACATAAAGGGTGGCATTCATCTTTAATAATACTTACATTTTAAACATAAAAGCGGTTTATTCTTTAGACAGGGATTTTATTTATTAAATCATTATTCCATTGTTTTATTTTTTATTTGAAAAAGAATATTTTTAATTTGAAATCAAACAGTACTATTTTTTTTTGAACAATTGGTAAGTTACCTGAGTGACGTTTGATTACTTGTTGAATTTCATATCGATAGAAGTCTGACATTGATAGAAGTCTGACGGAGGCTAGATGAAGGGTGTATCAAGTCGAATTAAATGTTACCGAACCTGTTCTTATAACTGTACACGGTATAAGCGTTTCCTGCCGATCGCTTGTATTACTTACCCGTACAAATTGTTCTGCCGGTATATTTACGATAATGCCCAGTTATCAATAATATTTTCCGATTTTCGATCTTATTGACTGCATTGATTTTTACCGATGGCGGCAGATATACATTACTGGTTCTACGCAGGAATGATACGATGATCTGCCTCTCAACAAAACGTCATATAACATGTGATACAAACACCATTCAAGCAAATACCGCATTAGTCTGTTGGTGGCACAGTATGGTATGATCGCAGGATAGCTCTGTCACCAAGTCTTTATAATTTAAAACGCAATGTAAATACTACACGTATAGCAAGTTTATATTTAAAAAATAGTCGCTCTGACCCTTTATACAATCCAAAATCAGTGAGTATCTGGATTACAGTATTTACATACCTAAGGTGTCAGTATCTCCGGAAATAAGGCCATGCGCTTATAGAACAAAACGTCATATAACATGTGCTACAAATGACGTAAAACACCATTCAAACAAATACCGCATTAGTCTGTTGGTGGCACAGTATGGTATGATCGCAGGATAGCTCTGTCACCAAGTCTTTATAATTTAAAACGCAATGTAAATACTACACGTATAGCAAGTTTATATTTAAAAAATAGTCGCTCTGACCCTTTATACAATCCAAAATCAATGAGTATCTGGATTACAGTATTTACATACCTAAGGCGTCAGAATCTCCGGAAATAAGGCCATGCGCTTAATGACCTCTGCCCCGCATGGGTTCGCTCTCTGGCGATGAGACGAGAAACGTCATCCTTCATCTCATCTCCCTCTGAGGTTGTCGTCCCAATATAACCTATCATAATGTTCTAACGGAACTTAAGACCCCATTCATTTTTCATATCATAACATTTCTATACGGTTTGCCGTTATGCTCACTATATGTGTTACTCACATTATCGATAATTTGAAGGGTTATTGTAGGATATATATATTATTTAGTCATATCCCACGAATGATAATCGTGGAGTTTTATTCCAACTATGCTTAACGCATCCGCTACTTAAACTTGTTGTATTACCTTTAACAATTTCCAGTAACACTCTGTTCTGTATGGAAGTGTAATAAACCGGAAACATCAATCTTTCAAGATTACGTTGGTTCAATAAAAAAAAGCTAAATGCCCACGTTCAGTGAATAAATACTCTCGTTAACATTTAGCTACCTCTTAAACTTAGCATGCGAAAGGTTTTGGAATTCATCTATTGAGTTGCATCTGTTTTACGTATATGTAATTATGATATGTCGATTTTTCCATAAAAGCCAAGTGCCTAAGAGAGGGTTGAGCTCGTAAGTTATCGCACGCGAAGTGAACAATCCACACACACCATGTTTCAAAGGCGCGTTGATTATGGTTGTTATAACACAACATTCATTAAACCGGTATGTTGTACTTGACCTAGATCAGTTTTTCATCTCAGGTAAAAACTATGATCGACCAATGTCTTCAACTGCATGTATTAAGGTCTCATTGAATGTATGATTATTATTAATAATTGTTACATTAAGAATTCTACGTTAATTTGACAACATCGACGAGGCAATTACAAAACCTTACCTATCATCACAATTTAAAGTGTGGAACAAATTATCCAGATTATCGGATTCTATACAAGTACATACGGCGTTTTTTTATGTATTTTCGTAAATGTATGTTTCTGTTAGCGGACAGCTAAACTTGAAAAGACAAAACTTCAAATGTGTGATGATGCACAGGTCAATATAAACATACATACTGTTTTGCTTTGCTTTATGTCTAGTTTGTTTCGTTATGCGTTTACTGAAGTACACAGTTTAGGAAGAATTGCCAAAATATTGAAAACTGTGTTAAATTAATCTTAATTGTTGAGGAAAGGAATTCTACACAAAATCAGTTCTTGTTATAAAAAATATTTTGTTAATAAATGAAATGAATATAAATAAATGCTAGTAAATGTAATACGTATCAGTAATATACACTTTGTCTGAAGCATATATGTGAGTTATACTAACCTGGTCTGAGTTCAAGTCTGCCTTTTCCACCTACAAATGTTGCTATTGTTAGACCAGTTAACGCTAGTATCTAAATGTAATTAATACACTTAATATTTAGCTTAGCGACGATTTCTTTATTTACACAGTTCAGTTTTAATGGGATGACAATACAGTAAAAGTGAGTTTTGGTGCATCCTAGAACCGGGTTTCAACCCCAGCGTCTTTTTTTTCCAATGAATGTTCCTTGCTTTTTATAACAGAGTAAAAATGAGGTTTTGTGCATACTAGAACCGGGTTTAAAACCCCAGCGTCCTTTTTTCCACTGACCGTTCCTTACCTTTTATTTATCGGCGTTAATGTTGTTTGTTTGTTTTTGGTTCGACCTTTATATCTAATTTTACCGGATACGTTTTTGTCGATTGTTTGTGTTTGTTAAAAAAAAATTGTATTCCTTTTTTTCTTAATTTTAAAAAATCATTAGTGTCTGAAAACCGAAAAACAAAAAATAAAAAATGTGGTTTTACTAAACCCTTATGTTTTTCTTGCTCAGACTGCAATACAAACTTTAATATTATTTCATGAGCTGAAAACCCATACAAAACTCACCTTTCAAAAGCATAATAGACACAAAATTTACATCTTCCAAAACAAATAAATAAGAAATATACTCACGCATAAATGCTTTTATAAATATACTTTACGAACCGCATTTTAAACGTTGACCTGTGCATCTTGGACTGAAATAAGTGTTAAATAACAAACACTTACCATTTGAGCTTAATTTCCAACCGATATCCTTTGCTACTTTTGAGAATCCATAATATGTAGGCATTTTGACCTGTGGCCTGCTTTTTGAGACATATACAATAACGGTTCTTATTGTTGCATTTGTTATTTCATTTACCACTAAGAATGAACGTATCGAGTCAATTCCAAAGGGAAGTTTGAATATCATTTAACAAACTAAGAAGGAAATTAAACAGACAGTATTAGATATCTGGGTTTTTTTGTTTGTTCGATTCTCTCTCTCTGTCTCTCTGTCTCTCTCTCTCTCTCTCTCTTTCCTTGGCTATATAGTACTACGTCTAAATTTAAGTCAGAGAACACTGTATAATTATTACTTTTAGTAGTAGTAGGGAGGAGGAGGAGGAGGAGGAGGGGAGGATAAGGAGGAGGAGTAGCAGGAGTAGTAGTAGTAGTAGTAGTTATAGTAGTAGTAGTGTAGTAGTAGCAGCAGCAGCAGTTGTAGAACTGCGATACGTGTCAACATCGCTTGCGAAAATAAAAGGCAATAAATGTTAACATTCAATATCTAGTGCTTTCGGTTTGTATTTTAAAAAATCAATAATGATCGAATGTTATCACTAAAAGCACATTACCTAACTTCTAGAAATGAAAATTAAACTTTTGGTATTATTGAATGTTTGTTTGATATGAGATTTTATAGACGTATACTACAGCTAGTCCATACAATTCGTATTACACTAGTGTAATAACTTAGCAATATATACTGGCATACAAAACACATGTTGATATAACATGGCACTACACAAAGCCAATATAATTGATCTCAATATGAGTGTTAGCATCAAAGTATTCCATACGACAGGCATATTAAATAATGTTATTATATTCACTTAAATATGCATCAGTGTCCATTGCAGTTTTAGTGGGTGGGGTATTTAAAGAGATGGTAATTTTCAAGAAACATCAAATACACTATCGTGCCATATGATTGTTTGTTCAGAACTGGAATTGTTGTGATAAAATAGTGTCTTTAGAAAAGGTAATGCATCATAACTATTGCAGTAGTGCGTACAAATGAAACTGTTCAGAAGAGATTTAATGAAACATCTTATCTTAAACATGGAGGAAGATTACAGTCAAGCACTTCAACAAATGGCACAGTTCATGGCGTCATTATGATTAACATAACATTTAGAAAATTCTCGCCGCGACGTCAATGCACCACATGTCAGTGATTTGCAAGAAAAAGAATCAATCCAGATAAGAATGGCAGAGTCTCTGTTCCGATCAAAACAAACAAACTTGAACTCCATGTCTGCACCGGATACCCACGAAAGATGCTTATAATCGTTGGTCTGCAGATCCCTCAGTACTAAAAGCCTGGAGTGGTTATTGATAAGCGCACACTAATTCAATATGGCAGCTTACTCTAAGGCAAATGTAATCTTATTACAACCAAAACATGTCATACTGTAACACATTTATGTTGCGGATAATGCTAGTTTATTGCATATATGTTTGTTAACAACCGCGAAAGATGCTGTCAAGTGAAATTAAGTTCAATTTTATCACAAAAACAGCAGAGTTAACAGTCCAAAGTGCGAGCAGATAAGTTTTCAAAAGAAAAATGTTTCTATATGTATATATACACTGGCCGTTTCAATGCGGTAGCTCTATTCTCAACCCTGTTATGTTGTTGATGTCATAATTATCTTGCCTTTCATTCATCTTAGCAATTATTGTTTCCTTCTAATGCTAAACAGGAAGGATTCAGAAAGGTTTAGCTGCCAAAAATAATTGTTTTATATACCATGTATACGTTGTGTTCTTCTTAAGAAGGTATTAAGGTTCTTTAGAAGGGTGACAAAATAACTGATCATTACATATGTGGGTGGTAACATTTTCTCGACGCTGATCGTTACATATGTGGGTGGTAACATTTTCTCGACGCTGATCGTTACATATGTGGGTGGTAACATTTTCTCGACGCTGATCGTTACATATGTGGGTGGTAACATTTTCTCGACGCTGATCGTTACATATGTGGGTGGTAACATTTTCTCGACGCCCTAAAACAATATAGTAGTGTCTTAAAATCGTTATGTTTTTCGTATTCAAATAAAATACTGTAGAATAGTTCTTTCGATAACCTCACTATGTTTTAACGTTGTCTATAAGCTCCAAAACTTCTTTTTAGAATGACATACACTCCCGTCTAACGGTGCACAGAGGTGCAAGAAGGATCATCCCTCGTCGGCACTCTTTACAATAATTCACATGTAGGTATACATTGTATTATATTAATTATATATCGGCAAGGCTTTATTTGTATTGTATATGTATAGTTTTCTTTCTACCCCTCACAGTTCATACTGATCACTCCGACATCTACATAACATGCTCATTCCAACATACACACGATACGGCTTCAACATTATTAATCTGATTGTTCATAGTATAAGATAGCTATATCAATGACCAGTCAGAAATAAAAATGTTTATACTTCTCTCTATGTGTTATTTCATCGCAACGACATTCTAGTTAATGTACCTTAACGGTTCTTTCGGGCTGAAGCCATCCTCACTTCAATTGGTATTATCTACCTCGGACACATATGTGTGTTTTTGGGGAATAAACCTTTTATTACGTTCACGTATTATCAATTCATACTAAAATATATAATATCTCGAGATTGTGGAACAACTAAAGCGTATTTCAGTCAACTGTGCAATTATTTTAATATATTGCATTAACATTTTATTTCACTCTATATTATATCGAGTTTGTATTATTTTGAGTAACAAAGTAACAGCTTATATATACATAGGAAAATGACGTCGTACAATAACCAAGTTCGATACGACCATCCAAAGAAAATTAAGTCTCCTTAAAAGTACTCGCTTCGGCTGTTGAGATAAGAAAAGCGTAATTTGCGGAAATAACATCCTGAACGTGTAATAATAATACTCATACAAAAAAGTACGTTTTCTTAAAAGCTCTTCAGCGTTTGACAGTGTAATTTGCTTTCCGGATGTTGGAATTAGTTTGGCATTAGCCGTTACAAAGTTGCTAATTGTGTTATTGTGTACCTGAAGTAAAACAAATCCCATTGAGTCCTGTGCAATGTTTTCCAAACTTTCTAGTTAGCCATTTTTCAAAATGCAGTTCAAACTAAGATTAACTTACATATTCTTAGTCATGAGACCTTCTTCTCTAGAAAACTGCTGAGAATAGTAGGGGTCATGTAGCATATAAGAAAATAAAAGTCTGCTCTTTGTTGACAACGTGAACAAACGGCATTCATTCGGCACCTCTTAAATATGTTCAACATTCACTTTCAAAACTTTCAAGTTGATAAATAAAATCATCGAACAACCATGCAAATGGGTCGGAGCTCTCACAAACAAGTCAATGAAGTCATTTCAGCCAGACAAACAGGTCTTAAATACTCAAAAATGCCTTTTATCACAAAAAAAGGATTATATATTTGGGAACTCCTTTCGACTACACTTGGCATGAATAACACAATGCTTTACTTCCTGTATGACTTATCGTACTGGGTTTATTGGTGAGTGCACAGTGTATACTAGTTATATCAAGGATACACCCCTAATAATGCATCAGCGTGTTCAGCACATTGACAATAAATTAACTTCACAATGAAAATGAAACAAAATACCATATAGAAGAAAGATAATATGAAATGTTAATGAATTACTCGTGTGTTTTTAAAATTGGCATACGTTCAACAATTTTTTGTTTAATGATGTAAAGCAATTTAAGATGGCATTTTCATTGCGTTCACCGCATGAAGCTCTTTCTTAAAAATCAAAGCCGACCTCAAAGGGAAACACCATCAATCCTATATGTCCTCCTCCTTCTTTTTTTCTCGGTGTTTATACTGCAATTGTACATTTCTTCTTATCCGGTGAATATATTTTCAATGTAGGTGTAGGTCAACTTTACAAACTTTCATTGTCCGTCCAAGGCGCACGTACTGAACATTGTAGCTGCACAAGTTGTTTGTACCTACATCATATGACATGTAAAAACCCATGAGAGACCTATTTCGGAGTAAGTTTAATGATTCGTATTTCAACAATAAGAAAAAAGATCATACAGCTCACGATTAGTTACTTACCTGTAACGCCCACGTTCCTGTATATTTCATATTAATGCGTTGGTATCACGCCCAACTCAATCCCGCTTGCAGGCAAACACTCATTGTATTTTGATATTCGAATAAAGGACATCTTTTGATCTAGGCCGAATGAAATTAATATTTTCTAACATAAGGCTCCGTTATTCCTATCAGTGATAGACTGTTTTTTTATAAATAGTCTGGAATATTCTTGATTAAAGTGGTTCGGTCCGTGGAATTTACCAGTCATAACAAACCGAATTATGTTCAAATCATAGCGTAATTAACAATCTCTATGAGCAGTAAGCCATAAACAAACTCATTAAATAAAACCTACTACCACATTGCTCGTGCTTGCTTGTTCTTTCCTGGGCATTTCTTTGAAGTTCGCTTCGCAATTTACAAGGGATTGCCTCCTGAGTGTTTTGAGAATTAATATGCCCTAGACGTTGATTATATGTTTGGCATGAGGCAAATGTAAACATGTTGTATGGTGTAAATTTCTATTTATTTATACAAACGATATTTATGTAAAGCACGAATAAACAATGAAACGTTTCGTTAGTCACACAATTTCGTAGAATAATTCATACAAAATGACCGAATATTCAATTCACGCTGACCGAATACTCAATTCACCAGAACTGTACAGTTTCGCGATCTTTGAATGTATTTGTACCGCCGCTACATATTGTATATACTGCACACTTAATTCCATTTTTTTTCCATGGAAATCCCAAGAGGTTTTTGTAAAAACTGTAGTTGCAGTTAGTTAGAGAAAGGACACAACTGTAATGCTGTAGACGTTTTAATCACAGTACACGTTTTAACAAGAAATTCATAAATGCTGAGGTTCCTCTTTGAAAAATTAAGCCAGTTCAGTATTGTATTTAACGTAAAGAGTTTGCAAAATGTTGCATCCTAAGTTTGCGCCAAACGCGTACTCTGTCAATAATAAAATTTTACAGGAATACTATTTGCTGTGTTACGTGTTATTTTAGCCTTTTTTCCAAAAGGAAAGATCTTACGTAGCCATGTACCATTGGATGAACAGCAGCATATTGTACATACAATATATAGCGGAAATTCCCGTGTCGCGTTTCCTTTTCCTTTCAGTATATGTCTTATTAATATGTTGTAAGTTATCTCTGATTTTTAATATACAATTTAGGAATAAGCAAAGAACGGTGTATTTTACACCCGTTCTGTAGGCAAAGTGAAGGTAGATTTAAAAATCGAACAGGAAAAGTAGCATTCGTGGACGACAGTCAACCACAAACACACACAAAAACAAAGAACAACTTCAAAGATGAATAAAGGGCAAGATAAGACATCACAAACACAAAAGGGTTGACAATAGGACTACCGCCTTGGAACGGTCGGTTGCAAAACATCCGCTGGGGGTTTAAACCAAGTTCTAGTGTGCACCAAACCTCACTCTTACCCTATTGTCATCCCAATTAACAGGACAGTGTAACTAAAGATATCCCCGTCAGGTTATAAATCCACATTAAGGGGTCATTGTACTGTTGTCGTTCTATCGTAAAAATATGTATGAAACGTGTTTGTTTACAACTGATGTCCAAACAATGATATTATTACAATGACACAGGAATTTTCGCTATTCTGCACACTTAATTCCATATAAATTTCTAGGAAATCCCAAGATGTTTCGTAAAAAAAAAGTTGCCGTTAGTTAGAGAAAGGACACAACTGTGATGTTGTGTGTGTTGCTGTCTAGGATCCCCTTTTTTCAGTATTTATATATATTACATTATTTACTCATTTCTTTTTTTTTGTACGACACTTTGTTTAGTTCAAATGAATAATTCATTAATTTGTTCTATTTTGTGTTGCATATAAATATATATATGACATGTCTGCTTATTACCCATTCACCTATAGGTCTGATCTTACCCTTCAATCAATGAAATAACATTCTCTTTACTACTTACTCTACGTCTTAAATCACGCCAGATATCGCTATATTAGACAGACAGCGTCTTTCCGACGTGTGAAATTGCAAATGTTCCTTATTTATTGCATGGACATTTGATTTTACGCAATACATATCGTCAAATCGGTAATTTGTTTTTCAGTCGGACATACGCATTTTCTTAACACCAGAATCTAATTTGCTTATATTTAAATGTTATTACAAAGCAGTGTCGAGACATGTTTACTCTGTCTACAATAGTTTATGTGCAAAAGTATACGATGTGGAAACACATACCAATGTACATAAACAAGAAAATAACATCAAAATACATTACTGTTGCTGGGGTGTCGTTTCTCGTGATGAGTCAGTTATTTTTTATATGTGGCTGTGAAGTAAACGCTTTTGTCCATTGTCCATTATGAATCCCCTGCAAAGTGATAGTAATGCAATGGCTGCTCCTCCAAACGGACCATTTTAGGTCCACCTAACAGATCCCTGTCGGAATTCTTTGGACGTGGAATTTGTTACAAACTCCACGCAGGTAGTTGCCAAGGAGACACAGTAGTGTCGGTGGTTCGTAGAAGGCGTTTTATTATAAAAACTCGATTTTGTTAGTAATACTTACATTTTAAAGATAAAAGCGGTTTCTTCTTTAGACAGGGATTTTTTTTAAATCAGTAATCCATTGTTTTATTTTTTACTTGAAAAAATGATATATTTAATTTGAAATTAAACAGTGGTATCATTTTTTGGAACAATTGGTAAGTTGCATGAGTGACGTTTGATTACTTGTTGAATTTTATGGCGATAGAAGTCTAGATGATGGATGTATCAAGTCGAATTAAAAGTTACCGAACCTGTTCATATAACTGTACATGGTATAAGAGTTTTCAATTGATCGCTTTTATTACTTACTCATCAAATTGTTCTCCCGATATATATACGATAATGTCCAGTTATCATAATATTTTCCGAATTTCGATCTTATTGACTGCATATATTTTTACTGATTGCGGGAGATATACATTACTGGTTCTATGCAGGAACGATGCGGTGATCTGCATCTACATAAAAACGTCATATAACATGCGCTACAAATGACGTAAAATACCATTCAAACAAGTACAACATTGGCCTGTTGGTGACAAGGTATGGTATGATCGTAGGATAGCTCTGCCACCAAGTCTTTACAATTTAAAACGAAATGTAAAGACTACAAGTATACAAGTAGCAAGTTTATATTTAAATAATAGTCGCTCTGACCCTTTTTACAATCCAACATCCGTGAGATTACAATATTTGTGTCAAGGATAGCTCGAAATAGATACATGTACCTGTAACGTAACGTCATATCCTTATTACTTGTGCACGACGTCATTGTTTATGTACGTTGTTGACGGTGATCTAATCAGTTAGAATATATGATAGAAAGGTTTAAGATGTGTTTGCTTTACTCACTCTAAACTTACCACTCAACGCTGTTGGTACCGTGACCAGGATCAAACCCGCAAAATGAATTCAAGACTGAAACATATTCGGGCAGGGCATCGGAGTGCAATTCCAAAACTTGTAAGAGAATTCGAGGAATTAAAACAGGAAAGTGATTGTGATATCGACAGATTATCAAACATCCTTAACATACTGACACAAGAAAATGACTTGGATGAAAAAACTGAATGAAAAGATCATAGACGTAATATAAGAAGATAAAGATGAAGCAGAGATCATCGAAGCAGATGAGTATTCTTTTAATTTAGAATTAAGTATTCGTCAAATTCAAAAATGTATAAAAAATACACACGTCGACGCCCAGTTTTAATTCTGGAAGCTCTCATATTAACCTGAACCCCATAGATTTCACCGCAAGAGGAAGCACGCAGTCGTCTGTCAGCCTCACTCCTAGTAATCGGGTCAATAAAGGGCAGCAAACACAAATAAGAGAAGATTCCCGATATTCAGATCTACATTCATCGTCAAACTTTAGGGCGCAGTATCATAGATTACCGAAGTTGAATCTTGCTACTTTTGATGGAGATATTTAGGAATGGCTGTCGTTTTGGGATTCTTATGAATCAGCTATACATACAAACCCTTCACTATCAGAAGTTCAATTACCTCAAATCACTTTTGAGAAATGAACCTCTGCAAACAATGACGGGATTTTCACTCAATAATGCAAACTACAATAACACAACATTATTCAGACATACATAGAAGCACTGTTACATATTCCCGACCCATTTAACACTCTTGCTAATCTTTCGCAATTGCTATGACTAAACCGAGATTTACGTGAGAGTCACTTGGTTAACTGGACATTTCAAACAGCTCTCTGCTTGTTCTCGTTATTTTGAACAAGCTGCCAGGAGAAATTCGTAGGAGTCTTGCCCGAGAACATAAATCATTGCGTTGTTGAATCAAGGATACGGACAAGAACACAACATTATTCAGACATACTTACAAGCACTGTTACATATTCCCGACCCTTTAACACTCTTGCTAGTCTACGCAATTGCTATGACAAAACCGAGATTTACGTGAGAGTCACTTGGTCAACTGGAACTTTCTCTGCTTGTTCTCGTTAGTTTGAACAAGCTGCCAGGAGGAATTCGTAGAAGTCTTGCCCGAGAACATCAATCAAGAACTGGGATCTGAACACTTTACGGAAAAGCATATTCAATGAATTGAATATTATGGAAGCAGGTAAAGTCATTAAAACGATTGAGGGTCTGCCGAATACTGCTGCGTTCTTCACAACTACCAAATCTCGTAGTAAGAAAATATGATAATGGACCTTTGGAAACGGCCGAGCACGACACATACGAAATATTGCAGTCTCGGTTTGATTGAGACTGTTCATGAGCGGTAGTGAAATGTGCTGGCTACCGCTCACGCCCTCTAGCCCCGGGTTGAGCAGAACTCAATATTAATAAAATCAACAGTACACAGTTTTAACCATCCCAAAGATGGCATGCATACGGCGGTGGACATGGAGTTATATGCTTCCCCATGTCGTACGGCGTATGGTCCCAGTATCTAATAAAATTAAATGCCCCGAAGAGCGAAATAAAAATAATGGAATTTAGTTGGGAGCAGCGGTTATGAAGCCTGCGTATCAATCACAAGTAACAGCCAAAAGACTAAATTAAAAAGCAGACAACAAATCCTATAAGTGGTTAAACAATACCCAGAGCCTTTTATAGGCCGGAGTAGTGGAACCACCGAATCAAAAATTAAGTAAGAAAACAAAAGAAATTGAAAATGTACCACCGATAACTAAATATAAGTATCGGGCTCAGTGATCTCCAAAGATCGAATGAATAACAGTACTGATTGAAAGCGCGGGGAGACGTATTACTGCCGCCACACTGCACAAGCAACGCCACTGTGCTATAAAAAAAGTATGATAATGGACCTTTGGAAACGGCCGAGCACGACACATACGAAATATTGCAGTCTCGGTTTGATTGAGACTGTTCATGAGCGGTAGTGAAATGTGCTGGCTACCGCTCACGCCCTCTAGCCCCGGGTTGAGCAGAACTCAATATTAATAAAATCAACAGTACACAATTTTAACCATCCCAAATATGGCATGCATACTGCAAAACATTCCCATCAAAATTCAGATTATGTGCTTTTTGCCAGGTGTACAAATATAACTGACGATGACGCTCGCATGTCGATAGTGAGAAACATGGTAAGATATATATATTTATATTGCATATTTTAATAAATGTCAAACAGAAAACCTGTACATATATAGTAACGTAGGCTGACTGATATTATAGATAGACAAAGGGTGGGATGGTGGGAATTTGCACAAATATAGGAAGATTTAAGTTATAACTGACTGTGCTTTGTTAAAGCGTCACATGGAGTGATTATAATGGAGAAGATAATTCGCATAAAGGTTTATGCTTTATATAAACTTTTAGCGTGATAACGACATATAATTATAAATTAATAGGTCATTATACTCGTATATTTACAAGTACCCGGGTATTTACATATAGAGATTAAGTTTACATAAAAAAAAATATTTACCAGTAAATAATTTATGTACTCCTTATAGATTACACTCATAAAATGCTACGCTGTGTTTGATGTGTGAATTCATTAACAAGTGTCTGGAAGTACAAAGGAACGCCAGTAAGAAATATTGAAACTGAATTTGTCATTTATTTAAGAAATGACGAACTTCAAAGGTGTGGGGACTTAAAAAGCCAAAATTGCCAGAAACAATACCCCATCCCAACTTAAATATACATAGAGTCTACATTTATTATAGCAAAGATATGTTTGCATTCTCATATAAGAATCATATAATTTTCATAAGATTCTTATTTCAAACGATTCACATATGATTCTTACTTAAAACCTATTTTATATACTTATCATATTCATAAGTGATAGCAAACACATTTTCATATGATTCTCATGGAAAATGTATTTTTCAACATGTATACGATTCTCATATGATACTTATATGATTCTTATATGAAATGTTTGTTACAAGAATCATGTTCTGCTCCTTTTATATAAGTAGCATATACAAGGTATCATATGCGAGTTTATAATAATCATAGGATATTTATATGATGCAAAATTGGTAGTGTATACTTCGTGCTTTTTCTTCTTACCTAACGGAACATTTAACGTGTTTGCCTGAATAATATAATAATTATAGAAACGTAAGGTTTCTGGGTTAATTGAGGCGCATGACTGATGTTAGGCTATTACCATCAGGATTGCGCCTTTACTATAGAGAAGATCAATGGTTATACTTTTTTTAATTGTTTATGTGTGATTCTGGAATGTCTTTAGGATGTTTTACTTCAGTTTTTTATAATTGATTGCATACACTTACACAAGTATGTATCGCCACATGTGCTCCACTGTGCTAAAATATATTCTAAATGTATTCGTCTATTTAATAGTCAAAATGAACTTCTAGCACATTCGTTAAATAATCTAAATAAATAAACATTAAAAAAATATGTTGATCTGAAGGTTAATCTGACTTGTTGATAGCATTTAAAACGGTTTTATATGCAGGTATAATAACTACCTTGTATATAAAATAGTAACATATGAACCGGTGATTGTATCGTTATTGCATTTGCATATTAGTATATAACAGTGTCAAATGAATGAATGAATAGTGTTTTACGGCACGTCGACTCAAAAATAGGTCATATTGTGCGCAGAAACTGATGAAAGATGAAGAAATGAAGTAGTAAATAAAAATTAATGTAAATATATAAAGATAAAACTATTTACAAATAAGGGATGATATGGTAGTAATATAAAATATGTATAAATGTAAATATCAACAAATACCCGCCAACGGGGTTATAAACAAGGAAATATATATAAGAACATATTATAATGATTTATAAACGAATAGACCTTCATCGCTGCAAACAAACAACATGACCATGAACGTAATTTTCTTAATTGTCGTACTTCATTCAATATGAATATCAATTTAGAACTGCATTTCCAGAAACAACATACATATATGTCGTTTTTATTAGTAATTATCTTAAAACATAAAGACGAACGCGTGTACTTTAAGATTCTCTATGTGAACTACTTCATCTTCTGAAAATGATAGTATTACATTGATGAAGCACGCCGTAAAGTGGTTTCGTCAATCATGAATAAACGCAAATAGTGCGAAACATAATATTTCACTTCTTTTTCAGAAAACTACAAAACAGATTAATTAAAAATCCATTTATGTGAACATTTCATCGGTGAAATGATACCCTAAATCGTATTTGTTCCATCATTTGTCAGGCGAATATCTCATAAATCCTTGAGACATGTCGAACTGATTTGCACTTGTTGTCATTATATGTATCATCGAAACAAGAAGTATAATAAAGTAAACGCATGTGTTTCCAGTAGTGTATATGTTTATTGACGCAAAATATCTTTGTCGAAACAAATGACTGAATTCCGGCTTTACCAATAAACATCCTGCATCAATATGAAATTACCAATAACAATCCTGCATCGATATGAAATTAAGTAATGTATTGAATCAGATAAAGACCTTATCTGTTACAAAACACATTTAAACAAACATACATATTTCCTGTTTGTTTAAGAATAATCGCTACTACGTGCAAATGGTACAATAAGAAGTAAATAATCTCTACATAATGTATTTCAATTACGCTTCTTAGTAGTAGTTAATGGAAACGCAATTAGAAATATGACAATGATATCTGTCATTATGTCATAATGGATTAGAACACAATGAGCTCAATAACAACTAGAAGCAACAACAACAACAACAACAACTAGAAGCATTATAGTGCAAATACCCAGTTTAGATTTTCCAATACAGAATTTATTTGGTTTATACGGTGTTCCGTTAGGGCCATCGTACCATCGCGCATCGACTTGTAAAGGTCGATACGCGATGGTACGATGGCCCTAACGGAACACCGTAGGTTTAAACATATTTTATTTCTGCCTTTTTACTGCATATATATAACAATATATACACTCAGTACATTTGAAAACGCAACACTTGGTCTTTTTTGAATTTCTAGAGTGGTATTGAATCCTCGTGTGTTTTAACTGAAAGAAGTAGAGCAAATCTTATACAACTATTTATTGATATATTTTAACACTTGGGACAAAGAGACTTGTGTACTAATTAACATAAAATACAATCTTGATTTGAAAAAAAACAGCGGACTATAAATAATCAAAAATGTGGCATGTTTACATGTTCTGAGTATAGTTAATAGGATTCGAACGATATAAAGTTCCTCTCCAGAATTTATTTAATATATATATAAGATTCATGAAATTATATTTCTTCTTCTTTTTATATAGCCATGTTTCATTAATGTATCAATACCTTTGTATGGACATCTTAGCTTGTTTAGGGTTACGTCTGTGCATAATGCCATATATGATACGAGAACGTGAACATTTAAATAAAGTTAGTGATATTTAGTAATGTGTGATTTATAATTAGATTTTACTTCAGCCGAACTAAACTTGTTCTCTTGTGAATATATCGCAAAGGAGAATAATTTCGTTATTGACAGGCCGACATTGGAAAAAGTACAATACCCTTATGAATTATTCTGGTAATATAGACATAAATGTAACAAAAGAACTTCTGAGGCGAATATCAATATTGCGTTATGAGAGTTCCTAGAAGATTTAAAACCATGTCTTATGTAAAATAGTTTAGATTTTACAAGTGTTATTATAATTGCGATGATATGTTTGATCATGGTTGGTTTTATTTTGCAGTGTTTATGCATAATAATATTATGTACTCGTAAAGAAGAATATAGGTTAAACTTTGCATTTGAAACCTACCTATTGTACAGGAAATGTTGTCTATGCAAACGTGCGTTCTATTTTTTTATCAAAGCTAATGCGATAGCTTCTTTTATTTATTGCTTATGCTGGTTTTCTTAAGAAAAAATGTAGGATAGGAGAGGGCGGAGGAAGGAGAGAAGAAATAAAAAGAATAATAAGACGGAAATTGTTTACATCCACAAAACCAAAATGTTTTATATTTTAAAAGTAATACAGATTAGGAAAACCTAGTTCCTTTGTTTGGGTATAAATTCAACCTGTTTTTGTCGAAGGCAATAAACGTTTTGGAAAGATAACATTATTGTATTAGTTTTTGCCACAGTTTAGTGTAAAAAGGTCGGTAATCTCAAAATTAAAATGCCGGGTTAGCTGTTTGTAAATTAGATATGCAGGTGCATATGTTACTAATATTATCTTGTAACATTTCCTGTTCGACAGTTGTATCTACGTGTACAATTCTGCGTCTAATTATTCAAATTTTATTTTGATGAATATTATTTATAAACTGTTAACAGGTGATTGCTCATCAATATCAACTACAATACGAATACCATCCGTGGTATCCTGTTTTTTCTCAACACGCTTCTATTTTCCTTTGAAGAATACGTTTCATTTATACAAGCTTTAACTGGAATTGCGACTATTTATGCACACTGTAATTGATGCTTTATGTCCAATGTCTGGGTCACTTCAATCATAACTATTCAAATTATGGAACTTTTAAAATTATACTCCAGTGTGTATGGCTGAAAGTTGGAGAGAAAATCAGAGGACATGCAATATAAAAACTTAAAGTCTTACTATTCGTTTTTTTTTTAATTTGAATTTATTCGAAATGAAACGCCAATAGCATTTGTAAAGACATGCTGCATATATTTAATATCGTACTGTGTTTGGTATCGTCTAAAGTATTTACACCGCTTCCAGTAATTGCGTTTACATTGTAATGCAAGCAATTTCATCTAATTGACTACGTAATGAGTTTTGTTTCTTTAAAGCGTGTGTATAGAATGTCAAAAGACTAATATAATAACACAGCATTGTATTGTGTTATTTTAAAGGATGTTTCAATAAGAGCTGAAGGACGCTTAAGTGGAGATCGCAGAATGATAACGGCATGCGCTGAACAAAAATAATCACTTCTCGTATGATAATACATGGTGTTTGCTTTCGCCTGACAATACGTGGTGTTTGCTTTCGCCTGACAAAACGTAGTGTTTGCTTTCGTCTGACAATACGTGGCGTTTGCTTTCGCCTGGCAATACGTGGTATTTGCTTTCGCCTGACAATCGTGGTGTTTGCTTTTGCCTGACTGTACGTGGTGTTTGCTATCCCTTGACAATACGTGGTGTTTGCTTTCGCCTGGCAATACGTGGTGTTTGCATTCGCCTGTCAATAAATGTTTTTTTGCTTTCGCCTGACAATATGTGGTATTTGCTTTCGTCTGACAATACGTGGTGTTTGCTTTCGCTTGGCAATACGTGGTGTTTGCTTACGCCTGACAATACGTGGTGTTTGCTTTCGCCTGACTGTTTGCTTTTGCTTGGCAATACGTAGTGTTTGCTTTCGCTTGACAATAAGTGGTGTTTTCTTTCACTTGGCAATATGTGGTGTTTGCTTTATGATAAAGTAAACGTAATTATTGCCCGCGGTGTAACTTTACAGTTGAGGTCATAGTTCCTTGTGGATTAGGGATGGTAATCACGCCAGCACTTTACACAATGTACTAACAGTCGTATCAAAAAAGATTTAAAAGTCAAACGGGAAATGTGGCATTCAAGAACCACGGTCAAACAAGCGCACGCATAGTAACAAACAACACTTTTAGCGATGACTAAAAGTTAAGACACGACATCTCAAACATAAAATGGTTGACAATAGGGCTACCGCTATGGTCAGTGGCAATAAGGGCCGATGTGGTTTAAACCAGGTTCTAGGATGCAGTTTAATTTTATTTGTATATGCATATTATGTCATACATATGAATTAATACATTCAATTACTTTTGCAAATTGTTAACTTGTTAAATTGTGTTTGTAAATCTTAAGGCGTGAATACAAGAGAGCTTGCAACATCTGGTTCATGGAAGTTCACAGAATCTGATTTCTGTTTCGTTCACTGTATGGCACACTTCGTACTCACCCCAATCTGCGTGAGTGGGGCCTAACCGATTAACGAATTGCACCATTTGTGGAAAACCAAGGAACATGGAACATTTGATGTCTCTCTGCAGTACGGCGCTCTCCGAATGCAGGTACCGGTGAAAGGTACCGAGACGGAATGAGAGATGGCAGATATTCTGGATGTAGCTAGCCCGAGGAACAATAAGACGAAACGATCCTCTTCTATAGTTTAGCCCAAGATCTAGGACAAGGTAATTGCTGGCCGAAGGTCCCAATCGGCTCATATCTGAAATTATGTTGGTAATATATCTGTAAATGGCCATCAAGGAGATGACTGTACCATGAAAAGAGAGGACGAAAGATGAAAATGAAAGAAAGCGGATCAAATGGCTTTGGTCATATACGGGTGCAATACCAGAATTGCCATGATCAACAACATATCCGGGCTGTTACTCAATGACGAACCACCAAAGTACACGGGATGTTACTCAATGACGAGCCAACAACGTACCCGGGATGTTACTCAATGGCGAGTTAACAATATACCCGGGATGTTACTCAATGACAAGCCAACAACATACCAGGGATGTTACTTAATGACGAGCCAACAACATACCCGGGATGTAACTCAAATATTTGTGTAGCGTTTGTTTTAATAGCTTCAAATGAACTGGTTCATTTATCCGGATGAGCTCATATCTGCTTTTATCTGGTTCCAATATTATATCAACACTGCATATGTTGTGGAATTTTAATGATGTCTAATGGTGGCTAAGCAAAATAAATTGCTAATTAATACATGTTTAGTATTTCTTATATTACATTATTTCCTAAATAAATCCATTGCGAAAGTCCCAAACGCCAAAGAGGCGTTTGCCAACCATAGTATGTCAGTGGTTCCAATACTAGTGTTAAAGATTTCGTAAATCTGAATAAAAATTGGAGGGCGTTAATATATCTATATTGCTATTTTCTGTAACCAAATTGCTCATTTTAATTGCTGACATGACTGGAGAGACATTCGTTATAATTCCTGCATGGCTATGAAATATGCGTTAGTACTTTTTTCTTTCTTCTCTAATATCTATGCAGACATGCAACCAATTCCCGGAGGAACAACGCCTGCACAGCAAGTTAATATATGTATACGGATTTGCTCAATGTGCCTCGCAGTTTCCAATTTGTTCACAGTATCTTGCTATTCTAAATTGAATTATAGACATACCGCTACAGGTCTCTGTGTTTTATACTGTTTGATATTGTCTTTACAGTTTTATTCTAATGGTTATTATTTAAAATTAAAAGTATGATTAATCTAAGACGTTATCATAGCGTTTGTACAGTTTGTTATATGTTTTTTTCCTTTTATTTCTATTCTTTACAGTAAATAGGTAAAAGGTAAACACCTACACAAGTTTTAAATCCGATTCTCTTCCTCTCAAATGAATAATCATTGGGACAAAAATTAAGTTGATGCTGACATTGTGATTTGTCCTCATTTAGAATGACTTACGCCTCAGCCTTATATAAGTTTGAGTTGATAACACTCTATGCAATAGATGAATGCACTTGCTAACAAGTTTATTACAGATTGCAAGAAAGTGATTATGACCAAGGATCTTACGACGTGTGTAACTCACGTCACCTTAGAAGTCAGGGCTGTGGACCCTATGATGACGTCTACCTAAAGCCTAAAATGACGATGACGTTTGATGTTTGTCTGCAATATTGTCTTATCGTGCCCTCAGTGGTTTATTCTCTTGTTGCTCTGGCCTCTGTCAAGTCATTGAGTACCCTTTTTATGAGTTTCTATGCTATTGCTTTTTGTATTTATATATACACGAGCATCTTTGTTATTTTACTTATAGTAGTGAACCGCCTACGTATAGGGAGTCGATTTTGTTCTTTCTCTATATAAAGCGATAATTGGCTCGGTGGAGGCATTTTTTAATAGTATACAGGTAAAAATAGATAATATTTTCATAACACCCCCAGTACATTTTGCATAGCTGACGGTTTACTTTTAAACCTCGATCGCTTTATAATATGTATAGAATTAAAGTTATAACGTATAGCGACAGTTTATTTATACAGAAAGGAAAAAGAAACGCATAATGGGTATTTCCGCTTTATATTGTATGTTTAATATGCTACTGCTAATCGAATGGTTCACGGCGACAAAATGCCTGTCCTTTTAAAAAGAAGGTTTAAACAGCACTGAACACACCAATGGTTACCCCTTTACAGTTTCATTATCGTACAGGTAAAAATAGATAATTTTTCTTAACACCCCCAGTACATTTTGCATAGCTGACGGTTTATTTTTAAACCTCGATCGCTTTATAATATGTATAGAATTATAGTTATAATGTATAGCGACAGTTCGTATATACAGAAAGGAAAAAGAAACGCATACTGGGTATTTCCGCTATATATTGTATGTTTAATATGCTACTGCTAATCGAATTGTTCACGGCGACATTAGGCCTGTCCTTTTAAAAAGAAGGTTTAAACAGCACTGAACACACCAATGGTTACCCCTTTACAGGTTCATTATCGTCAGTATGCGCATTTGGCTCAAACAGGTGAGCAGACTTAGGCTTTAAATGTTGCAGTCCCTTAACATTAACCACACTACTGAAATGGCTTGACTTTTTCAAGCGAAACTTCAACATTTATGAATTTCGTGTATCAAAGTATACTTTGCTTAAAAGGTCTACTACATGACATAGTTGTCCTTTCTGTAATTAGTGGTAGCCCCTTTTTCACAAAACACGTTGAGATATATCTGGAATATTACGTAGAATTAGGTGTATATAATAGTGTAGTATAGGCAAATTTTTGATTATGCGTTTCTTGTTCCTTTCAGTATATAACCATAGAGTAAACAATGTAGTTATGCTCTCCCGTGTTGTAGGTGTGCTTCTAGGGTGTTGTAAAGGTGTTGCAGTCTAGCTCTTTATATGGGAGATCTTTAAGGGAGCTCTTTATTATTTGGGAGCTCTTTTATGTGAGAACTCTTTATTATTTGGGAGCTCATTATGGGAGCTCTTTGTTATTTGTCATTTTTTATTTGGGAGATCTTTATTATTTTGGGGTTCTTTATGGGAGCTCTATATGAGAGCTCGTTATTATTTGGGAGCTCTTTATGGGAGCTATTGATTATTTGAGAGCTATTTTAAAAATCGATAATATTTTCATAACACCAATGCAGCAGCAGCAGTAGTAGTAGTAGCAGAAACAGCAGCAGTAGTCCTCCACTACTGTCTACTGCTGCTGCTGCTGCTACTGCTGCTTCTGCTACTACTACTAATGCTGCTGTTGCTGCTGCTGTGTTTCCATTCTTGAAATGTACACGTGCTTTTTGCCTTGTAGTTTGCAAGAACATACGAAAGTATCGAAAGAACAAAATCGACTCCCTCGACTACATCTCACGTCATTTATGTTCTGACTTGAAATGCACCACGTTGCGGTATACAATATGTTTGACAAACAGGTCGATCCTTAAAAGATCGATTTCGTGAACACAAATATAATGCAAGTAATCCTAAAAAGTTTAAAAAAAATACTTTTACCAACACTTTCGTCAGTCAGGTCATAATTTTAATTACGTAACTGTTCAACCGGTTGAATATATATTTTTGATAATGATGCTACTAAAAGCTTTAAAATATAAGCTAGACATATTGCAGAACTTAAGTGGATGAAAAACGTACAGACACCTTATCCACTCGGCCTTAATGACAATATTTATCAAGAAGGAAATATTTCTAAAGATCCTAATATTGACATTTTTTCTATATTTTCTATTCGAAAGCGTAAATCTATGTCTCATGGTCTTAGGCGTAATGGTAACATCAAACATAAATCGCGTGTAATTATTTCTGTCGCTGATTTACATACTATTTTTAAACAGTCTGGAAAGCACAGATTTCTGCTTTTCCACGGCTTACCTCTTTGTCCATTTCTTCACTAAAGTTGATCGACGAGGAAGTCGACAAAAATTTCATTCGTACAGATCCCTTGTATAACACTGCTTCCATAGTTCAAAGCTACACACAACATGTTCTCCGACCCCATATTGACAAGTAGTCTGATCACGTCAGGCATTTTCTAAAACTACCATATATTAATAAAGGTATTGATTTCATTGACATGCCTAGTATTTTTCGAGATACTCATGTTTCTATTCCAAAATATTTCAAAAAATCCGAAAGTCCTGTATTTTGTTATAAGTATAAAAAGCCTATTAGACATATTGTTTTCAACTACAACAAAATAGTTACTGACCTTGATATAGTACATAATACTCCTAAGGAATGTGAATGCAACACATCAAAATGTTGCTATGCTCCAGCAGGTCATTTCAACACTGGTAATTGATAACCGTATTCGGCATTTGTTTTCGAAAGGTCCTAAATATAGATTACCTTAAACTATTGATTTTAATGACTGTCGTGCCCAGATCGCCCACTCCATTGAAGATATTAGTATAAAAAGGTGTCGTAGGGAACATGCGGACCCAAACCCGCTTTCTACTTGGGAAAAGTCAATTCTTAATATTATAGATACACGTATTAACTTTTATAATGCTAACCCCTCTTTACTTCCTCCGAGACCTAGGTTTTCCTTTCGTAATTTAAAATCGGGAATTCAGAAATTTCATAATAATTTGTTTTAGTTCCTGCAGATAAAGCAGCTAATAATGTAATTATTGTTTGACGCCTACATTACGTCAATGTTTTATCTCTGGAACTCGGCAGCACCAATTCGTATACTCCAATTAATTCTACTGAGGATGATGTTGTTTCTGCACATATCACTCGGTGCACTACTGTCAAGGCTAGTGTAAACGATAGCAAAATAAACTGCCTACTATGTACTGGATTTCTAAATTACATAAAAATCCGTATAAGGCTCGCTTTATTTCGAATTGTAGTGCCTGCACCACAGTCAACATCTCCAAACTTTTAACTTCTTCTTTTACTGCCGTTAAACTATATTATGATAAAACTTATGAAAACTCTGGGATTAATTTATTTTGGTCTATAAAAATTCAGGAGACGTTCTTGATAAAATCTTCAATAAAGGTCAAGTTTCATCAATAAGCACTTATGACTTCTCTACACTATATGCAACCTTACCACATCACCTTATTAAAGACAAGCTAATTTCTCTTATTCAAAAAAAATTCGCTAGAGAAAATACTGCATTTTTGACATGTAATAATATTAAAGGGTTTTTACTAACGGCAGTTTAGACAATTATACTATGTGGACTTGCTTTGAAGTTTGTGAACAATCATCTTCCTATTAGATAATATTTTCGTCAGGTATGGAACCACCGTTTATAGACAAATTGTTGGTATCCCTATGGGTACGAACTGCCCACCACTTGTCGCAGATTTGTTTTTATTTCGCTATGAAAGAGATTTCATGTTCAATCTTTCACCAGATACCCAGGCAGATGTTATTGAAGCCTTTAATGACACCTCTCGGTATCTGGATGACATATTGAACACTGACAACCCTTTCTTTCCAACTATGGTTAGTAATATTTATCCTTAAGAACTTCAGCTTAACAAAGCTAATATATCTGATAATAACGCTTCTTTTCTTGATTTAGATCTCTCGATTGAAAATGGTGAAATAATTAGCAAAATCTATGATAAGAGAGATGATTTTAATTTTGACATTGTTAATTATCCCCACTTGGATGGGGATGTTCTCCGAGCAACTTCTTATGGGGTGTATGTGTCTCAACTTTGTATATGATCTTTCCTGTTGTGCCCTTAATGGTTTATTCTCTTGTCGCTCTGGCTTCTGCCAAGTCATTGAGTACCTTCATTGTGGCTTTCTAGGCTATTGTTTTTTGTATTATATTTACACGAGCATATTTGTGTTTTACTTATATTGCCTATTGATGCTGCCTTGTTGGTTAGAGATTAGATCATGGCGGGGATTTCTTTATTTACACTGTCCTGTTTTAATGGGATGACGGTAGGGTAAGTGTGAGGTTTGGTGCACCCTAGAACCGGTTTAAACCCCGAGTGGCCTTTGTTGCCACTGACCGTTCCAATGCGGTAGCCCTATTGCCAACCCTTTTGTGTTTGTGATGTCGTTTGCATTTTTTATTACTTTTGCATTCTCGTTTGTCTGTTTGCGTGTTTGTTTTTGTGTTTTGTGGTTGACTGTCGTCCGTTAATGCTGCTTTCCCTGTCCGACCTTTTTATCTCTCTTTATTCGTTTTTCAGTTACCATACTCGAGTTGAGGACTTTAATATTCGTAATTTTAGTATAACTAAAAAGCTACTCAATCAGGGTTACCGTTACCATAAACTTCGTAAAACCTTAGCAAAATTTTATTATCGTAATCCTGATCTTCTTTCCAAATATAAAAGTAATTTAAGGAATCTTCTGCGACAAGGATTATCACAACCTGACTTCTGGGGTGATGTGATTTATAAACTTCGTAAAATTCTTGGTCATGATCACTTTCATACTATCTTTGTTAAACTTGTTAAAAAGTTTATCAAAACAGGTTATGATCCTATAAATTTGCAACGTACTACATGCTTGGTGGTGGACCCTTTTACAGTTCGCCACTATGCTCTCCCCTTTAATTGTACGATGACCGGACAGGCTGTGGACCCTATGAGGACGACTACCTAAAGCCCATTGGGACAGTGGCGTTTGATGTTTGTCTATGATCTTTCTTGTCGTGCCCTTTAATGGTTTATTCTCTTGTTGTTCTGGCTTCTGCCAAGTCATTGAGTACCTTCATTGTGGCTTTCTAGGCTATTGTTTTTTTGTATTATATTTACATGAGCATATTTGTGTTTTACTTATTTTTCCTATTGATGCTGCCTTGTTGGTTAGAGATTAGATCATGGCGGGGATTTCTTTATTTACACTGTCCTGTTTTAATGGGATGAAAGTAGGGTAAGTGTGACGTTTGGTGCACCCTAGAACCGGTTTAAACCCCCAGTGGCCTACTTTGCCACTGACCGTTCCAATGCGGTAGCCCTATTGTCAACCCTTTTGTGTTTGTGATGTCGTTTGTATTCATTATTACTTTTTCCTTCTTGTTTGTCTGTTTGCGTGTTTGTTTCTGTGTTTGTGGTTGACTGTCCTCCTTGAATGCTACTTTCCCTGTCCGTTCTTTTTATATTTCCATGTACGTATGCGGTTCACTACTACTTACATTGCCTATTAATGCTGCCTTGTTAGTTAGAGAATAGTTCATGGCGGGTATTTCTTTATTTACACTGTCCCGTTTTATTGGGATGACAGTAGGGTAAGTGTGAGGTTTGGTGCACCCTAGAACCTGGTTTAACAGCGCCCTTATTCGCCCCTAACCGTTCCAAGGCGGTAGTCCTATTTCAACCTTTTTTGAGTTTGTGACGTCATATGCCTTTATTCCTTTTTAACATTGCCATTCATGTTTGTCGTTTTGCGTGTTTTTGGGTTTACTGTGTTCTGTGAAAGTTGCATTTTCTGTTCGCATTTTATACTGTTCGCATTTTATAATTATTTTTGTGATAGTCTATGTCGAAGAAAATTTCTTAAGTTACTATTATATTTTAAAAGAAGACCAGGGTTATTATAGAAAAAAATCTGATATTCTTAGTTATCCTCTTTCCCGTGCAAATTCTTGTGTGATTTATGTTTCTCAGTTGATTAATTTGTCTAGAGTTTGCAGAAGAGTTGAGGACTTCAATATTCTTAACCTTTGTATTACTAAAAGGCTTCTCCAGCAGCTGGGCTATCGTTACCATAACTGCGAAGTCTCTTTGCTATTGAATCCATCTCCGTTGTCATTGATTATTATTTCTCCATTTTCAATAGACAGATGTACGATTAAACTGAGAAAGGAAACAACAGTGTCTGAAATATTTCTCAGTTTTATTGAGTCTGTTCATGAGAGTTAATATAATGTTTAACACTTTTCACGCCCCTAGTAGCAGCTTAAGCGGTATTATAGCCACACATATTGGGCTAGAAGATCCCGAAAAACCAGTGAGTCAAACAAAGAGATATTCTACTTTTAAACAATAGTATGAAGGGGAAATTTGGAAAACGGCAACAAAATAAATATAGCAGTATTGGTTTCATTGAGACTGTTCTTGAACGGCTTGTTGCCGTTCGTGTCCTCTTGCCCCGAGTTGAGCAGAACTCAATATTTAAAATGTCAATATTATGAAAATGTTATCCATCCCCGACGATGGTATGCATAGGACATTGAACATACTAACTGTAATGTGGTATTTTCCTAACGTTCCATGGCCAGTATGGTACCAATTTCTAACAGAATGGTATAAAACCTATGGGCAAAATAAAACAAACTGAAATTTAGAGTTGGGAGCAGAGATTATGAAGCCTGCGTAACACAAGTAACAGTCAGAAGACTAACTTCAAACAGTAGACAACATATCTTAAAGTGGATTAAACAATACTCAAAGCCTTTAAAGTAAGAAAACGAAGTATTTGAGAATGTATCACCGAAATATAGGGCAATGCGATCTCTAAATATTGGAATGAATAACACATCTGATTGCAGCCTCAAAGATCGGGCGAGATGATCTCAAAGAACAAGTAATTGGTAAACTACTGATTTTTACTCGTGGCGTTTGTTTTTACAGCCGCCATACATCAATGAACAAACGCCAGCAAAAAACACAAAGTAAGAAAAAGAGAAGATTTGATACAATTTCAAAAACGGTTTTGAAAATGACCTATATAATTATCCAACTTGTAATACAAAAGCCATGCATTTTTCATGTGTGTGTTTACTGCTCACTGTCGTCCATGAATGCTACCTTTCCTGTTCGATTTGTATATCTACTTTCAAAGTTAAGACTATTGATGATTTAGCACGTAACTATACAATTACTATTTTCGCATGCTTTGCATGATTGGGTGTCTAAGAGTGAAGGGTGCAATTATCAACATTATGTAATCAATATCATTTTATGTTAATTAGTTATACTGATCAAAGATCAGCAGAGCTTATTCTGTGCTGCGGTGTCCGTCGTCCGTTCATCTATCTGTCCGTCTGTCCGTAAACTTTTTTTGTAGCGACTACTCATCTGAAACTACTGAATGGATTTTCATGAAACTTCACAGAAATGTTGCCCATAATGTCTAGTTTATTCTAGCAAATCTTTACGTTGATGTGAAATCCAAGATGACCGCCAAAGCTAACACTAGATTTTTAAAATAACAGCTTGTAGCAACTACATTTTGAAAACTATAATTGATATTGATATGGGACCTTTTCTAAAATGGTCAGCATGGCATGATCTTGGTCCTAATTGAAAATCATTTTGGTTCGACGTTACTTATGGCTGTCAGTGGCCATCTTTTTTTACATAGAGTTATGGTAAAACCTTGTAGCGATTACTCCTCTGAAACTACTTGATGCATTTCCATGAAACTTCAAAAGAATGTTCCTCTTGATGTCTAGTTGATTCTAGCAAAACTTTACGTTGATGTGAAATCCAAGATGACCGCCAAAGCTAAAACTAGATTTTTTAAAACAAATTTGTAGCGACTACTTCTTGAAAACTATAATTGATACTGATATAGGACATTTTCTGAAATGATCAGCATGACATTATGTTGGTCCTTGTCTAAAATTATTTTGCCAGCGGCCATCTTTGTTTACATGGAGTTATATAAGAAAAACTTGTGACGACTACTGAGTCCTGTGAACTACTTGACAGATTTTCATGAAACTTCACAGGAATGTTGCTCTTGATGTCTAATTGGTCCTAGGTAAAAAGAAATATAAAAAGATCGGACAGGGCAAGTAGCATTCAAGGAGGACAGTCAACCACAAAACGCAGCAACAAACATGGAAACAGATAAACAAGAAGGCAAAAGTAATAATAAAAGTAAATGACATCACAAACACAAAAGGGTTGACAATAGGGCTACCGCCTTGGAACGGTCAGTGGCAAAGTAGGCCACTGGGGGTTTAAACCGGTTTTAGGGTGCACCAAACCTCAAACTTACCCTACTGTCATCTCATTAAAACAGGACAGTGTAAATAAAGAAATCCCCGCCATGATCTAATCTCTAACCAACAAGGCAGAATCAATAGGCACTTTAAGTAAAACACAAATATGCTCGTGTAAATATAATACCAAAAAGCAATAGCTTAGAAAGCCACAATGAAGGTACTTAATGACTTGGCAGAAGCCAGAGCAGTAAGAGAATACACCATTAAGGGCACGACAAGAAAGATCATGGACAAACAACATCAAACGCCACCTCCCAATTCAGGTTTGCCGGAAATTCAAGGTGGCTGCCACAGCTAAAAATAGATTTTAAAAATACAAGATTGTGGCGACTACTTTTCAAAAACCATAAGTGTTATTGATTTGGATCCTTACTTACATGACTTACGTGACATCTAGTTGGTCCTAAACAAAATTCATTTCGATTTGATATCAATATCAAACATGGCCACCAGAGGCCATCCTTTTTTACATAGAATTACTGAAAAAAAAGTGTGGCAATAACTCCTCGACACTTTTCAAAAACCATAAGTGGTATTGATGTGGAACCTTTTCTTAAATAACTGGCATGACATGTAGTTGGTCCTAAACACAATTATTTTTAATTGATATTAAACATGGCCGCCAGCGGCCATCTTTGTTTACATATGGTGCTGGTCCTATATCCATAAAACTCTCACAATTTCAAATGGCTGATCTAGCTATCAAAACCTATCAGTAGAGCTTCAAGGTCACTGACCTCTTGTTTTGAATATATTTTCATTCTCTATTTCACACGAAAAAATATCTTACATCGCTAATGTTGCTTTACTACAGTTGCAAATACGTAATATGTACACTCTATCTTATTTATCTATATATCTATTTGGTATTTTTAAAATAGGTCTATTGAAATAAACGTCTGACTAAAATAGTTGTATTTAAATTCTATGAAGCACGTTGAATATTGCATAAAGATGAACATAAAGATAATTTTCCTTTAGGACCAATTGGGTGCCACATGCGTATTGCATCATTTGGAAAATGGTGCAGTTCAAAGCAGAGGCATTCTATGATACTGCGCAACAAAACATAATTCTTTAAAAAGATAAGCACTGCATTTATTGCTGGCAAACAGTGCAATCAAATTACCAATATAGTGTATTTGAAGTTTATTTTGTATGTTAGTGCAAATGCATTACGACGCAAACTTTCTAATTTCCCAATTCCCCTCGACTCACTTGCACGACGCCGTTAATATTTTTTAAACTCATTAGTCTAAAAAGCAAACGGAAACCTCTAGGCTTTCTATAATAACGTTTCCTCCATTATATTAGCAAGATTTGGAAAATGAACCCAAATTAGTAAAAAAGGAAATGTAGAAATAAATGTGTCTTGATATGACTAGCTTTTTAACAGTTTAAGATTTATTTAATAAAACATATTCAAATAGATCGCATTTAATTAGTAAAATTAGACTAGAAATAGTGAAGTGTATATTTTATAAATTACGTAACTCTTTGAAATAGTAAAACATGAATGAATGAATGGTGTTTAATGGCACGTCGACACATACGTAGGTCATATTGTGCGCAAAGACCGATGAATCATGAAAGAATGAAGTAGTAATTAAAAATAATGTAAACGTAAGATAAAACTATCTACAAATAAGGGATGATATTGTAGCAATATAAACTATGTATATATGTAAATCAACAAATGCCCGCCAACGGGTTTGTAAACAAGTTAATATATCTAGGAAAATATGTATAGGGTGTGTAATCTGGAAATGTTAAACAATTTAAAAATATTGTTTTTGTGACGAATTGCTTTAAGACAAAAAATGCACAAATGGTCATCAGAATGAAATCGTATTTGCAATTGAATGAAATCGCAAGTATTCAAATGGAATAAGTGCAACTCTTTAAATCGACCATCGCATCTTAACATCGACCATCGCATCTTACCATCTTGTTAGGGTCATCTTACCATCGCATCTTACCATCGACCAATGATCGATGGTAAGATGGCCCAAACAAGACACCGTACCTTGTCGTGTCCGTAATGTTTTATTCTCTTGTTGTTCTGAATTCACTGAGTATTTGCTGTTTGGCTTTCTATGCTTTTACGTTTTTATATTCATATATACATGATCACCTGTGTGTTTTCCATGAATGTGGCTTGTGCTTAACGTCATTTTCCACACAGTTAAGCTTATGTATGATATCGCCTATTAAAGTGGCATATTTTGTTAGAGGATATAACCTGGCGGGGATTTCTTTATTTACACTGTCCCAATAAATTAAGAGTGAGGTTATTTAATCTTAAAACATGATATAAATATACAAAGCAGCCTTTTTGCCAATCACTTTTACAACAACGCTAAAGGTAACAATTTTTCTAAAGGCAATAACCGCCGCCAAAAGTAACAATTTCAGTGCTAAATGTAACTACCTTCGCTAAAGGTAACAATCACCACTTAACAATTCTCTCCTTAAAGACAATACTTATGTTGATGAAATTAAAAAAGTAATCCAAAATACAAAAAATCAATACGCAACAAATAATCAAAATATAAATTTACAAATTAAAGACATACCTTGTCAAGATTTAATATTGGACATTGATGATCAGCTCTTTCTTGAAACATTATTGATGGAGATTAGAGGAAAAACAATATCCTACTCATCATTTCTTAAAAAAAAAGAAGATAAAACTGAAGCAAAACTACTACAAGAAATAGAGATACTAGAAAAATGTTTAGATATTGATTTAATAAGCTTAGAAAGCAAAAGAAAAAGTTTGTTTGAATTGCGACAAAAAAAATGGATGGATTTAAGGTAAGGTCAAAAGCCAAATGGTTAGATGAAGGAGAGAAAGTAACTAAATATTTTTGTAATTTAGAAAACAGGAATTTTGTAAGTAAATGTATACCATCCCTAATTTCAAATGAAGGAAATATTTTAAAAGATCAAGATTCAATTTTAAAAGAAACTAGAAACTTTTATTATTCCTTGTATTCACACAAACCAGTAAAAAATATAAATTTAAATGAATTGTTTAGAGATTTTCCTATACCCAAGCTAACTAGAGAGCAACAACAAAATTTAGAAGGCCCAATAGAATTACATGAACTATTATTTTGTTTAAAAAAGGCAAAAAATCTTAAGAGCCCTGGCTCTAGTGGTTACACCATGGAATTTTATAAGTTTTTCTGGATAGATATAGGAATTTTCCTCTTGAGATCCATTAACCATGGTTTTTTGAAAGGTGAATTATCAATCACACAAAAGGAGGGAATTATAACATGTATACCAAAGACAAACAAAGATAGACATTATTTAAAAAACTGGAGACCAATATCTTTATTAAATTGTTCGTATAAATTAGCATCAGCATGCATTGCACAGCGTTTAAAACAAGTACTTCCCTTTCTTATAAATGATGACCAGACTGGCTTTCTGGCAGGGAGATATATAGGTGAAAATACTCGTACCATTTATGATTTGTTTTATTATACCGAGAAGAATGATATACCAGGATTATTACTTATTGCAGATTTTGAAAAAGCCTTTGATACTCTTTCCTGGTCTTTTATTGAGGAGGTTTTAACCTTTTTTCAGATAGGACAAGGTATTAGAAAGTGGATAAAAGTCTTTTACACAAACATTAAATCTTGCATTTTAGTTAACGGCCATCTGTCAGAGTGGTTTTTTATTCACCGAGGCTGCCGACAGGGAGATCCGCTCTCCCCATACATTTTTATTCTGTGTGTCGAAATATTGGCTGTACTGGTCCGGACAAATAAAGATATTAAAGGAGTTAAAGTAGGAGATACTGAATATTTAATTTCTCAATATGCCGATGACACCTCTCTTATATTAGACGGCACCGAAAAATCCCTTAAACATGCTCTAATTGTTTTAAAATTCTATGGAGATATTTCAGGTCTTAATGTTAATGTTGATAAAACCAGAGTTATATGGTTTGGGAAAAACAAAGGTTCAAATATAAAATTATGCACAGATACAGATCTTAACTGGAATCAGGGTGAATTTTTGATCTTAGGAATAACAATGTCAACAAATTTAAGGAATGTGATTGCCTTAAATTATGATAAGAAAATAAACGAAATTAAATCATTACTAATGTCCTGGTCAAAAAGAATCCTCACACCTTTTGGAAAAATCACTGTTATAAAAAGCTTAGCTCTACTAAAGTTAAATCATTTATTTTCATCATTACCTAATCCACCTGAGGAACAGGTCACACTGTTGCAAAAAATGTGTTTTAATTTCCTCTGGAATAACCACCCAGACAAAATTAAGAGATCTGTTGTAACTCAAGACTATGCTTATGGTGGACTTAGAATGATCAATATTAAACAGTTCATATATTCTCTGAAATTAACATGGATTAGAAGACTTTTGATTGGAAACAAAAAATGTATGGAAATCCATAAACATATGTACCCATTCACCACCAATATGCTATTTTTCGGTAATGATTATGTAAAGAAAAACGTGCAAGAAATAGGCAATCCTTTCTGGAAGGATGTTTACACAAGTCTTAACATCTTACTAGATGTTAAAAAACCACTGTCATGGAAAGATTTCTTAACACAACCATTATGGTACAATAATAACATTAAGATTGGAAGATCATGTGCTTTTTATAAAAGATGGTATGATAAAGGTATTTTATTTATTAATGATATAATGGATAACAATGGTAATCTTCTCTCTTTTACACTATTTATCGAAAAGTTTGCTGCAAAGTCACATTTTTTAGAATATGAAGGTATGACTGAAGCAATACGGGACTACCTTCAAAAACAAAATTTCTCTCATCTTGCCATTAATTTAGAAAATCCAGTTTGTCCATCAGTAGTATCCCTTATAACAAGCTCACAGAAAGGCTGTCGTTCCATTTATGATATACTGAATAAATCAAATGTACATCCAACATCTATAGCCAAATGGGGGCAATATGGTTTAAATATAGACAGAGAATGGAAGGACTTATTCAAAATACCTATCAAATGTACAAAAGACACCAGGTTACAATGGTTTCAGGCAAAAATAAACCATAGAAGTACTGCTACAAACATCCTTTTGACAAAAATGAAGATAAAAAATGATAATTCTTGTAGTTTTTGTACAGAGTCTCCAGAAACCATTACACATTTATTTTGGGAATGTAAATATATTAAAACATTTTGGAATATTTTTAAGATTACTTGCAATGATAATAATATAATAATCCAACCGGAATGGACTATAAAAGAAATCATATTTGGGTCTAGTCAATATGATATTGTTTTAAATAAATTAATTTTGCATGCAAAATACTTCATATATAAATGTAAGTTAGATGGAAGATTGCCATTGTTCATTAATTTCAAACCACAAATTAAATACATATATCAAACTGAAAAAATAAATGCAATTAAAAGTATTGCATTTGATAAATTTGAAAAACCTTGGTCGACTTATAAATCTCTACTTAATTAGTTTTTGTCTTAATTATTAAGTTACACTGTGCAACACATCTACCTTATTTTTATTTTTTTCTTCTAATCTTTGATACAGAAAAAAAAAAAATGTTCCCAAGCTAACTTATGTTCCCCGCTGTTCCCACTGAATAATGAAGAGTCACACCTCCATAGATAGATCTTGTCTTTTCTATATATTTTTATTTTTTATAACAGCATTTTTTCACACAATCAACTATAGTAAAACTCAGCAGAGATAGTTTGTGGATTTGTATACAAACTGAAACATTCGTACTTGATTATTTTATCTTTGCACTTATCTATGTTAAATCATTTGTTAGGTAAAATATATATGCTGGGTTTTAAAAAAAAAAAAAAAACATCTTTACAATTATCATTGAAGGGGTATTAAAGTAGCAAAATAAATATCTTGACAATTATAATTTTTTTCCGCTTTCAAGTGTAAAAGGGACATACAGCAATCTGGTTTATTTGTAAATAAAACTTTTGAAAGATCCTCGGTGTCCCTCTTTCAGAAATGTGTATTTTAAATCTTCTTTTGAAATTGTAAAGATGTTTTTAAAAAAACCTCCCTATTTATACAGCTTCTAATTATGATATGCATTATTTTTGTATGTAAGTATATGTGAAAACTGTTTATATATAAATATGATGCATATTACATACATATCTGTACGGTTTGTTGAGGGGTGGCCCACCCCGACCCTCACAAACCTATTACGGGGTGAATAAATGTATTACCATTCATTTGGTAATCGAAATTAAAAAAAAATACAGATATGACTAACAATGCTTTATTGAATAATATCTAGTTTCGAACTTTATAATAATTTGTACTTTCATGAAGAAAAAACACTGCAAGTTAACGTTTTAAATATGTAGTAAATATGAATCTATATTGATAATTTAAACCAAAACAAAAAAAAAAAAAAAAAAAAAAAAAAACAATCACCACTTCCGCTAAAGGTAACAAGGCTGACGCTAAGGGTAATTTTTTTCAACATCTGCAGTTTCAATGAAAATTGAGCAAACGTGTTATTTTTAGTTACGGAGGCACCAGTGGCATAAGCGCTGTTACCTTTAGCGTAACAGGTAATTGTTACCTTTAGCGAAGGTAGTTACCTTCAGCGTTGAAATTGTTAACTTTATCGGCGTTTGTTACCTTAAGCGTTGAAATTGTTACCTTTAGCGGAGGTAGTTACCTTTAGCGGATTTGTTACCTTTAGCGTTGTTACATCTGTTTTAAGTCGAATACTGTGCTATCTCCTTGTAATTGTCGCTTGTGCTTATGTATGCTTTTGGTTGACTGTGTTACGCTACATATCCTGTTCGACTTTGATACCTTATGTAATTCGTTTAGAACTAAATGTTCTTGTTTTGTGATGCAACTGAAAACTGAAGTGCTATTTTATTATGTTGACATGCTAGATAATTCCATAGTGCAATTATGAAAAAAAAAATACAACTAAAAGTAAGTAAAGCACTGATTCGAACAGAAAATATAGCATTCGCAGAATAGAGTCTACTAAGTCTACTAATTCTTGGCAAATAAATAGCACCGGCATCGTTTCGAGTCTGTTCATTCCTTGAGTAAAAATAAATATTTCCTACCATTTTGTAATACCGAATGCTACCTTAATTTCGCTGTGCCATATTTTGGCGACTATTAATTAACAATGCGTAAATCACACAGTTTATGGACAACTATTATAATTTGCATCAGTACTAAATACTGAAAAGTGGATCCCTTAGAAGCAACAAACACAAACAAGAGAGAAAGTAGCAGACTCGGTTTTATTGATTCTGTTCATGAGAGGTAATGTCAACATGAAGTGTATAGTTACGTTGATGTGTTTTAAATACAACCCGCATGTGTATGTATTTGTTTCTTTCCTTCTTAATATGAACGTTAAAATGGAATCATATTTTGTTAATAATAATGATATGATATCTCGTACTACATTTGTATTTTTAATTTGATTGGATACATCGTGCGTTAAAGTGATAATAGGGGACGTGAGAGGTATTGTACCTTATATGAATAGACTCAGTAAAACCAAGTCTTTTTTTTTCTCTACAGTGTGTGTGTTGCTTTCTAGGATCCCTTATCAGTATTTATATATGTTACATTATTTACTCTTTTTTTATTTTTCTCTTTTTTTGTGCGCACTTTGTTTTGTTCGGATGTATATTTCATTAATTTGTTCCATTTTGTGTTGCATATAAATATATATATGACATGTCTGCTTATTACCCATTCAGCTATAGGTCTGATCTCACCCTAGCTATTTAATGAAATAACCATTCTCTTTACTACCTATGCTATGTCTTAAATCTCGCCAGATATCGCTATATTAGACAGCCAGCGTCTTTCCGACATGCAAAATTGCAAAATTTGCATAAGGAATGTTCCTTATTTATTGCATGGACATTTCATTTTACGCAATGCATGTCGTCAAAACGATTTGTTATTCAATCGGACATACGCATTTTCACCAGAATCTAATTTGCTTATATGTAAATGTTATTACAAAGCAGTGTCGAGACTTGTTTACTCTGCCTACAATGGTATATGTGCAAAAGTATACGATATGGAAACACGTAACAATTTATATAAAACAAGATAATCACATCAAAATACATTATTGTTGATGGGGTGTCGTTTCTCGTGATGAGTCAGTTATTTTTTATATGTGGCCGCGAAGTAAACGCTTTTAACCATTGTCCATTATGCATACACTGCAATGTGCTTGTAATGCAATGGCTGCTCCTCGAAACGGACCATTTTAGGTCTACCTAACAGATATCTGTCGGTATTCTTTTGACGTGGAAACTGTTGAAGACTTCGAGCAGGTAGGTGCCAGTGCTTGACAACGATATACACGTGTCGGTGTTTCGGAGAAGGCGTTTTATTGTAAAAACTCGATTTTGTTAATAATACTTATATTTTAAACATAAAAGCGGTTTCTTCTTTGGACAAGGATTTTATTTTTTAAATCATTATTCCATTGTTTTATTTTTTACTTCTAAAAGTAATACTTTTAATTTGAAATTAAACAGTTGTATAATTTTTGGAACAATTAGTAGATTACGTGAGTGATGTTTGATTACTTGTTGAATTTTAAAGTGATAGAAGCCTGACTTTGGACATTTGGAGGCTAGATGAAGGGTGTATCAAGCCGAAATAAGGACATTTGGAGGCTAGATGAAGGGTGTATCAAGCCGAAATAAATGTTACTGAACCTGTTCATAAAACTGTACATGGTATAAGAGTTTTCAATTGATCGCTTTTATTACTTACTCATCAAATTGTTCTCCCGATATATATACGATAAAGTCCAGTTATCAATATATTTTCCGAATTTATTGACTGCATCGATTCTTACTGATGGCGGGAGATATACATTACTGGTTCTACGCAGGAACGATGCGGTGTTCTGCCTCCACAAAAAGACGTCATATAATATGCGCTACAAATGACGTAAACACCATTCAAACAAATACAACATTAGCCTGTTGGTGGCAAGGTATGGTATGATCGTAGGATAGCTCTCCCACTAGTCTTTACAATTTTAAACGATATGTAAATGCTACAAGTATACGAGTAGCAAGTTAAAATTTAAAAAGTAGTCGCTCTTACCCTTTATACAATCCAACATCCGTGAGTCTCTGGATTACAATATTTGTGTCAGGAATAGCGCGAAATAGATACCTGTTACGTAACATCACATCATTATTACTTGTGCACGACGTCATTGTTTCTGTACGTTGTTGACGGTGATCTAATCAGTTAGAATATATGATAGAAAGGTGTAAGATGTGTTTGCTTCACTTACTCCAAACTTACCACTAAACGATGTCGGTGCCGTGAGCAGGATCAAATACGCAAAATGAATTCAAGACAGACACATATACTGGGAAGGGCATCGGAGTGCAATTTCAAAACTTGTAAGACAATTCGAGGAATTAAAACAGGAAAGTGATTGTGACATCGACGGATTATCAAACATCCTCAACATACTGACACAAGGAAATGACTTGGATGAAAGAACTGAATGAAAAGATCTTAGACGGAATATAAGAAGACGAAGATGAAACAGAGATCATCGAAGCAGATGAGTATTCTTTTAGAATTAAGTATTCATCAAATTCAAAAATGTATAAAACAATAAACATATCGACGCCCAGTTTTAATTCCGGAAGCTCTCATATTAACCAGAACCCCATAGATCTCACCGCAGGAGGAAACGCGCAGTCCCGGCAGTAGTGGATATACATGTGAATTTTACAAGGTATTTTGGAGACAATTAGGACACTTTGTCCTCAGGGCCCTTAATTATAGTTATGAAATAGGAGAGTTATTTATAACACAAAGACAAGGTATTGTTACCCTAATACCCAAAGAAAACAAGGATAGATATTTTTTAAAGAACTATAGACCTATTTCTCTTTTAAATACTGTATATAAAATGGCGTCTGCCTCTGTAGCTAATAGAATCAAAACTGTATTATATAAGCTTATTAATAGAGATCAAACAGGATTTTTAGCACGTCGTTTTTTTGGGGAAAATACAAGACTGACATATGACATAATGCATTATTTAGAAGAAAAACATATACCAGGATTACTTCTACTTGTTGATTTTGAAAAAGCCTTTGATTCTTTGTCATGGTCCTTTATAAAAAAAAGTATTGAAGTTTTTTAATTTTGGTCCATCAATACAAGCATGGATAACTCTGTTTTATAAAAATGCTCAGTTGTCTGTTAATCAAGGAGGTAATTTGTCATCCTTTTTCAGTATTGCACGCGGCTGTAGGCAAGGCGATCCCCTGTCCTCTTATATATTTATTTTATGCGCGGAAATCTTGGCTATAAAAATTAGGCATAACAAAAAGATACAAGGGATTAAAATAAACAATAAAGAATACAAGTTAACACAATTTGCCGATGACACAACTTCATTTTTAGATGGGTCTGAAACCTCATTGAATGAAACATTACGTGAGCTGGATTTCTTTGCAAATATTTCTGGATTAAAAGTTAACTTTGAAAAAACGTAGGTGGTTTGGTTAGGCTCAATGAAATATAGCACACACTCAATAAAAACTAAATGGAAACTGACATGGGGAAACTCTAGATTTAAACTGTTAGGAATTATATTCGACACAGATCTTACAAAAATGAATGACTTGAATTACAATGACAAAATAATAGCTTTGAGGAAAAAAATAAGTAGTTGGCAACGTAGATACCTGACTCCCATTGGTAGAATTACAGTTATAAAGTCACTCCTTTTACCTTCACTTAATCATTTGTTTTTATCCTTACCTAATCCAAAAGACAATGTTATCAATGAAATAAACACATTGTGTTTTAACTTCCTATGGCAAGGTAAATCAAGAATTAAAAACACTGTATTATGTTAGGATTATGAAGAAGGTGGATTGAGAATGACAAATCTCTCTGCATTTATATCACCCTTAAAATCAACATGGATTAGAAGATTACTTTAAGAGGAAAACAAATATGCAAATATCCTTAAATCATATTTAGATATAAACAAATTATCTTGGTGCGGAGTTATGTATGCACAAGAAATAATAAATAATATTTCAAACCCCTTTTGGAAAGATGTTTTAAAGTCACACATACTAATTCTATCCAGGTCCAAGCCAGTGAACACAGATCTATACTTATCAGGCCCAATCTTTTATAACGAAAATGTCAGGGTAGTGTCAAAAAGCTATTTTATAAAATCCTGGTTTGATAAAGGAATGTATACTATAAATGACATTACAAAAATTGATGGGAATTTGTACACACAGGAAGAACTAAAATATGCATTTGATGTAAACATTAATTTTCTACAGTACCACAGTTTAGTAACTGCTGTCAAAAAAATGAAAAAAGATAACAACATAGAAGTTACAAGCAAGCTTGAAAACCCCATCATACCAAATCCTATTAAAATATACATAAAAAATAAGAAGGGAATAAAAGATATGTATCTTCTACTAAACCAAAATCTTGAAATCCCTACTGCAAAACTTTCATGGAATAAACGGTACCAAATCAGCAACTCAGTTTGGAAACAGATTTTTACTTGGCCTTTTTCAATAACCAAAGATACTACATTGCAATGGTTCCAGACACGCATCAACCATAACATCTAAGCAACAAATAGTTTTCTACATAAGATAAAAATACTTGACAATCCAATATGTTCTTTCTGTTCAACGGCCTCCGAAACAATTATACATATTTTATGGGAATGTGAGAAAACAACAAATATATTAAGTAAACTTAAAGATTGGCTGCCCACAAAAGATATTGAAATTACTCTTGAAGAAAATTCATTTATCTTTGGAACATATGACAAAAATGTCAGCAACTTAATCCAGCTCATCCTTTTAGAGACAAAGTACTACTTATATTACTGCAGATGCTCAAAAAACATACCCACAATTACAACACTGAAGCACAGAATCCAACTTTTGTAAAAAACAAGCAAAGAAATATCCATTGTTGAAAACAACTACAACATATTTTTAATTTCATGGGAAAAGTTTCACGAACTGTTAAGTTCGGAAAAATAAGACCCAGATGTGTATTTGTTATTTTTTGAACAATAGAACGCCAGATACTAATGCCAGAGACATATCCTCAACCCCAACCCCCACTCCCCATATTTGTTTTATTTAAAAAAAAAATTTTTTAACCCACCCCATCATGCTCCCCAACCAATAAAGTTAAGTCATACAATTTTTAATCATACTATAATTAATATATTCACTTTTTTGCATTCATGTGTGAATGTAAATGTGTTACCAAAACCATAAAAACTCACTTATAACCAAATAAAAATACTCAACAGAAATTATCTATTGAAAGATTACTTTTTGTCATTAAGTTCTATAAAATAGTGGTAATGTATAGTAAACTAGAACTAGTGAGCGAATGATTTTGAGATCTGAGTGAGTATTATTGATTTAGGATTTTGTTATACATATTTTTTTTAAAAAAATAATGTAAATGTTGTAAGGTGTACAAGGGGATGGTCCTCCTCGACCCCTCGTACATCATTGGACGGGGAGAATAAATGGGTCTCCAACATATGGAGACTGAAAAAAAAAAAAAAAAAAAAAAGGAAACGCTTAGTCGTTTATCAGCCTCACTCCTAGTAATCTGGTCAATATAGAGCAGCAAACACAAATGAGAGAAGTTTCACGATATTAAGATCTTCATTCATCGTCAAACTTTAGTACACAGTATAATACATTACCGAAGTTGAATCTTGCTACTTTTGATGGAGATATTTTGGAATGGCAGTCGTTTTGGGAATCATCTGAATCGGCTATACATACAAACCCTTCACTATCTGACGTACAGAGGTTCAATTTCCTCAAATCACTTTTGAAAAATGAAGCTCTGAAAACAGTGACGGGATTTTCACTCAATAATGCAAACTACAATAAAAAAGAGTATGATAATGGACATTTGGAAACGGCCAAAAAACGACACATACGAAATATTGCAGTCTCGGTTTGATTGAGACTGTTCATGAGCGGTAGTGAAATATGCTAGCTACCGCTCACGCCCTCCAGCCCCGGGTTGAGCAGAACTCAATATTAATAAAATCAATAGTACAAAAGCCATTGCGTTCTTGAATCAAAGATACGGACAAGAACACAGTATTATTTAGAATACAGGCAAGCACTGCTAGATATTCCCGACCCATTTAAGACACTTGCTAGTCTACGCAATTGTTATGATAAAACCGAGATTTACGTGGGAGGTCTGGAATCACTTGGTCAACTGGAACATTCATACAACTCTCTGCTTGTTCTCCTTATTTTAAACAAACTGCCAGGAGAAATTCGTAGAAGTCTTGCCCAAGAACATAAATCAACAAACTGGGAATTGAGCAATTTACGGAAAAGTATATTCAATGAATTGAATATTATGGAAGCAGTTAAAGTCATTGAAACGATTGAGGGTCTGCCGAATACTGCTGCTTTCATCACAACTACCAACCCTACTGCAAAACATTCCAATCAAAACACGCTCAATGCAAAATCTACTATCAGATTATGTGCGTTTTGCCAGGAAACTCACCAAACTGAGAGGTGTACGAATATAACTGACCATGACGCACGCATGTCGATAGTGAGAAACATGGTATCGGACGCTGTGGTTTCTATAGGACCCTATATCTCATTTATGATATATATATTTATATTTTATATTTTAATAAATGTCAAACAGAAAACCTGTACATATATAGTATCGTAGGCTGACTGATATTATAGATATACAAAAGGGTTTGATGGTGGGAATTTGCACAAATGTAGGAAGTTTTAAGTTATAACTGTCTGTTGTTTTGTTAAAATTTCACGTGGAGTGATTCTAATGGAGAAGATAATTATCATAACGGTTCACGCGTTGTATAAACTTTTAGCGTGATAACGACACTTATGTATAAATTAATAGATCATTATGCTCGTATAGTTACAGGTATCTGGGTAGAGATTAAGTTTACATAAAAATATTTATTTACCAATATATTTACATTGATGTACACCTTATAGATTATATTTATCATGAAACGCTTTGTTTGAAGTATATATATGCAAGTACAGAAGAACATATTGAAATTGAAATTGTCATTTATTTAAGAAATGACGAACTTATCAAATAGTAATAGCGTGTGTTTTTTAAATAAAAGATATATATATATATGTTTTCACATCAAATGTGTGGGGCTTAAAAAGCCAAAATTGCCAAAAGCAATACCCCATCCCACCTTAAATATACATAGAAAAAAAGGAAAGATATAAATATCGGACAGGGAAAGTAGCATTCAATGAAGACAGTCAACCACAAAACACAAAAACAAACACTCCCAAAAAGACAAACGAGAAGGCAAAAGTAATAAAAAAAAATGCAAACGACATCCCAAACACAAAAGGCTTGACAATAGGGCTTCCGCCATGGCACGGACAGTGGCCAAAGTAGGCCACTTGGGGTTTAAACCAGGTTCTAGGTTGCACCAAACCTCACACTTACCCTATTGTCATCCCAGTTAAACGGGACAGTGTAAATAAAGTAACCCCGCCATGAAATATTCTTTAACCAACAAGGCAGCGTTAAAAGGATATATAAGTAAAACACCTAGATGCTCGTGTATATATAAATACACAAAAAAACTAGAAAGCCACAATGAAGGTACTCAATGACTTGGCAGAAGCCAGGGCAACAAGAGAATAAACCATTAAGGGCACGACAGGAAAGATCATAGATCGAAGTTTGTGTATCACATCACCAAATAAGTCAGGTTGTGATAGTCCTTGTCGCAGAAGAGTCCTTAAATTGCTTTTATATTTAGAAAGAAGATCAGGGTTACAACAAAAACAAATTGCAAACGTTTTACGAAGTTTATGGTAACGGTAACCCTGATAAAGTAGCTTTTTAGTTTTACAAAGATTACGAATATTAAAGTCATCAACTCGAGTACAAGCTCTTGAAAAACGAATAAGCTGATACAAATAGACCCCATAAGAAGTTGCTCGGGGAACATCCCCATCTAAGAGGGGATAATTAACAATGTCAAAATTAAAATCATCTCTCTTGTCATAGATGTTGCTAATAATTTCACCATTTTCAATAGAGAGATCTAAATCAAGAAAAGAAGCGTTTTTATTAGAAATATTAGCCATGCTAAGCTGAAGTTCTTTAGGATAAATATTATTAACCATAACTGGAAAGAAAGGGTTGTCAATGTTCAATATGTCATCCAGATACCGAGAGTTGTCAGCTTATAGTCTACATTCATATAGCAAACATATGGTTCCATTCTCATATAAAAATCATATGATTTTCATAAGGTTCTTATTTAAAAGATTCACATATGATTCTTACGTAAAACCTATTTTATATAATTCTGCTGCCGAAGGCAGCAGACTCTAATATGACTTTAGTAATTGTACATGGTAAGGTAGTAATGAATAGTTTCTTTGAGTTTTTCAGCTATAAACATGCTTTACAACTTGAATTCCTAGAGAACTCGTCTGAAAAACTTGAATGGTATAAACACATATTTTGTAATGTTGAAAGGTTTCCATTTCACTTGCTGAAATTACGTTTTCGTAAACCAGTCTACTGAAATCATTACTATACGAAACATTCGGAAGCCTCAGGAAGGTAGGGTTCAAGTCAGCTGATTTCCCTTTTCTTTTCTTTTTTTAATTTTCATTGGTTTTTATTATTAAATCAAATTATTCAATGAATACAATTGGTTAAAAGTTGCTCACATGATTAAAAATAAAAAGGTATATTGACCTGAAAAACGTATATTGACTTTTGTATATTGACCTGTGAAAAATAAGTATGAAAAATTCAATTTCCATGAATAATCAAAATTCAAAATTTCAAAATTCAAAATTTCAAAATTCAAAATTCCAGAATTCCAAATTTCAAAATTCAAAAATTCATAAATTTCAGAATTCCAAAATTTCAAAATTCAAAATTCCATGAATAATTTGATTTAATAATAAAATATTTGTTGCCTTTTAGGTTCGGTCGATATATAGAGTTTAATACCCAGTGTTTTTGAGATACGGGAAATATCTCCCGAGGTAGAGAAATGGCCCCGATATAAGAACGAGTGCGGATCACGAGTTCTTATATCGGGGCCATTTATCTAGCGAGGGAGATATTTTCAGTATCATTAAAACACTGGTTATTAAACTATATATTACATAATTTAAAATGATATTTTATTAATATTTCTAATGATTCACGCCTTTTTACACCAGTTTGCACGAGAACGCCAAGACGACGTTACATCATCCGTCATACAAACAAAACAAGTGGAACCGGAACTCTTCGTTAATTTTCGTAATCGTTATTTCCTAGTGACGGAATCTGACGAAGACGTCCGTAAAACAATTCGAACGTCATTTGGCATTTCCGCGACTGACGGAAAAGGCCGAGCAATGTTCCGTACTGGGATATTTCCTAGTAGAGCAAACGAGTAGATATAGCTTTTCTATTCCCAGTATTTCCTATACAAATAACAGACAATTATGTTATATGTGTAAGTATCGACCTGAGAAAAGTGGTCGATATCACTTTTCTCAGGTCGATAAATACCTCACTAAAAGGCAATAATTTTATAATATAATTCCTTTACATTTGTCACTTTGATAACGCAATCTTAATAATTACACATGGTAACACTGAACCGTTTATATGTGTTGTAATAATGTACACTCTAACGCACATGTGAACAATTGTATTTCTGTGGTGATGTGTACTTCTAGCACGTCGTATTACAAGGTAATTGTAATCAATATGTAACGTCTCACTAGTGAATTAATCAACACTATATAATATATGTAGAAACGGTCACTTTTGGACCACTGCAAACATACTATAAAATGTCTATTGGTCTTTAAATCTCCCCTCAATCTGCAAACCTTCCTCTGAAGCTCATAATATCCACAAAAAATCAAAAGTTGACCAGATTAAAAAAAAAAAAATCAGTATTTTTCAGCACCCCTCAAAACTAGCTCCATTTCACTGATAATTCAACTGTATTCCTACCCATTTTCAAATTATCATATCTTCCTCGAAAATCACCCAGTGACATCCAAACTTGGCAGAAGTCATGAACATGTTCCAATCTTGTCACCTGAAGGCAGAAAAAAGAGAATGATTTCACATTTCCAAGTTGAGAGCAAACCGATTAACACAGTCCTATTTTTTTACGGTGTACGAATCTTCTACCGTCATGGCCAAGGGAGGTAATTCTGCAGTGAGACCTAAGGCATGTCAAGGTTTTTGGACAGAAAGAAGCGAGGTCGCCCACATTGATTTAATATGCCTGGTAGGAAGAACTGGTGGTAAAAATCGGAAAGAATGTAAGAAAAACAGTCGTGGCATGTTTATGTCTCCGTGACAACATTTATTTTTTTCAATATTGTTTTAACACCCGTGACTTGATACATTATTATGTTAACTTCTTGTCTCTCGGCAGCTATTTTACGATTGCGTAAACCCTTGCTTGTTATCATATGCGACAACAAACACATGTTCATATGATTCTCATGAAAAATGTGTTTTCCAACATTTCAACGATTCTCATATGATACTTATATGATGAAATGTTTTTTACAAGAATCATGTACTGCTCCTTTTATATAAGTGTCATATACTAGGTATCATATGAGAGTTTTATAATAATCATATGATATTTATATGTTCCAAAATTGGTAGTGTATACTTCGTGCTTTTTCTTTTTCCCTAACGGAACATATAACCCTTTTGCATGAATATAATAATTATAGAAACGTAAGGTTTCTGGGTTAATTGTGGCGCATGAGTGATGTTAGGCTATTACCATCAGGATTGCGCCTTTACTATAGAGAAGATCAATGGTTATACGTATTTAATTGTTTATGTGTGATTCTGGAATGTCGTTATGCTGTTTAACTTTAGTTTTCTCTATAAAAGAATGACATTATTTTTTTATAATTGATTGGATACAATTACACAGGTATGTATCGCATCATGTGCTCCACTGTTCTAATAGATACTCTTAATGTATTCGTCTATTTAGTAGTCAAAATGAAGTTCTAGAACATTCGTTAAAGGTATCTAAATAAATAACCATTAAATAAAGACGTTAATCTGAAGGTTAATCTGACTTGATGTTAGCATTTAAAACGGTTTATATACAGGTATGATAACCATCTTGTATATAATAGTGGCATATGAACCGGTTTATGTGATTGTATCGTTATTGCATTTGCATATTAATGCATAACAGTGTCAAACGAAAAAAGACCTTCATCGCTGCAAAAAAACACATGACCATGAACGTAATTTGCCTTATTGTCGTACTTCATTCAATATAAATATCAATTTAGAGCTGCATCTCTAAGCAAAAAAAAACATACATATATCATGTATATAGCGTTTATATTAGTAATTATCTTAAAACATAAAAGACGAATGCGTGTACTTTAAGATTCTGTATGTGAATTACTTCCTCTTCTGAAAATGATAATATTACATTGATGACGCACGTCGTGAAGTGGTTTCGTCAATCATGAATAAATGCAAATAGTGCGAAATATAATAGTTCACTTCTTTTTCAGGAAACTACAAAACATATTAATTAAAAATCCATTATGTGAACATTTCATCGGCGAAATGAAACCCTAGATCGTATTTGTTCATTTGTCAGGCGAACATCTCATAAATCCTTGAGACATGTCGAACTGCACTTGTTTTAATCATAAAGGAAATGCTCTTTCCCGACGTAGATTTGTGGTCTGAAAATAATACTAATTATAAGCCATACGATATCGTTCCTTTGAAAATTCAGTTACTTTTTATACATTTCTTTTGAATAATCAGAAATTTATCATGTTTGTTTGAATATTAGTTGTATTAACATTTAGTATACAAAACATTATGCAATGTTCTACTTCATATATAACTGTATGCCTTTTTAGCATTCTCCACCAGAACAGAGTGTTTTACTAAACAACATGTTGTCTTTGCTCATGAGTCAATTTGACTTACTGCAACTGATTACATGTATTAATACATTGTAACGTAGAAGCAAAACCTACGTATTATTGTTATCTGCGTTAAATTTGTTAGAAAACTCAATGAAAGATGATGTGACTTTATTATTTCATTTGCCACTTTGCTTTCCCCTTTCTGTCATTGTGCGATAAACTGAAAGATTGGGGATCCTGTGATCACATTTATCTGAACCTGAAGGGGTGGTAATGTTTATATGTGTCTTCAATCTGGCCTTGTCGTGTCCCTAATGTTTTATTCTCTTGTTGTTATGGCTTCATTGAGTATTTGCTGTTTAGTTTCTATGTTTTTTGCGTTTTTTATATTCATATATACATGATCACCTGTGTGTTTGCCTTGAATGTGGATGGTGTTTAACAACGCTAAAGGTAACCATTCCGCTAAAGGTAACAACCGCCGCTAACGGTAACAATTTCAACGCTAAAGGTAACAACCTCCGATAAAGGTAACAATCACCTCTTCCGCTAAAGGTAACAAGGCTAACGCTAAGGGTAACAACTTTTTTCAACATCTACAGTTTCAATGAAAATTGAGTAAACGGGTTCTTTTTAGTTACTGTGGCACCTGTGGCGTAAGGGTAAGTGTTACCTTTAGCGGAGGTTGTTACCTTTAGCGGAAGTGTTACCTTTAGTGGAGGTTGTCACCTTTAGCGTTTAAACTGTTACCTTTAGCGGAGGTAGTTACCTTTAGCAGAGTTGTTACCTTTAATGATGTTATAACTGTTCCAAGGCTATTGTAAACCCTTTAAAACTGCAGGACTGTCGCATACTTTCTCCTTGCAATTGTCCCTTGTTTTTATGCGTGTTTTTGTTTTCTTGCTTGTGTTTGCGACGTCATATGCCTTTATTCCTTATTAACATTGCCATTCATGTGTGTCTTTCTGCGTGTTTTGGGGGTTTACTGTGTTCTGTGAAAGCTGCATTTCCTGTTCGACTTTTATACTTATCTTGGTTGACTGTGTTACGCTACATTTCCTGAAATCGTGTCTAGTCTAAAAGTAAATATGTTCTCCTATTTTATGCCAGTGTATGGACAACAATTATAATTTGCATCAGTACTAAATATTGAATAGTGGATCCCTTAGAAACAACAAACACAAACAAGGGAAAAAGTAGCAGACTCGGTTTTATTGATTCTGTTCATGAGAGGTAATGTCAACATAAAAGTGTATAGTTCCGTTACTGTCTTTTAACGACAACCCGCATTTGTTTATGTATTTGTTTCTTTCCTTTTTAATATGAACGTTAAAATGGAATAATATTTTGTCATTTGTATTTTTGATTGGATACATGTGTTAAAGTGATAATATGGGACGTGAGAGGTATTGTACCTTATATTACCTCTCATGAACAGACTCAATAAAGCCAAATTATCTTCTTTTCTCTCTAGTGTGTGTGTGTTGCTTTCTATGATCCCTTTTTCAGTATTTATATATATTACAATATTTACTCTTTTTTTTTTTCTTTTTTTTTTATACAACACTTTGTTTTGTTCGGATGCATAATTCATTAATTTGTTCTATTTTGTGTTGCATATAAATATTTGACCTGTCTACTTATTACCCATTCAGCTATAGGTCTGATCTCACACTTTGATTAATGAAATAACATTCTCTTTACTACAAATGCTATGTCTTAAATCACTCAAGATATCGCTATATTGGACAGCCATCGACTTTCTGACATGTGAAATGTTCCTTATTTATTGCATAGACATTTGATTTTACCCAATGCATGTCGTCAAATCGGTGTTTTGCTATTCAAACGAACATAATCATTTTCTTAACACCATAATCTAATTTGCTTATATATAAATGTTATTACAAAGCAATGTCGAGACATGTTTACTCTTTTGCACATGTACCTAGATAAAGGGTGTATCAGGTCGAATTAAATGTTTCGGAACCTGTTCATATAATTGCACAGGGTATAAGCGTTTTCAATGATCGCTTTATTACTTTCTCATACAAATTGTTCTCCGGATATATATACGATAATGTCCAGTTATCATTAATATTTTCCTAATTTCGATCTTATTGACTGCATCGATTCTTACTGATGTCGGGAGATATACATTACTGGTTATACGCAGGAACGATGCGGTGATCTGCCTCTACAACAAAACGACATATAACATGTGCTACAAATTACGTAAAACAACATTCAAACAAATGCAGGATTGGCCTGTTGGTGGCACAGTATGGTATGATCGCAGATGCTCTGCCACTAAGTTTTTATAATTTAAAACGCAATGTAATTAATACAAAGTTTAGCAAGTTTATATTTAAAAATTAGTCGCTCTGACCCTTTATACAATCCAACATCAGTGAGTCTCTGGAATACAGGATTTGTCTATCAAAATATTTACTTGTTCACTACATACCTAAGTCGTCGGTATCTCCGGAAATAAGGCCTTACGCTTACAGACCTCTGCCCCGGGTCATCTCATCTCCCTTTGATGCTGTTGTCACAAAATATCCTAATGTAATGTGCCAACGGGACGTAAAACCACATTTATTTCCATTTCTTAACATTCCTAGACGGTTTGCCGTTATGCTCACTATATGTGTTACTCACATTATCGATAATTAGAAGGATTATTGTAGGATATTTATATTATTTAGTCATATCCCACGAGTGATAATCTCGGAGTTTTACTCCAACTACTCTTAACGCGTCCGCTACTTCGATCTTTGGAGATCGCTGAGCCCGATACTTATATTTAGTTATCGGTGGTACATTTTGAATTTCTTTTGTTTTCTTACTTAATTTTTGATTCGGTGGTTCCACTACTCCGGCCGATAAAAGGCTCTGGGTATTGTTTAACCACTTATAGGATATGTTGTCTGCTTTTTAATTTAGTCTTTTGGCTGTTACTTGTGATACGCAGGCTTCATAACCGCTGCTCCCAACTAAATTCCATTATGTTTATTTCGCTCTTCGAGGCATTTAATTTTATTAGATACTGGGACCATACGCCGTTCGACATGGGGAAGCATATAACTCCATGTCCACCGCCGTATGCATGCCATCTTCGGGATGGTTAAAATTGTGTACTATTGATTTTATGAATATTGAGTTCTGCTCAACCCGGGGCTAGAGGGCGTGAGCGGTAGCTAGCATATTTCATTACCGTTCATGAACAGTCTCAATCAAACCGAGACAGCAATATTTCATATGTGTCGTGCTCGGCCGTTTCTAAAGGTCCATTATCATACTCTTTTTGTAATATTGCCTTTGACAATTTCCAGTAACACTATTCTGTATTGAAGTGTAATAAAACGGAAACATCAATTCTACGGTTCCAGAAAAAAAAGTAAATAAATACTCTCGTTAACATTTACCTACCTCTTTAATTAGCATGCGAAAGATTTTTGAATTCATAGTCCTATTGAGTTGCATCAGTTTTACGTATATGTAATTATGATATATCGATCGTTCTATAAAAACCAAATGCCTAAGAGAGTGTGGAGCTCGTAAGTTCTCGCACGCGAAGTGAATAATCCACACACACCATGTTGCAAAGGCGCTTTGATTATGGTTGTTATAACACAACATATTCATTAAACCGGTATGTTGTACTTGACCTAGACCAATTTTCATCTGATGTAAAAACTATGCATCGACCAATGTCTTCAACTGCATTCATTAAGATCTCATTGAATGCATGATTATTATTAATAATTGTTACATTAAGAACTCGACGTTAATTTGACAACATCGACGAGGCAATAACAAAACGTTACCTATCATCACAATTTACAATGTGGAACATCCAGATTATCGGATTCTATACAGGTACTTATATGGCGAATAATCGTTTTTTATGCTTTAGGTCTCACTACACACTTCGATTTTACTGTGTTGGCCATAGGGAATAAAGTCCAATTTCCCATTCTAAATCAAACCTTTAAAGTCTAAAAGTATTTTTTTGGTAAAATACAGTTATTGCTGCTCATAAAAATCCATAAAATCTGGTACATAGCCCAGTTTGGTTTTTTTTAAATAGGAGTGGTGTCCGGCAAGGTACTCTTTTCGGCTTTCACTAAACAGTTTGCACCTAAATTCATACGCATTTTGAGCACCCACAAATGTGTCACATTTTGCTGTCAGTGTCGTCTAATCGCTGTTCATCCAATCTCACACTATTGTTTTCTCACCTGCAACAGGAAAAGAAAATATCCATGGCCAATTATTAAAAATATCTCAAACCGAAGAGCACACCTCTACTTTTTATGGTGTAAGAATCATCCTACAGTCACATGCAAGGGAGCTAAGTGTGTAGTGAGATCTTCAAGGGGGGCTCATGTGTGTGCATGTCTTGAAAATCATACCCGCAACAACTATAGGTGACTACATAACAAAAATAATAGTTTATAGATACTTTTGTCATAGATTACATGAGTTTACGGCTCAAAATGCAACATGCATCAATTTGCTTCGTGCCATATTCATGGAGCGAAAAAATCAGGAATTTTAATCTGAATCAAGAGTAGAAATTATTCAGTAACTTTTGTATTCTAAGAGATTGTGTTCTTAAATTCTGTAGGATTTGTGTTGGATATGTATATAATATAAAAAAAGTGTGATGTTTGTCTTTCAGGCAGTGTTTCTTAATTTATTAATTGTTCACCTATGCCCATATATGATTTTTTTTATTTTTTTTTTTATTTTTTTTTTAAAATGATGCTTTCTGAAACAGAAGTAGTGGTTAGACTTATTTTCTAGTCAAAAATAGTTTATTGTATTACCTGTCCTACAATGTCATTAAAGGCCATTCAAGTTGATGTCATCACAGGCATGGCTCCAATAAAACAAGCCCTCCCTTCTACTCTCAAATTGGCATCTTCTACCAGCTTCCTGTATAAAAAGATGAAATGGCTTTTACTTAGCACATGATTACAATATTGATAATAATGTTACTAAATATTACTATTTGAAAACCTAGCCATTTTATAAAACAAAATGTAGAGAAAAAATCAGAAAATATACCCAACAGTGATTTGAAAGGGGAACAAATACATAAAACCAGCAGGGGAGTTAACTAGGAAACACTAAATGACACCACAACTTGCTAAAAGCAGAAAAACAACCGAAAACCACCGGCATGCAGATTAGTTTTCAAGAAATTATCACAATACAGATAATGCTACCAAATGTACATGAACAGCGCTTATCTTAAAAATCTATGAAATTATAACAATCGGTATATTTCATACAAATGTCTGTCAATTCCATGTTATATCGAAACTGTTAATTAATCGCATTGAACCGCATTGCATGCACTTCATACGTAGTTGTTGAATTCATCTTAAATTACAGTCAGTCAGTCAGAGTCAGTCAGTCAGTCAGTCAGTCAGTCAGTCAGTCAGTCACAGTCAGAAAATCAGTGATCAACTGCTTGCGACCGACTGCAGTGTTTCTCCAGACGACACTGTACACCTACTCAAAGCAGTGAAAATTGAATGCAAACCATTCGGATCAGAGCGAAAAAGATAGCAGCATATTACTATACATAATGCAGCACAACACGTAACATGCCAAAAATAAATTCAGTACAGATCTGCGGAAAAAAAAAGTCTAGGCGACACAGGCAATCTTTACCGTGAATAATGATAGAACCAGAATTTAATGTTTTATTATGACGCGAAATTCACTTGAATTTCAATGATGTAATTCGCGTACATTTTTTTTATTCAAACATATATTAGCACAGCTTTATTTCTTAGTGCAAAATAACATTTATAATCAGAATTCAGAACCGAAAACACTTTTAACGCCATTTTTTAATTTACGTAAAAAGAGACGATGAAGAATGTAACAGTACATTAAAGTTTTGTCTGGATTTTTTTTTCCTATATATAAACAGACACACAATATATTAGATGTTTTTTATTTGACATGACGCGAAATTTGTATGAAATGCGCATGAACAAATATCACGAGAGAACAAATTGCCTGCGTACAAATGGAATACAAGAAATGAGATGAATACGCTAAAAGCTGGAACGCCTCATTCAGCTAACACCAAGCATGAAACAATTTTGTGTCTCGACAAACGTGCAACTGCAAACGACAAATCTTCCCAAAAGACACAGCGGTTCCAAAAAGGTTGTCACGCAACTTCAAAGCAAACAAGGAAGAGCGACTAAGTTAATAAACATATTTGATGAACATTCTCGACAAATAAGACACACCGAACAGCGGTTTTGAAATTTGTTGCACTGCATAAGTGGGTGGGGTATTTTTCTAATATTGTCAATAGCTGAAATAAATAATTTGCTATACAAACACATACCTGTTAGATGTCATATGAAGCTGCTTTCCGTGAACATGTCCCTGGCATAGTGTCGGTATATTGTATCCATTTGAACCCAACAGAGACGAGAACTAAACTTCCAGAAACAATTTATCGACTCGCAAGCACAAACTTTTTTTGGCAAATACAATCGAATATCCATCTTTCGCGGAATAGTTGATACTGCATGTACATGTGTATGCACTGAAATATGCACTGACAACATTTATATTGCGTTTCATCAGGATGTTTCATCGCCTGGTATCCATATCGACATTAAGGAAGTGGTTTGGGAGTTCACTACAAACAGCATACACAAAATAATCCATGTTGATCAAAGTATGGTCCATTTTCATGTGCAAAATCACTAATTTATGGCCAAATCCAACTAAAGTTCATTGCAATTCATCATAAAATGTTCAATTCAACTTTTTTACACAGTTGAAAACATCAAACTCAGAAATATTGATCTGTGTCAATGAAAGCTGTACTGAAAGCGTCTGGCTGATTGTTTCTGTTAAGGTCTCACTACACACTTCGATTTTACTGTGTTGGCCATAGGGAATAAAGTCCAATTTCCCATTCTAAATCAAACCTTTAAAGTCTAAAAGTATTTTTTTGGTAAAATACAGTTATTGCTGCTCATAAAAATCCATAAAATCTGGTACATAGCCCAGTTTGGTTTTTTTTAAATAGGAGTGGTGTCCGGCAAGGTACTCTTTTCGGCTTTCACTAAACAGTTTGCACCTAAATTCATACGCATTTTGAGCACCCACAAATGTGTCACATTTTGCTGTCAGTGTCGTCTAATCGCTGTTCATCCAATCTCACACTATTGTTTTCTCACCTGCAACAGGAAAAGAAAATATCCATGGCCAATTATTAAAAATATCTCAAACCGAAGAGCACACCTCTACTTTTTATGGTGTAAGAATCATCCTACAGTCACATGCAAGGGAGCTAAGTGTGTAGTGAGATCTTTATCGTAAATGTATGTATCTGTTAGAGGACAACTAAGCTTGAAAAGACAAAACTGAAAATATGTGATGATGCTCATTTCAATATAAACACACATACTGTGTTGTTTTGTTTTATGTACAGTTAGTTTCGTTATGCGTTTACTGAAGTACTATACCAAAGTACACAGTTTATTAAGAATTGCCAAAATGATGACAACTGTGTTAAATGTATCTTAATTGTTGAGGAAAGGAATTCTACACAAAATGCTGTTCATGTTATATAAAAAAAAATTGTAAATAAAATAATATAAATATAAATAAATGCTAGTAAATTTAATACGTATCAGTAAGATGCTCTTTGTCTGAAGCATATATGTGAGTTATACTAACCTGGCCCAAGTTCAAGTCTGCCTTTTCCACATACAAATGTTGCTATTGTTAGAAAAGTTAACGCTATTATCTAAGTGTAATTAACTTACTATTTAGCTTAGCGGCGATTTCTTTATTTACACAGTTCAGTTTTAATGGGATGGCACTACAGTAAAAGTGAGTTTTGGTGCATCCTAGAACCGGGTTTCAACCCCAGCGTCTTTTTTTCCAATGACCGTTCCTTGCCTTTTATAATAGAGTAAAAATGTGTGCATCCTAGAACTGGGTCTAAAACCCCAGCGTCCTTTATTCCACTGACCGTTCCTTGCCTTTTATTTATCGTCGTTAGTGTTGTTTGGGTTTTTTGGTTCGACATTTATATCTACTTTTAAGGATGAATTATACAAAATATTTGAGCTATAGAAGTTTTTGTGAATTGTTTTGGCTCTCAGATTTTTTTCAAAAAAATGTTCCACAGGTGGGGGAAAATAAATTTGAACCGTTTCAAGTATGTATTTTGTTATGATGTTATTTACATGTAAAACATAAAACTGACTATAAACAAATCTTTATAATCATGATCTTCTGATTTTACATTATTTTGTCAACATGATCAAATGGATGTTTGAATTGCGGAACCTAAATACGGATACCGGATACATTTTTAACGATTGTTTGTGTTTGTGAAAAAAATACAGTTGTATTCCTTTTTCCTTAATTTTAAAAAAAACATAAGGGTCAGAGAACCGAAAAATAAAAAATAAAAAATCTGGCCTTAATGAACCCATATGTTTTTCTTGCTCAGACTGCAATGCAAATTTTAATATTATTTCATGAGCAGAAAAACCATACAAAACTCACCTTTCAAAAGTACAATAGATACAAAATATACATCTTCCAAAACAAATAAATAAGAAATATGCTCACGCATAAATGCTTTTTTAAATATACTTTACGAACCGCATTTTTAAACGTTGACCGGTGTTATTAGATTTACATCTTGGACTGAAATAAGTGTTAAATAAAAAACACTAACCATTTGAGCTTAATTTCCAAACAATATCCTTTGCTACTTTTGAGAATCCATAATAAGTAGGCATTTTGAACTGTGGCCTGCTTTTTGAGACATATACAATAACGGTTCTTATTGTTGCATTTGTTATTTCATTTATCACTAAGAATGAACGTATCGAGTCAATTCCAAAGGGATGTTTGAATATCATTTAACAAACTATGAAGGAAATTAAACAGACAGTATTAGATATCTATTTTTGTTTGTTTGTTCGATTCTCTCTCTCTCTCTCTCTCTCTCTCTCTCTCTCTCTCTATATATATATATATATTTCCTTGGCCATATAGTACTACGTCTAAATTTAAGTCAGAGAACATAGTATAATTATTACTAGTAGGGAGGAGGAAGAGGAGGAGGAGGAGGAGGAGGAGGAGGAGGAGTAGTAGTAGTAGTTGTGGCAGCAGCAGCAGCAGTAGTAGTGGTAATAGAACGGCGTTAGTTGTCAACGTCGTTTGCGAAAATAAAATGCAATACACGTTAACATTCAATCTCTAGTGTTTTTGGTTCGTATTTTAAAAAAGCAATAATGATCGAATGTTATCACTAAAAGCATGTCACCTAACTTTTAGAAATGAAAATTAAACTTTTGGTATTATGTTTGAATGTTTGTTTGATATGACTTTTTGGGCGTATACTACAGCTAGTCCAAACAATTCGTATTACACTAGTGTAATAACTTAGCAATATATAATGGCATTACGTCATCTGATACAAAACACATGCTGATATAACATGACACCAAATAAATACACTTAAATATGCATCAGTGTCCATTGCCGTTTTAGTGGGTGGAGTATTTAAAGAGATGGTAATTTTCAAGAAACATCAAATACACTTTCATGCCGTATGATTCTCTGTTCAGAACTGGAATTGTTGTGATAAAATAATGTCTTTAGAAAAGATAATGCATCATAACTATTGCAGTAGTGCGCACAAATAAAACTGTTCAGAAGAGATTTAATGAAACATCTTATCTTAAACATGGAGGACGATTACAGTCACGCACATCAACAAATGGCAACAGTTCATGACGTCATTGTGAAATTAACATAACATTTAGAAAATTCTCGCCGCGACGTCAATGCGCCAAATGTCAATGATTTGCAAGAAAAAGAATCAATCCAGATATGAATGGCAGAGCCTCTGTTCCGATCAAAACAAACCTAAAGTTGGAACTGCATGTCTGCACAGGATACCCACGAAAGATGCTTATAATGCAGTGTCCTCAGTACTAAAAGCCTGGAGTGGTTATTGATTAGCGCACACTAATCCAATATGGCAGCTTACTCTAAGGCAAATGTAATCTTATTTAAACTAAAACATGTCATACTGAAACACATTTATGTCGCGGATAATGCTAGTTTATTGCATATATGTTTGTTACCACCGTGACAGAAGCTGTCAAGTGAAATTATATTCAATTTTATCATAAAAACAGCAGAGTTAACAGTCCTTAGTGCGGGCAGATAAGTTTTCAAAAGAAAATGTTGCTATATTTATATATACACTGACCGTTTCAATGTGGTAGCTCTATTGTCAACCCTTATATGTTTTTGATGTCATAATTATTCATCTTTGCAATTATTGTTTCCTTCTAATGCTAAACGGGAAGGATTGAAAAAGGCTTCGCTGCCAAAAATAATTGTTTTATATACCATGTATATGTTGCGTTCTTCTTAAGAAGGAATTAAGGCGGTTCTTGAAGGGTGACAAAATAACTGACCGTAACACATGTGGGTGGTAACATTATCCCGAAAGGACTACCCCCTTGGAACAAAGTCAGTAATAAAAAATGTGTATACATCCATCTATGTGTTATTTCATCTCAACGACATTCTAGTTAATGTACCTTCAATCGATCAAAATACGGTTCTTTCGGGCTGAAGCCATCATAACTTCAATTGGTATTATCTACCTAGGACACATATATATGTTTTTGGGGAATAAACCTTTTAACACGTTCACAATTCAATTTTATCAATTCATACTAAAATATATAATATCTCGAGATTATGGAGATTGTGGAACAACTAAAGCGTATTTCAGTCAAACTGTGCAATTATTAAAATATATTGCTTTAAAACTGCATTTTCTGCTTATTTTATTTCACTCTATATTATATCGAGTTGGTATTATTTTGAGAAACAAAGTAACAGCTTATATATAGGAAAATGACGTCGTACAATAACCAAGTTCGATAAAATTAAGTCCCCTTAAAAGTACTCGCTTCAGCTTTTGAGATAGGAAAAGCGTAATTTGCTCCCTGGTAGTCGTAAATGACAACCTGAACGTGTAATAATAATATTTATTATATAACCTATAAATAGACGCGTTTTCATTGGCTAAAAAGTAATTTTTTAGAAAAAATATTTAGCGATATTGACCTGTTTTTTTCTGATATTGACCAGTTTTATAAATTTTACAAATTCCTTGAGTGGTCCTCTGTTTTCTTTTAAGTTGGTCAATATCAAAACAATATGATAAATTGAGGGTTATATAATAAAACAGTTATGGACTTTTCAGCTGTTATACATGATGTTGATATGTACCAAAAAATCATTATTGACCTCGGCTATCGCCTCGGTCAATAATGATTTTTTTGGTGCATATCACATCATGTATAACAGCTGAAAAGTCCATAATTGTATAATATCATACAAAAATGTACGTTCTCTAAAAAGCTCTTCAGCGTTTGACAGTGTAATTTGCTTTCCGGAAGTTGGAATTAGTTTGGAAGTATCTTTATAAGTTCTAGATCATACAACTCACGATTAGTTACTTACCTATAACGCCCACGTTCCTGAATATTTCATATTAATGCGTTGGTATAACGCCTTGCAGGCAAACCCTCATTATATGTTGATTATATGTTGATATTCGATTAAAGGACATCTTTTGATCTAGACGGAATGAAATTAATATTTCTAACATAAGGCACAGACATATTAATAAATTGTTATTAGGTCTGTGCATAAGGCTCCGCTATTCCTGTCAGTGATAGACGTTCTGTTTTCTTATTAATATGTCTGGAATATTTATCCATTTATTAAAGTGTTAGGGTCCGTGGAATTTACCAATCATAACAAACCGAATAATGTTGAAACCATAGCGTAATTAACAATCTCTATGAGCAGTAAGCCATAAACAAACACAGTAAATAAAACCTAGTACCACATTGCTCGTGCTTGCTTGTTCTTTCCTGGACATATCTTTGAAGCTGGCTTGGCAATTTTACAAGGGCTTGCCTCATGATTGTTTTCAGAATTAATACGCCCTAGACGTTGATTATATGTTTGGCATGAGGCAATTGTTAACATGTTGTCTGGCATAAATTTCAATTTATATATATCACAAAATTTCATAGAATAATTGATACAAAATGACCGAATACTCAATTCACGCTGACGGAATACTCGATTCACCAGAACTGTACAGTTTCACGATCTTTGAATGTATTTGTTTGCTAACACGTGTTTATAAAAATGTTACCGTATAGAGATTATGGTTATAAATATGTCTTATTAATATGTTGCAAGTTATCTCTGCTAATTACAATATAATTTAAGAATATTCAAAGAACGATGTATTTTACACCCGTTCTGTAGGCAAAGTAAAGGTAGATATAAAAATCGAACAGAAAAAGTAGCATTCAAGGATGACAGTCAACCACAGACACACACAAAAACAAAGAACAACTTCAAAGATGAATAAAAGGCAATATAAGACATCACAAACACAAAAGGATTGACAATAGGACTACCGCCTTAGAACGGTCAATGGCAAAACAGCCGCTGGGTGCACCAAACCGCACTCTTATCCTTTTGTCCCAAAAACGGGACAGTGTAAATCCAGGGTATAAAGCCACATTAAGGAGTCATTGTACTGTTGTCGTTCTATTGTAAAAAAACGTATGAAATGTATTTGTTTACAACTGATGTCCAAACAATGATATTATAATAATGATCAATCACTGTACATTGTGGTGTTTTTTACTAAAATACGATAACGCATTATTAGAAACTCATAAACTATTATATTATTAAGTAATTATTTTGCTTTCGGGTAATTTGTTTAAATAATATTTATGGCTGCTTAATGAATCCACAGGAAGCACAAAAATGCAGCAAATGCGTTTTGTAATATGCAGTATTGTATAACAAGTAACATAATAATAAGGTTTGTGTGTAAATGCGTCTGTCCGTACGTCTTTATGTTTGATTAAGACAAAATGTGGTTATGTATGTATGCCATCTATGCAAACAGTGTTCTAGTGTCCGTTACGTGTTTTTAAAAGTGCAAGTTTTTTATTTTAAGTTTATTTTATTTTTTGTTTATTTGTAATTAAAATGTCCCCAAGACAGATTGTAGTGTTATGTACACGTTAGAAATTATCCACATTCTCTATAAATCTGGTGACCGATCAAATTCATGTATTGAAAAAAGTATAATCGGAATTATGCGAAATCCATGCTTCCTACCAAACTTGCGTTTTTAATGGCGTTATGTATATTTACAAATTTTCGTTTGCTTATGTCTCTGACTGTTGGCTTTGGTGGACTATTTTCTATGAATGCTACCTTTCTTGTTCGACTTTGATATATACTGTTATGTTAAAGGGACACACGGTAATCTTTATTTTTTAAAAACTCACGGCGTATGTGCATAAGAAAGTTTCTTGTTATAGACATGATAGAGTACCAAATAGCCGTCAAATACAACACACAAGAACACTTTTGAAAATGACATATATAATCATCCAAACTGGAATACAAAAGCATTACACAAATTCAAAATTATACTACTTAAGACTGGACACTTAAATATACATTACCTATTGTTATATGGTATCACATGAGGGCGGATCTTAGGGTGAAGAGGGTAATTATTAACGTTTTTAATCAATATCATTTTCATTTGTTTATTTTGTTTTATCTACTGCAAAAGCCTTACATCACTAATTTCAATTGAATGAAACTGGAACTACATTCTTGATATATACGCTCTACTTGTGGCATATTTAAAATAAGGATATGGAACAGACGGTCTGACTACAAAGGATATGGAACAGACGGTCTGACTACAAAGAATCGTATTTCATTCATAAAGAGTTCATATTTTCTCGGCATTTATACGTTTTTAAAAGCCGGTCATTCGAAGAAGCGCTTTGGATATTGCATGAATTTGAAGTTCCTTCAGGACCAATTAAAAATCACATATTTTTGAAAATGTGTGCTGTTCTAAACAAATACATTCTATGATAACGTACAAAGAGATAACGCTTCAAAAAGGAACTAACATACGCCATATATGTATTGCTGGGAGATAACGCAATATCAAAATACCAATAAACCAGCAAAGTAGTACAAATGCATTAAAAATACATTTGCTAATTTCGCAATTCAGCTCGGCTCACTTTTACGACTTATACCACGCCGTAAAATGTCTTTGAACTAATTAGGCAAAACGCAAACGGAAAGCTCTATTTTTTTTTGTCAGTTTTTTTCTTCAATTATATTAGCTATTTTTGCCGTAAAATGTCTTTGAACTAATTAGGCATAACGCAAACTGAAAGCTCTATGTTTATTCCATTATTTTCTACCATTTTATTAGCAGTTTTGGGATAATAAACCACAATCCTTTCTCGTAATTTAGACGGAATTACCAACTTTGAAATTACGCTTCTTAGTAGTAGTTAATAGCAATGCAATTAGTAATATGACAATAATATCTGTTATTACGTCATAATGGATTAGAACGCAATGAGGTCAATAACACCCAGAAGCATTATAGTGCAAATATCCATTTTATCCGATATGTTTTCCACTACAGAATTTATTTGGTTTAAACATATTTTATTTCTGCATTTTTACTGCATATATCATGTATATACAACAATATATACACTCAGTACATTTGAAAACGCAACACTTGGTACTTTTTTGAATTTCTAGAGTGGAATTGAAGTCCTGGTGTGTTTTAACTGAAAGGAGTAGAACAAATCTTATACAACTGTTTATTGCTATATTTTAACACTTGGGACCAAAGAAACTTGTGTACTAATTAACGTAAAATACAATCTAGATTTGAAAAAAACAGCGGACTATAAATAATCAAACTTGTGGCTTTTTTTACATGTACTGAGTATAGATAATAGGATTGGACCGATATAAAATGATATATAATAATATATACAGAGTTCCTCTCCAGAATTTATTTAATATATATATGATTTAAGAAATTATTTTCCTCTTCTTTTTATATAGCCATGTTTCATGAATGTATCAATACCTTTGTATGGACATCTTGGCTTGTTTAAGGATTATGTATTCCCAGCAGGTTTACGTCTGTATAAGTTAGTATAAAAAGTGATATTTAGTAATATGTGATTTATAATCAGATTTTAGTTCATCCGAACTAAAATTGTTCTCTTGTGAATATATCGGAATGGTCGTAATTCGATCAACTTTACCATCGTTACTGACAGATTGATATTGGCAAACATTACAATACCCTTGTGAATTATACTGGTAAACTAAACATAAATGTAACAAGAGAACTTCCGAGGCGAATATCTGTATTGGGTTATTAGAGTTCCTAGAAGATTTAAAACCATGTCTAATGGGAAATAGACTGGAATTCTACAAATGTTATTAGAATTGCGATGATATATGTGTGATAATGGGTGGTTTTATTTTGCAGTGTCTATGCATCTGTACTTGTAAAGAATAATGTATGTTAATCTTTGCATTTGAAACCTACCTATTGTAAAGGAAATGTTGTCTATGCAAACATGCGTTCTAATTTGTTTTCAAAGATAATGCGGTATCTTCATTTATTAATTGCTTTTGCTGGTTTTCTTAGCAAAAATGTAGGATAGAAGAGGGAGGAGGGAGGAGAGAAGAAATACAAAGAAACATAAAATTTAAAGTATTTACATTCACAAAACCAAAATGTTTTCTATAATTGTCCAAGAAATACAGATTAGGAAAACCTAGCCTCGGTTCCTATGTTTGGGTATAAGTTCAACCTGTTTAATGTCAAAGGCAGTAACTTCTTGGAATGATAACATTTTTTTATTAATTTTTGTCACAGTTAAGTGTAAAAAGGTCGGAAATCTCAAAATTAAAACGTCGGGCCTAGCTGTTTGTGAATTAGATATGCAGGTGCATATGTTACTAATAATATATTGTAACATTTCCTGTTCGACAGTTATACCTACGTGCGTGTATGTACGTCTAATTATTCAAATTTTATTTTAAATAGTATTTATAAACTGTGAACAGGTGAATGCGCATACATATCAACTACAATACGAATGCCTTCCCAGTATCTTCTTTCTTCTCAACACGCTTCTATTTTCCTTTGAAGAATACGTTTCATTTATACAAGCTTTAATTGGAATTGCGACTATTTATGCATAATGTAATTGATGCTTTATTTCCAATGTCTGGGTCTCTTCACTCGTAACTATTCGAATTATGGAACTTTTAAAATTATACTCTAGTGTGTATGGCTGACAATTGGAGAGAAATTCAGAGGACACGCAATATAAAAACGTAAAGTCTTACCATTCGTTTTTCAATTTGAATTAATTCGAAATGATATGCATCCAATTCCCGGAGGACCAACGCCTGCACAGAAAGATAATATATGGGTTTGCTCAATGTGCCTCGCAGTTTCCAAATTGTTCACAGTATTATGTTATTCTGAATTGAATTATAGACATACCGTTAAAGGTCTCGGTGTTTTATACTGTTATATGGTGTCTTTACAGTTTTTTTAATGGTTATTATTTAAAAATTGAAAGTATAATTAATCTAAGATGTTAGCATAGCGTTTTAACAGAGAAATTTGTTCTCTGTTGTTTGTTATATGTTTGTTTTCTTTTATTGTCGATTCTTCACAGTAAATAGGTAAAAGGTAAACACCTACACAATTGTAAACCCGATTCTCTTCCTCTCAAATGAATAATCATGGGGACGAAGAATGAAATTGATGCTGACATTGTGATTTGTCCTCATTTAGAATGACTTACGCCTCAGCCTTATACCAGTTTGACTTGATAACACTCTAAGCGATATATGAATGAACTTGCTAACAAGTTTATTACAGTTTATTACAGTTTGCACGAAAGTGATCATGACCAAGGATCTTACGACGTGTGTAACTCACGTCACCATAGAAGTCACCATAGAAGTCAGGGCTGTGGACCCTATGATGACGTCTACCTAAAGCCCAAGATGACGGTGACGTTTGATGTTTGTCTGCAATATTGTCTTGTCTTGCCCTCATTGGTTTATTCTCTTGTTGCTCTGGCTTCTGCCAATTCATTGAATACTTCTTTGTGGCTTTCCAGGCTATTGCTTTTTGTATTTATATATACACGAGCATCGTACGTATAGGGAGTCTATTGTGTTCTGTCTTTAAATAAAGCGGTCATTTTTAAATTTCGATCGCTTTATAATATGTATAGTTTTAGATATTTGTTTGTTGTTGTTGAACGTTTAAATGGTCATAGTCACTGATTTTATGCTATAAAACGACAAAATCATTTCCGGTGTATTTCAAAGTTAAGACTATTAATGACTGAGCACGTAACTATACAATTTCTATTTTCGCTTGCTTTGCATGATGGGGTGTCTACCGTGAAGGGTATAGTTATCAACGTTATATAATAAATATCCTTTTATTTTTATTATTTATACTGACCAAAGATCAGCAGAGGTTACGCCGCGATGCGGTGTCCGTCGTCCGTCAGTCCGTCCATCTATCTGTCTGTCTGTCCGTAAACTTTTTGTAGCGACTACTCCTCTGAAACTACTGAATGGATTTCATGAAAGTTTACAGAAATGTTGCCCATGATGTCTAGTTGATCTTAGCAAATATTCACGTTGATGTGAAATTCAAGATGGCCGCCAAAGCAAAAAATAGACTTTTAAAAAACAAATTTGTAGCGACTACTTCTTAAAAATGAGTTATATAGTAAAAACTTGTAGCGACTACTCCTCAGAAACTATTTGATTGATTTCCATGAAACTTCAAAGGAATTTTGATCTTGATGTCTAGTTGATCTTAGCAAAATTTCAAGTCGGCTGAAAATTCAAGATGACCGCCACGGCTAAAAATAGATTTTTTAAAAACAAATTTGTAGTGACTACTTCTTGAAAACTATAATTGATATTGATAAGGGACTTTTTCTGAAATAATCAGCAGGATATTATGTTGGCCTTTGTCGAACATCATTTTGCCAGCGGCCATCTTTGTTAACATGGTCCATTGGAGTTATATAGGAAAAACTTGTGGCGACTACTCCTGTGAACTACTCAACGGATTTTCATGAAACTTCACAGGAATATTGCTATTGATGTCTAGTTGGTCCTAAGTAAAAATTCAGGTTGACCGAAAATTCAAGATGGTTGCCACAGCTTAAAATAAGTTTAAACATATAAATTTGTGGCGACTACTTTTCAAAAACCTTCAGTGATATTAATTTGGAACCTTACTAATATGACTTGCGTGACATGCAGTTGGTCCTAAACAAAATTCCTTTCGATTCGATATCAAACATGGCCACCAGAGGCCATCTTTTTTTACATAGAATTATACAGGAAAAAACTGTGGAGATTACGACTCTGAAACTACTTGATTGATTGTCATGAAACTTTACAGGAATGTTGCCCTTGCTGTCAAGTTGGTCCTAAATAAAAACCAGATCGACCGATGATTCAATATGGCAACCATAGTTGTAAATATATTTTAAAAATACAACTATACTTACTGGCATGACATGCAGTTGGTCCTAAACACAATTATTTTTATTTGATGTTAAACATGGCCGTCAGCGGCCATCTTTGTTTACATAGAGTGCTGGTCCTATATCCATAAAACTTCACAAGTTCCCATGACTGATCTAGCTAGTAGAACCTCAAAGTCATTGACCTCTTGTTTTGAATATATGTTCATTCTCTATTTCACACTGCACAATATCTTACATCGCTAATGTTGCTTTACTACAGTTGCAAATACGTAATATGTACACTCTACTTGTGGTGTTTTTAAAATAAGGCTATTGAAATAAACGTCTGACTAGAATAGAGTTTTATTTAGGTTCTATGAAGCGCATTGGATATTGCATAAAGATGAATTTCCTTTAGGACCAGTTCGGTGTCGCATGCGTAGTGCATCATTTGGAAAATGGGTGAAGTTCAAAGTAGAGACATTATATGATACTGCGCAACAAAACATAAGTTTTAAAAAAGATAAGCACTGCATTTATTGCTGGCAGACAAAATACCAATATAGTGTATTTGAAGTTTATTTTGTATGCTAGTGCAAATGCATTGCGAAGCACACTTTCTAATTTCCCAATTCCCCTCGGCTCACTTGCACGACGCCGTTAATATTTTTTAAACTCATTAGTCTAAAACTCAAACGGAAACCTCTAGGCTTTCTATAATTACTTTTCCTCCATTATATTAGCAAACCTGGAAATATGAAACCCAATCTAGTAAAAAAGGAAATGTAGAAATAAATGTGTCTGTATATGACTAGCTTTTTAACAGTTTAAGATTTATTTAATAAAACATATTCAAATAGATCGCATTTAATTAGCTAAATTAAACTAGAAATAGTGAAGTGTATATGTTATAAATTACGTTACTCTTTGAAATAGTAAAACACGTTTAGGGTGTGTAATCTGGAAATGTTAAACAATTTACATTTTTTTTATTTATTTTTTTGTGACGAATTGCTTTAAGACAAAACATGCGCAAATGGTCATCAGAATGAAATCGTATTTGCAACTGAATGAAATCGCGAGTATTTAAATGGAATAAGTGCAACACTTTAAAATTATTTTCATAGATGAAGATCCATGAATCGATGAAAATATAACGAGCAAGTTTAGCATTCTATCAGTTGATTTATAATGCAAAAAAATGTGAAAAAGAAGCTATTTCAGCTTGTCACTTAAAATGATTTCTGACTTTTTATCAATTTTGATTTGAAGTATTGTATCAATAAGACCTTTGCCAAGTTTCACAATGAACATTATTGACGCATCCATTGCGTACTTATTGCTTTTGATAAAAACAGCAACACTTCTTTCAGCTTGATAACTCTCAGATTTTCACTAATTATACAAACAATTGTTTGCATTCCTATCAGTTCACAGGCCCACAGTAATGTTTATTTACTTACCGGCAGCTTTTTTACGCTTGAGTAAAAGCTTGCTTTTTAACATTGTAATTGTTGTTTGTTTTAATGCGTGTTTTGGGTTGACTGTGTTCTGTGAAAGCTACATTTCCTGTGTTTTTGGTTGTTATGTGAAAGCTACATTTCCTGTTCGACTTTTATAGCTACATTTATATACTGAAAGGAAAAAGAAACGCGACAAGGAAATTTCCGCTATATATTGTATATTTAATTATACTGCACGCCTAATTCCATATATATTCCAAGGAAATCCCAAGATGTTTTGTAAAAAAAAAAGTTGCAGTTAGTTAGAGAAAAGACACACAACTGTGATGTTGTAGACGTTTTAATCACAGTACACGTTATTACTTACCGGCAGCTTTTTTACGTTTGAATAAAACCTTGCTTGTTAACATTGTTTAGCCTAATGCGTGTTTTGGATTGACTGTGTTCTGTGAAAGCTACATTTCCTGTTCGACTTTTACATTTTGCAACGCACTGCATGCTTGGTGGCGGACCCATTTACAGTTCGTCACTTTGCTTTCCTCTTTAATTGTGCGACGGCCGGACAGGCTGTGGACCCTAAGATGGCGTCTACCTAAAGCGCAAAAGGACGGTGACGTTTGATGTTTGTCTGCAGTCTTGTCTTGTCGTGCCCTCAATGGATTATTCTCGTGTTGCTCTTGTTTTTGCCAAGTCATGGAATACCTTCTTTGTGGCTATTGTTCTTTTGTATTTACATATACACGAGCATCTGTGTGTTTTACTTATATTGCCTATTAATGCTGCCTTGTTGGTTAGAGAATAGTTCATGTCGGGGATTTCTTGATTTACACTGTCCCGTTTTATTGGGTTGCCGGTAGGGTAAGTGTGAGGTTTGGTGCACCATAGAACCTGGTTTAAACCCCCATCGGCCTGTTGTGCCACTGTCCGTTCCAAGGCGGTAGCCTTATTGTCAACCCTTTTGTGTTTGTGATGTCTGATTTGGCCTTTTATTCATCTTTAAATTTGTTCTTTGTTTCTGTGTGTGTTTGTGGTTGACTGTCGTCCTTCAATGCTGCCTTTCCTGTTCGATTTTTATATCTATATTTTTATAGTATTACGTGTATCAAGTCGAGCAACGTAAGGTAATATAAGATAATTTATCAGATAAAATGCCCTGCAACATATAGCGGATGTTTAAAATAAAGTAAGAGAATCACTATACAAAAACAAATGAAAGTTCAAACAAAACATTTCCATTGTGAAAGGTGTGCAACATAGACAATATTTTGTTCGTGAAGTTTAATGTATAAATCACTAAATACGTTTATATTGCTTTCATATATTCCGGAACGAATTAAAACAAATGTAAACATGTTAATGTAAAATAAATGGCAATGTTATTTTTTAAAGAATGTATATGCTCACCTTTTTTCTTTACTTATATCGCCAATTAATGCAGTCTATTCAGCCTACCGGGGATTCTTTATTTACTCTCTCGTCTCGTTTAGTTGGGATGACTACATGGTAAGAGTGTGACTTTGTGCACGTTAGAAGCTGATTTAAACCCAGCGGCCTTTTTATCACTGACCGTTCCACAACATGTTGTCATATCGTGTACTTTGCTTTGCCTCTTTCTATGTTATTGTTGTTAGTTTTGAAAGCGTGTTTTTGGTTGACTTTGTTCTGTGAATGCTACATTCATGTTCGACTTGAGTATCTACTTTTAACAAGGACCACTCTGAATTGATAGATATACCTTTCTCGTACATTATTGTCTGAAAAAAATATTGATTTAAACATAACTATTTCGTTTCTTTTTATAATATTCTCTATAACATTCAAAGGGTACAATAAGAAGTAATAATCTCTACATGATATATTTTAACTACACTTCCTAGTAGTAGTTAATGGCAACACGATTGTCAGTATGACAATGACATGTGCCATCACTTCATAGTGGATTAGAACGCGATGAGCTCAATCAAGAATAGCAGCATTCCTGCTAGAGTGTGCTAAATCCCAGTATAACCGATATGTTTCGATTTTCAATCACAGAATTTATTTAATAAAGACATGATATATGAAATTATAGTTTCTCTTTCTTTTCACATTGTCATGATTTATTATTTCAATCAATACCTTTGTGTGTAGACAACTTGACATAATTTATAGATCAAGTAATCCCAACAGATTTACGTTTGTGAATAAGGCCATATATATTAACGAAAACAAGAACTGTTAAAAACGTTAATGATATTTTATGTGATTTTTATAACCAGGTTTTATTTTGTTGGAGCTCTAAGTGTTTTCATGAGAATATTGCAATTAGCAACAATTTCGTTTACGTTACCATCATTAATGGCATGCACAAGAGACGGCATTTGTTGTTCTATGCACGTCCAATTCATTCAAAGAACAGCGTTTATCAACTCTGACACGTGTATCATTTGTTGTTCTTTGCACGTCCAATTCATTCGATGAACAATGCCCATAGCGTTTATCAACTCTGACACGTGCATTGTTAACGACAAATGATGCACGTGTCAGAGTTGATAAACGCTATGGGCAGTATTCTTTGAATGAATTGGACGTGCATAGAATAACAAATGATGCACGTGTCAGAGTTGATAAACGCTGTTCTTTGAATGAATTGGACGTGCATAGAACAGCAAATGCCGTCTCTTGTGCATGCCATTAATGATGGTAACGTAAACGAAATTGTTGCTAATTGCAATATTCTCATGAAAAGACTTAGAGCTCCAACGAAGTCAGAGTTGTTAAACGCTATGGGCAGTGTTGTTCTTTGCACGTCTAATTCATTCATTGAACAATGCCCATAGCGCTTATCAACTCTGACACGTGCATCCTAGAAAAACAAATGATGCACGTGTCAGAGTTGATAAACGCTATGGACATTGTTCATTGAATGAATTGGTCGTGCATATACGAAACCAAACTGCTAAGTACCAACCTAAGAATATGTCAATATTGTTCTTATTGTTTTGTGTATTTTGTGCTTGATAAGAGATACGGTTAAACTGCAAAATAATGAGTGTAAATCGTCTACTCTGATTGCATGAACATATTTTAAAACTTTTAAGTCAATGTGTTTTCTTAGAAATAAGTTAAAACACTTATACAACTGGTTAGATAGGATTTTATTAAGTACTTCGAATTAGTGAAGCTTTCGATGTTTCTAATTCTAAAATATGCCAGTCAAAATTATTTTGACATCATGTTTTACTAGCATTACCACTACACATGCGTTTGCAAAAGAAATGTTTCGAAATATTTAATGTTAACGCTGAATCACAGTTACTTGAATTTCAAACAATATTCAATTTAAAGGGAGGTAAATTAAGATTGTCCATAATTCATTTTTTATAGACGGAGAATCTGCAATAAAGAGGTCAATTTTTTATTATTTCATACCAATTTTAAGAATTTTATATCTTTAAGCGATCTTTGACTCATGTTATGTATTTTATCAGCACATTTCATGTTTTCATATAAAGGGAGGGTAACTCTCAAAAGATGTAACAATTTAAACAAAAAATAAATGTTTTACACACTATGGGTCAAAACAAAATACTTATCATATATCTTTTCTAAAATATATTTAAAATAAGAAAGTTAATTAAGATACAAAAGTTGATACTTAGACATTGTGTTCAGTGTAGAACAACAAATGATGCACATGTCAGAGTTGATAAACGCTATGGGCAGTGTTCTTTCAATGAATTGGACGTGCATAGAACAACACATGATGCACGTGTCAGAGCGTTTATCACGTCTGACTATGCATGTCCAATTCATTCAATGAACACTGCCCATAGCGTTTATCAAGACTGACACATGCATCATTTGTTGTTCTATGCATGTCCAATTCATTCAATGAGCACTGCCCATATCGTTTTCAAGTCTGACAATGAACACTGCACATAGCGTTTATCAAGTCTGACAATGAACACTGCCCATAGCGTTTATCAAGTCTGACAATGAACAATGAACACTGCCCATAGCGTTTATCAAGTCTGATCATGAACACTGCCCAAAGCGTTTATCAAGTCTGACAATGAACACTGCCCAAAGCGTTTATCAAGTCTGACAATGAACACTGCCCATAGCGTTTATCAAGTCTGACAATGAACACTGCCCATAGCGTTTATCAAGTCTGACAATGAACACTGCCCAAAGCGTTTATCAAGTCTGACAATGAACACTGTCCATAGCGTTTATCAAGTCTGACAATGAACACTGCCCATAGCGTTTATCAAGTCTGACAATGAACACTGCCCATAGCGTTTATCAAGTCTGATAGTGAACACCACCCATAGCGTTTATAAAGTCTGACTATGCACGTCCAGTTCATTCAATGAACACTGCCCATATCGCTTATCAAGACTGACCCATGCATCATTTGTTGTTCTATGCATGTCTAATTCATTCAATGAGCACTGCCCATAGCGTTTATCAAGTCTGACAATGAACACTGCACATAGCGTTTATCAAGTCTGACAATGAACCCTGCCCATAGAGTTTATCAAGACTGACACATGAATCATTTGTTGTTCTATGCCTGTTCCATTCGTTCAATGAACACTGCCCATATCTTTTATCAAGTCTGACACGTGCATCATACTTTGTTCTATGCACGTCCAGTTCATTCAATGAACACTGCCCATAGCGTTTATCAGGTCTGTCTATGCATGTCCAATTCATTCAATGAGCACTGCCCATAGCGTTTATCAAGACTGACAATGAACCCTGCCCATAGAGTTTATCAAATCTGACACATGAATCATTTGTTGTTCTATGCCTGTTCCATTCGTTCAATGAACACTGCCCATAGCTTTTATCAAGTCTGACACGTGCATCAATTTTTGTTCTATGCACGTCCAGTTCATTCAATGAACACTGCAAATAGCGTTTATCAAGTCTGTCTATGCACGTCCAATTCATTCAATAAACACTGCCCGTAGCGTTCATCAACTCTGACACGTGCATCATTTGTTGTTCTATACACGTCCAATGCATTCAACGAACACTGCCCATAGCGTTTATCAAGTCTGACAATGAACACTGCCCATAGCGTTTATCAAGTCTGACAATGAACACTGCCCATAGCGTTTATCAAGTCTGACAATGAACACTGCCCATAGCGTTTATCAAGTCTGACAATGAACACTGCCCATAGCGTTTATCAAGTCTGACAATAAACACTGCCCAAAGCGTTTATCAAGTCTGACAATGAACAATGCCCATAGCGTGTATCAAGTCTGACAATGAACATTGTCCATAGCGTTAATCAAGCCTGACACGTGCATCATTGAAACAAGAAACATTTCGCAACCACTTCCGGTGAAAGGTATTTAATAGTAAAGTAAACGCATTTTATTTCCATCGACGTAGTCGTGTTCTCGTGAGATTATTAATTGACTTTTGTAGTTATGCGCCACACGTTTCTGTTGTATTTGCTATGAGTAAAGTAAACGCATTTATTTCCATCGACGAAGGCGTGTTCTCGTGAGATTGTTAATTGACTATTGTAGTTATGCGCCACACGTTTCTGTTGTATTTGTTTAGTAATAACACACATAATTTGACCATACATATTCTTTGTATGATACGTTAAATATGGTGAACACATGTATTAGCCGGTTCGTTTGGTCTCTTCCGGGTAGAGAAGTACCAAGTATAGAAGATGATAGAAGAAGGCGGAGCACTGTTTAGGCGAACTTATGGAAAACGCATCAACTTTTCTTGCGTCTTTTTTTCAAAGCAAATTTCACCGACCTGGATAATTAGTGCTTAAAATACACGTCTAAGAGCGGAGAGACGATATTTTGATATGCGTTATACGCCGTCTTCGAGGGGTGCATAATATAAACGCTCATATGTAAAAGAAAGAAAAGAAAAAAAAAGCACACCAGACGTCAACTTAACTACGGGAACAGAACTTTATCTAAATAACAACAATAAACATTTGTCGACAGCGATATTTGAAATTAATCTAAGTAATACAATTCACACTTACATATCCTTCTGTTTTGAAGACATTGACGCCATTTTGCTTCCCTTCACTGCCGTTTCTTCCGATTTCAAATCGGCAGAGACGGCAGAGCTTCCGAGAAGAGACGAGGTCCGAAACGAACAATCAGAAGAGTATCTTCTCTTCTTAGAAGTACTTCCGCCTTGTGAAACGAATCGGCTAATTAAAAGATGACTGACCGTCTATACATTTAACACATGCTTTATAACCTAAATACCTATTACCTTACACTGACCCAACTATGTTTGTATTGATAATTGCTATTATGGACTGACCCAACTATGTTTGTATTGATAATTGCTATTATGGACTGACCCAACTATGTTTGTATTGATAATTGCTATTATGGACTGACCCAACTATGTTTGTATTGATAATTGCTATTATGGACTGACCCAACTATGTTTGTATTGATAATTGCTATTATGGACTGACCCAACTATGACGTCGGTCTGGGGAACACCGTCTGGTACAACCAATCATTATTAGAAAAACAATCAGATAAAATAGTATGAAAGGAGAAATTTGGAAATCGCCGAACACGATAAATATAAAAGTACCCTATTATAAAACAAAAGAAGATATTATTTCAATGACATATGATTTCAAAATAATCCCAATGCTATTGTATGGTGACATTGACGGACTTTCTCTGTCAAAATAATGTAACTGGCAACTATATGTGTGGATGTTTTAAACAAAATAGAGTGACTATTTTGCAAAGAAAGACAATAGGCATGTATACATTCGAACAAAACGTTCCAAAACAAACAACAGTTTATAAATCCGATCAAATGAACGGTTCATCCAAATGTTACTCCATCGAAATGTTTCAATTTAAAATGCATGCTTTTCATGTGTATCATGTGTGTATTTGAGGAACATTGCATCTAACGAAATTCTTCTCAGTTTTGACAATGGTGAACTTTGAAATTTGGATGAAGTGATAACATGGCTTATGGCTTGGTGTCTCGTCATTTATTTAGAATTGATGTCTCGTCTGCTTTAGATGGATCAATGGAACATTCTATGGACGTAAAAAGTAAAATAACTTTGAGTAAATTTGTACAAAACCTTTCGGATATAACGGGCATAATTTCTGTAATGCAAGTATTCCTTCTGCTATTATGTTCACTCAGTATGTTGGATTACTTCATGTACCATATGGTTGTCATTGCCCATGCCTAAATATGCATTTGGTTGAAAAATTCACTTGACCATACCCCATCCAATTTTTATAAACTACTATATACTAACTTTCATTTTGATCTGATAAATAAAGTAGAATATTATGGAAGGAAAAGCTATTGTATACGGACTCGATATCTGCATGTTAAACTTACAGGAAATAAACACAGCGCTTCCGTGAATAACGTGACCGGTTTAGAAATAAGCGGAATCTCTTAACTTGAAATAAAGTTTGCATACTGTTTGTGTTAACTTTTCTTAGCTTTTATTGCTTTAAACCTTACTGGAGCATTGTAGCCTGTGTTCCCTAATGTTCGGTTTTATCTATATAACAGTAAAGGAGAAATGGATAATCTGTTTCAGTTTAGACAAACCCCCAGTTGTGTTATGGTTCCTAAGATCATGGTTAGCTTTCTCTTTAAAAGCTGATGCTAATTTGGTTAACCTGATACTAAATTTATTGTTTTAGCAAATATTTAAGATTAATGTTTTAATTTTACCTGTTAATTAGCTCTTTTACAAATGTGTATTAGTTTTGATATTGTTTCGAATGCTAATTATTGATTGTATGGTTTAATGTTGTTGTATTTACAAAAGGCAACAACAACGGTCATATTATTCGTAGCTTAGAACAAGTCAGATATCAAAATTATGTCAGCAGCAGCAGTTGTCAACATGCATAAGGGTAGCATCAATCACTTGTTTGTGAACAAAAGCATGAATAACTAGAGAGTCACCATAACAAGAAAAAACAATATTCAAGACTATAAATATGGCGGTCTTAGAATGGTTTACCTTGACAAGTTTATACCCGCTTTACAAATAACATGGATCCGTCGAATATCTCCGACCGAAGCGTCCAAACGCAATGGCATCGTAGGTACGCACTGTACTGCAAACAAGGAATATTCATTTCTGCTTTACTGTTATATAGATAAACAGAACATTTACAGAACACAGGCTACAATGCTTCAGTAAAGTTTAAAGCAATATAGGCTAAGAAAAGTTAACACAAACAGTGTGCAAACTTAAATAGAATACATAGTCCTTTTAGGAAGGATGTTCTAATTAGTTACAAAAGGCGTGTGAATCAAGTCAAACCAAGGTCTTGGCAACTGTTTCACTCAGTTAGCATATGGCATAACCCGGGTATTAAGGTGGAATGTATGGAAATATTTATTCATATATAGAATTCAACGAACACTATAATAATTATACAGTCTAACATTCTTGAATATGAAGGCATTATAACTGCTATCAGGAATTATTTGGCTAAATTGAACATTGTGCATCTAGCCTGTAACAGCCCAAACGGCCACTAATCATATCGTTAATTAAAAAAACATAATGAGAAAGGCTGTAGAGACATAATGATTTGGAACAATATGTATCCCAATTCATCAAGAAAATGGAAAAATGAAGTTATTAATGATACATATTTTGAATTTGAAAGAGTATATGCCTTGCCTTATACAGTTACAAAAGATCCTATATTACTCTGGTTCAAATGTAGAAACAACCATAGGATACTTGGAACAAATCACCTATTATCAAAAATGAATATTATTAATAGTATGTGCAGCTTTTGCAATAATGCACCTGAAACTATCCAACACCTCTTTTGGAAATGTGGAATAGTAAAAGAATTCTAGTTAAATCTCAAAGATTATATTACAGAAAAATGCAACACAGCAATTATAAATTTGACAGAAACAGATATTTAATTGGAAATAGTAAATTAGACATAGTCTTGAGCAAAATCATTATGCAAGCCAAGCTTTACATTTATCAAAACAAGATACGACTTGACATTCCACAGCTTAACCTTTTTAAAACGTTAAATTACATCTTTATACAAAGTCGAAAAAATAATAGTATATAAAAATGTAAAAGTAAATAAGTTTGAAGCCATGTGCATGATGTGGAGTCAATACCTTGTTTTTTGTTTTTTCTGTTATCATCAGTTTGTTTTCTCTTTTTTTTTATCAACCACTAGCAAATAAACTAAACCTTTACATACTGGAAAAAGATAATGACAAATAACACAACTTGCCTGTGTCTTGCCATTTCTTAATCAAACCCCGTCCCTTTTTTTTTAGAAAATAAATATTCTCGGAAGTTTTTGTATATTACTCCTTTGAAAAAAAAATGCATCCTTAAACAATTACCTGATAAATGACTTACTGGCCCAGTTGTTCAAATACACCGTTAACTTTAACGAGAATTTAGTTAACTTTTCGTTAAATCCTTAACAAGAATTAACTAACGGCCCGTTAAAAAAGTTGTTGTTCAAAGAGATTTAACGCTGTCGTTAGTTAACTATCCGTTAAAATTTCATGTTAACTTTAACGGACCGTTAACACTTAACAACAAATTTAACTTTCCGTTAAGTCTTAACGAGAAATTTAACTTTCCGTTAAGACTTAACGAGGACTTTAACAAGAACATCTCTTCCCATCATGCAACATTCTGTCCATATCCTGTTTGTTGTTTCAAAATGGATGCCAATGTGAACACAAATGTGACTGAGGAGGGTGAAAAGAAAAAAAGAAAGAGAAGTGTAAATTTTAATGGCAGTGAGGTTGATTTGATTGTAAGTTTATGGTAAGGTAAAGGAGCGGTTAGATGGAAGTAGTAAATTTAAAGTGACAAATGAGGATAAAGCCAAAATTTTGAGGGACATAGCACAGCGGGTGACACTTTAAGGCTATTCGGTGCGGTCTGCTGATGAAGTTAAGAATAAATGGGGGAATCTACAAAGAGAAGCTAAGGATGCTAACATGTTATATAATAAGGAAATGCGAAAAACAGGTGGGGTCCCCCCTGTAGAGGAGCTGGACACGAATCAGCAGACTATTGTGAATATGTTTTCAGAAGATACTGCTTTCAACGGTATAGAAGGAGCAGCGGAGAGTACTATTGCAGGCAAGTTGTATTGTTATGTTGCTTAATATTTATTCAAACATCGGCATTGCAACGCAATCGTGTATTTATTTATTTGACATTCGTGTGCTATTGTTGACGTTCTATATTTAGAACAGAGGGGATTTCCTCGTATTTCCCTCGCTTTCAGATTGTGTACATGTCATCTTTCGTGAAAAGAAAGGCACATTCAATCTTTTTTTACAGTTGTAAAATTACCTTTAGATGCATAATAGTTTATTCATGTTCACGTATGCTGTATCAGACGTTCTATATGCACTTAGAAAGCGCTTAGAAAGCAATAGTTTCACGCGCCAGTACATGTACGTTTGAAGGTCAGAGGAGCGCTTGTTTTAAACATAACAAGAACTCCATTCTAATCGGGTTAATTTGAACACATTGTCGTATCTCTTTTGTCTAAAATAACATTCTTCAATGTTGTATTTAAATACGAGAGATGACACTCTTAAATAGTTTTGTATTGTTTTTAATACGACTGTTTCCTCAAAAAGTAATTTTAATCCAGATAACTAATCTGTTTTCGATTAATGGCAAGACCCCAAGAACAGGAACAATTTGTATACCTTAATTGTTGCTTATGTCCTTAACAATAAGCTATGGGGAGGCCCTGCATTGTGTTAACTGCAATACTGAAATTGTGTAGCACGAGAACGGGTACTTAATACTCAAAAAATCCTGATGACTACAAAAAGATGCAGGCATGGATTTAGTGTAGGGGTTGGCGTCCCATGAGTGCCTACCACTGAGAAGTTATTAAAAAAACATGTGAAAACGCAGGTTTTCTTCTTTGGTTGTCAACTGTTTGTTTTTTTGCTGTTGCATCCCTAGGTTGTGTGTGGGTGGGGTGGGGGAGGGTGAGGGTGTGTGGGGTGATGGTGTGTGAAAGTATGACAGTATTTTTTATTTTTTTAATATGTCCATATGGCAGTATTAATCCTTTTTTTTTAAATTATCCACACATACTTTAAATGACCAAGAAAACTGCATAAAAATATGGCAGTATATTTTTTTTTATGAAAATTGTCTACGCATTCTTCAATGACCAATACTGCATAACACAAGTGCTGGAAGGAGGGGCCGCGGGGATGGTGTGTCAAATATGGCAGTATTAATCCTTTTTTTTTTTATTTATCCACACATACTTTAAATGACCAAGAAAACTGCATAAAAATATGGCAGTATATTTTTTTTATCTGTACACGCATTCTCGATAATGTGTCAAAGATATGGCAGTATAAAACTTTTTTAGGTTTGTCCACACCTTTTCAATGTCCACGTTTTCAATGACCACGATAATTGCATAAAAATATGGCAGTACACATTTTTGTATTTGTCCACGCATTCTTCAATGACCAATACTGCATAACACAAGTGCATGGGGTGTGCTAAGGAGGGGCCGGGGTGGAGGGGTGTGGTGCTGGAGGGTTCGGGATGGTGTGTCAAAAATGGCAGTATTAATCTTCTTTTTTTATTATTTATCCACGCATTCTTCAAATGACCACGATAATTGCATAAAAATATGGCAGTATAAATTTTGTATTTGTCCACGCATTTTTCAATGACCAAGAAAACTGTATAAACATATGTCAGTATAATTTTATTTGTCCACGCATTCTTCACTGACCAAAAATGCAAAGTGTGTGTGTGTGTGTGTGTGTGTGTGTGTGGCAGTATAAAACCTTTTTTTTTATTTTGTTCACACCTTTTCAATACCTTTTCAATGACCACGATATTTGCATAATAATATGGCAGTATATTTTATTTATTTGTGCACGCATTCTTCAATGACCAAGAAAACTGCATAAAAGTATGGCAGTATATATATATATATATATTTTTATTTGTCCACCTATTCATTCTACACTGACCAAAAAATGCAACGTGTGTGTGCGGGGGGGGGGGGGGGGGGGGGCGTTTGGGTTTGAGAGAGTGGAGGATAATGTGTCAATTATGGCAGTATAAAAAATATATATTTGGTCGCCCTATCATAAACGAAGCAAATGTTAACGACGGATGTCGCCATCTCATCTAAATCTGAGAAGTTTGGTTCACACCTAATCTTCAATCCTGGATCCGCCACTGATGTGTTTCTATACATAAGGAGGTCCGGTGGCCGAGTGGTTTAACATACTAGTACTTGACATTCATCACTCGTTGTTAATATACATTGAATTTGATATCCCACAGGTTTCCATCAAAGGCCCATGCATGTACCAGTATCCCCCGTAATGCCAATGCGACGAATGTTTATGGTAAGTTAAACGTGCACATACTATATCTATTTACCTATACTGCAACACCCCTTTCGAAGATTATGTGCAGGCTTACTTGGTAGAACCAGTACTAGGCAATTATCTTGCTCAAGGATAAATAACATGGCCAAGGTGAGGATCGAACCCACGACCTTTCAATCTAATGTCCGGCGCTCTACCACTGCCTTTCAATCTAAAGTCCGGCGCTCTACCACTGAAACACGCACTCCACATACTAGCACAATATTTACTCATACTGTTGGCCTACGGTTATTTTTTTTTATCAAAATAAAAACGATTCATTTAAACAATGTGACTTTCACAAGTACAAACATGTTTTAGTTTCATCATTGCTCAATAAATACCCCCGCAAAGAATATTTTATTAAGATCAAGGGCAATAAATCTGCATGGCATTGACTGAGTAACACCAAAATTGCGTCACGTACAGGTACACTTCATGTTTATCAAATAAACAAAGTTTTAATTCAATACCTTCCAAACTGTAAAAGAACTTCAATCCACAAGATTGTATATGCTGAAAAAAACTCTGTGTACTACGTGCAATGGCAATAACTCGGCATGAAATTGACAGAGCCGCACCAAAATTGTGTCACGTACATCTCACTTCATGATGATCACGTACACAAAGTTTCAATTTAATATCTTTACTCTTTAATATGACCCTGCTAGCGATTGAATTCATGACCCCTCAAATACGAAGCAGATGCTCTACCACTACACCATCCCTGTGTTGAAAACGTGTACACTTGTCATATTTTTGCAATGGATTTATATTCAACTATCAGTACATGTAGTTCCAATAATTTACATCTTTATCTAGAACACGCCAGCTACTTCTACACCGGTCAAAAAGACATCAGCTTCACCTGACAATGATGTTGCACAGAGTGAGCAAAGTACATGCCAGACGCAATCATGTGACGTAACAGAAGCACATCACAGGTAAACTATTAGAATGACACGTTATCATTTTGTAAGTTTTTAGTGAAATGAATTAAAACAAACACCAAATTAAGACAAACACATTGTAATAAACATTCAATTTTAGTTTAAACAAGAGGTCAATGACCTTGAAGTTCTACTGATAGGTTTTGATTGCTAGAGATACGACAATGTGTTCAAATTAACCCGATTAGAATGGAGTTCTTGTTATGTTTAAAACAAGCGCTCCTCTGACCTTCAAACGTACATGTACTGGCGCGTGAAACTATTGCTTTCTAAGCGCTTTCTAAGTGCATATAGAACGTCTGATACAGCATACGTGAACATGAATAAACTATTATGCATCTAAAGGTAATTTTACAACTGTAAAAAAAGATTGCTAGATCAGCATTCCTAATAAAACACAGTTAAAGTCTTTAAATGAATATATATATACAGATACAGGTTTAAAATTAAAATAATTTTTAAACCAAAAATGTGTTAACGTGTCACGAGCCTACAGCCTCACTCCAAGTTATCGGTGTTAAGATAGGAAATGTGCCAGCGCACGCACATACAAACACAAACACGCGCGCCGGCCGGCCGGTGTATTATTACTAAAATAGTTATTCTGTTTTTCTAGCACAAGAAAACGCCAAAAGCTGTCACAAGAAGATGTTTGGAAAGAGCAGATCCGGTTTTGTCAGGAGCAGAGGGAAACGTCATTGTTGGAGAGAGAGATGATTTCGCTACAGATAGAGGTGTTGAGATTAATTAAAGACAACCTTCAGCGTGAAAGGGACGAGTCGAGAAACATCACCGTCACGGAACTGTTAGCATCAATGCAATAAACTATAAGAACAAACTATATCATATGTCAATAGTTTATGCATTTAACATGAAATAAAATTTCTGCTATATATACGTCTGTATAATGCTCCGTTTGATATCTCCATGAAAACGTAATCAGATACATGTAGTCACTTAAAATAAATTCTCTATTATTTCTATAATTGCATAACTACATAGTTAAGCAAAATAAGCCCTCGCTATATAGTCGCGGATAGCATTTCCATCTTCTGGTCCCTCATATGGTTCTGGGCCTGGTTGCTGTTGGTTGGCACCTCTGTCGGGGCCATCTAAGAGTGGCTCATTCATGTTCTTGCTGATGTTATGCAACACAGCACATGCCATCACAATATTAGATGTTTTCGTTGGACTCATCTTTGTCTGAAATTTACAAATTTTATCATTAAATCTCATTATGAGCAGTAATAACACATTTAATACACATTGTTTTAGGTGCATTTGTCCTTTGTCAGAAGGGTTACTGGGAATTTACAGAATATAGTTTATTGAAATGTTTGAAAACAGTAGATTTTATTACAGTGTAAGTTATTTTAAAACTTTCAAGTAGGTTTGTGAATCCATTCCACTGAAACGTTAGTGTAAATGTATAAAAAAAGACAACCGAGTGTTATCAATTGATCCATTGTTGTAATTTTGGATTTATAAAAACTTAATATTTGAGCATTAGAATTATCATACATACTTCCCCATGAAGCACTCCAAATCTCCGTTTCCACTGACCAAATGTCCTCTCAATCGTACACCTTGTTCCACAGTGTGCAGCTTGGTACCTCTCTTGTGCCCTTCCCTGCGTGTGTCTATATGGTGTTAACATGTAGCGCTTGCTTGCGTAGCCAAATAAGAAATCAATATCTTTTTTTCTTAAATGACATAACAATTAGAAGTGCGTTACATTACAATAACATGTAAATATTTACTTCATTATGCTTGCTTTCTAATGGACGTAAAAATCTGTTTAATTTTACAACACAAACCCGTTCTTCAAAGTATTTCCATGTGTGTTGAGGTCATAAAAAATGCATACGTGCGAATTAAAGATCATTAAAGGTTATATTTATTAGCGAATACTTAAAATACTTGTAAATGAGCATACGTAAAAATAATTAAGAGTGATGTTTTGCCTGGCCGATTAAGGCGGTTATATTATAGTTGCAGAGTTCAGATTCGCAACATATGTAAGTTAAATGTGCTATAAAGAAGGTATAATCTTAGAAACGTTGTACATTTATTGTAAAATTTTGCCATTGTTGGCAGGATAGTGACTTTAATATTGTTGTACGATACTGTTGCTGCATTACCTAAATTTTCGTACTAAACCACCGCAGTCATGTTCAGCACATATTAGGCTATGTATTACCGTTGATGTGTTGTGGTGTAGGCAGACCACTTCCTGGGTAGAACCAGTAATACGTCCCGCCAACGTAAAGAATCGACACATTTATGTCCTTGACATGATCTATTTGGTGATCTACTCTTTCTTTAAACCTATTTATAATTGTATGTTATATATGAAAACAAAAAATGTTACCGACATATACTTCAGGTACTTGACCTTATTTAATAATTGACAGTGATTGTGCGTGACCTTGACATTACATTTAAGATAACATGAAACCAGTGTGGGTCATTCTCTCACTATAGGCAGTAAGCCTATGAAGTTTCATGATATTTGTTTGAGGGGGAGAGGAGTTATAGAAAGGAAAAAGATTTTATAAGGTAATGGTGACCTTGACCTTAGTCCTCAAAATCCTCTTATCACAGACCGTCCACTCACGAAATTTCATTATATTTGCTTCAGTGGGAAGTACTTACAGCGTGGGCAGACAATGTTATGTCTAAAGCCGGAATGATGGGCAAGTGACACTCGTTAACCGATGCATTTCGATATGGTGTTTAGTTCATACCCACCCCGATCGGTGTAACAAGTTAAAGGGAAACAACCCATTATAAAACGTTTTTCTCTCCAGTTGAGATAGGAAGGAGTAGTCGCTCCTGTTAAAAATTATCAGTTACTTTTTCGTACCCACTATCTCCTAGAATCACGCCATCTTCGAGGTCTCTGTTATTTGCTTCCAAGAAATCACTAAGTACTGATAACCTGAAAACTAAACTGTCATGGTTAGATCCTGGCCAGGCAGCATTTATGAAGGTGAATTTCCCTGAAATTAAATAATAATAGTTGAATGGTCCTGTCTAGTTAAAGGGAGTACATCAGGCTTTTCAAACGGGTCTAGGTGTCCGACTTAAAATTGACAAATAATGATATCTTCTATTTTAAAGCGCCTAAACATAATGAATAATCCTAAAAATGACCCCTTAGTTACAAGGAAATTAATTCTGTACAGTAATACATGCTATCCTAGGTTACGCACCAGAGTTAATTTCAGCAGTGTATGCCCTATTCCGTCCTAGCTATATGGTGTATTCGAAGTTTAAACATTAACAATATGGTTCGAATATCATATTTTGATGGATATAAGTGTTGTATCATGAATTGGAACATTTTTATAATTTAAGATATTTCTAGAAAAATCCTGATGTACTCCCTTTAAATGAAGCAATAAGGATCGTCCTCTCACCTCATGCAGTCCACACATTAAGATTCATGATATTTGCTACATATGTGTACTAAGGAGTTGCGGAAATGGATTTTCATGATCGGATCATGGCGACCTTGACATTTGACCTACTGACATCAGAATCAACGTTAACTGAAAGAATAAAAAAAACACAAAGAACGCGAGGACAAGAAGTAAAAAAACACAAAACCGAAGTCGTAAACGTATGCTGGCTGACTTGTTCCAAGTCGTGTAGGCGGAATGAAGACACGACAACACGACAAATATCATATTTGGCGAGTTGACGGGGCGAAGACACAACACGACAAATATTACGCGACATCTCAACATTCAGAGGGCGCCAACACGACAGATTTATGTGTCACATTGTCATTATGTTGTGTATGAAAATGTTGTGTCATTGCCTTTTATTTGTGGTGTTGTCGTGTCTTCGCCAACATGACATTTTCATACCCACCAACATGTCAACACATACATTTGTTGTGTCGGCACCCTATAAATGTCGAGTTGTCTTGTAAACTTTGTCGTGTTGTCGTCGCCACATGACAACGCAACAAATAAGGTTTATGTGGTGTTGATGTGTCTTCGCCTAAACCAAACGGACATGGCACAAATCAGCCACCATAAAATGCACAAATTACGGTGTCTGGTTAGGGTCAGATACAATGTCGCATTGTCGTGGGCGACAATGCGACATTATGATACGACAACTCGACATTGCGATACAACAATGCGACATTGCGATTCAACATCGCGACAATTAATATGTATCGCAATGTCGCGTTGTTGCATTGTCGCCCACGACATTCTTTCAATACAACATCACCAATTATGTCGCGATGTCGTATCGCAATGTCGCGATGTTGTATCGCAATGTCACATTGTCTAAATGTTGCCAATGACAATGCAACATTCTTTCAATTGTGGTGATGTCGCATTGTCATTTGAGACATTATGACAAATGAAGGAATGTCGCATTGTCATGGGCGACACTAAGACAATGCGACATTTCGATACAACATCGCGACATTGCGATACGACATCGCGACATAATTGGTGATGTCGTATCATAATGTCGCGTTGTCATATCGCAATGTCGAGTTGTCGTATCGCAATGTCGTATCACAATATCATGATGTTGCATTATCGGGTGTCGCATTGTCGCCCACGACAGTACGACATTGTATCTGGCCCAAACCAGACACCGTAACAAACACATAGGCGAAAATACGCAAACATAATTTTTTTTCTAGATTCCACAATTTAGAAATGGCGAGGCGTTGCTTAAAATCTTAGGTTTATACTAACTTTAAACTTCGGTCTCCAGTTTACAAATAATTTTTCATGTAACGGAGAACTGTCGCAAAAGACACAACGTGACAAATATTACGCGACAACTCAACATTCAGAGAACAGATTTTTGTGTCCAGTTGTCGTGTATGAAAAATTGAAAATGTTGTATAGTCACTTTTTATTTGTCGTGTTGTCGTGTCTTTACAACACGACCATTTTACACGAGAACTCGACATTCAGAGGGCACCAACATGCCATATTTATGTGTCGAGTTGTCGTGTATGAAAATGTTGTGTTGTCGCGTTTTAGTTGTCGTGTTGTAAGTGTGTCTTCGCCCCGCTAACATGACAAATACCTTATTTGTCAAGTTGTGTTGGCGGGGCAAAGACACAACAAATTTTACTTGACAAATAAGGCATTTGTTGCGCTGTCGTGTTGACTAAGCGACAACACAATAAATAAAAGGCGCAGATTTTCATACCCACAAACATGACAACTCGACACATAAATATGTTGTGTCAGCGCACTCTAAATGTCGAGTTGTCGCGTCGAGTTGTCTTCGTCCCGCCACGCGACAACAAATAAGGTATTTGTCATGTCTTTGTCCAGCCAACATAACAGGGCACAAATCATCCACCATAAAACGCGCAAAGGAGATTAAGTATGCAAACCGAATTTGAATTGGAAAATGGCAAGTTGTCGCCTAAATCTCAGGTTTATACCAACTTTAATTTTTTATCTCCGGTTTACAAATAATTTTACTGTGGAATGATGCTTTTATACACATGTGAAAAGAACTATAAAATCAGGTAACTTTTTAAATATACTTGTATATATGTTCTTGTTCATTTTATATACATGGTTATTACATGTAAATGTAACTTTATAGTGTTTGTACTTATATATGTGAATCTTCAATATGGAGCAAATAAAGATATATATAGTATACATTTTGTTGAATTAATATTTTCATTTTAAACTTAAAGTGTAAGACATACCCTTTCCTACACTCTCAAAGTTCAATGCATACCATCAACATAATGATAAAATATAACCTCATGTAAAGGGCCTCACCACAACAAACAGGAAACAGCTGACATTGATAATATTTTCAATGTTTGAAGCGACCAAAATGTAAAAATGTAAACACTGGCGTTCTCATGTTTTCTCTACATAGAGGACAAATCAGCAAATAGTCACAACAGGTACTGGTAATTCTCACTTTCTTTAAATGCCAACTTGTGACCATTCTTTTGGAAATTCAACAGTTGCGATCTAGAGACTAGAGTGGAGAAATTTATGTAAAAAAATTAAAAGTGGGTGGGGTAAAAATGGAAACGCTACAAGTTAGCTTACCTTCGTGGTCACAAACAGCAAGTACATTTAAACTTGGGAAATGCTTCCTGTTCTGGAACGCTCTCTTGTTAAGAACAGGCTTTTGGATGCGAATGTGTGTACCATCAATGCACCCAATAACATTTGGGAATCCTCTCTTCTCAAAGAAACCTGCTTTTATTGTCTCCTTCTGTTCCCGAGACTGTGGCCAGATAATAAAATTCTCCTGGACTTCACACAGTGCTGTCGTAGCATCCTCCAGGACACGTGATACTGTGGATTTGTCATACCCTAGTGTGTCCCCAACAGTTTGTAAAAAATTACCAGTGGCATAAAACCGCAGCGCAATTAAAACTTGCTCTTCAGCAGAAAGTGCACGATTTCTCGCTGTTGGGCGCTTTAGTTGCCGCTTTAAAAGTTCTACAATGTATTCAATGGACTCTCTGCCAAACATATACCTTTCTCTAAGTTCCCTGTCATTCATCTGACGATAAGCATGGCTTGCCCTATAGGTTCTGACATTTCTCCCTGCATTGATGTTCATCAGAGCAGCATTGGCAGCCATTTTATTTTTTACCGTTAAAAGTTAACGAGAATTTTAATGCAGCTCAAAGGTCCATTAACTTTAACGAGTATTTTAACATTTTCTTAACGGAAAAATATTTGAACAACAGCTTTTGACTAACGAAAACATTTGACGGGGATTTAACGGATAGTTAACATTTCTCCGTTAACTTAACAGGGAAAATCTCGTTAAATTTTTGGAACAACTGGCCCACTATGTTAAATGAAAAAAAAAAGGAATATTATTAATACAAAATTCCAAAAACGAAAACATGAAAAACTCAGTGAGTTGAAATGCACAGATCTCACAACCAATGTTTCGATTTGTCGATATTATAACATCACAATTATGTGTGTATAACAATTATATACGTATATACTATAGATTGTACACTGGATTTTCTGTTTTGAAAAAAAACTTTACATTTATTTATGCCTTTCTCTCTAGGTTTAAAGGGTCACACTGCAATCCGGTAGACCCCAGATAATAGTACTCTCTTATAAAATGTTTATAATCGTTATTAATAAATTATTTAACAACTATTTTTTAGCATCATACTAGTGGCGGATTTAACTGCATCCAGTTTTTAAAACACCTTTGGACTGCAGTGTGGCCCCTGTTGTAGCTTCAAATCAGAAGTATTATATGTTACATCTATAAATGTAAGGAAAAAGAAAACCTCCTCATGTATACAGTTTCTGAATATAATATGCATTCCTCTTCTATAAATAGCCTATTTCGTACATTTGCTTGCTTTTATAAACTTGATGCATATTACATGTATTTTTTTAAGGTCTGCAGAGGGATGGCCCACACTGACCCTTACAACCCGATGACGGGATAAATAAACGGACCGCCAATAACTTGGTGATCAAAATGGAAAGAAAATTAAACACCTATGGTATTTTGCATTATATAGCAATTTTAAAACAATATTTTAATACAATGCTTAAAAAAATATGTTTTATATAAAAATATATATATCCAAAAAGGTTCGACATCATATCATGTAATAAAATCATGTAGCCAAAAGTTAGGCATTCCTTTAGTGTATTTGTTTACTGCAGTAACGGTATCCATCATTGCGACTAAAGTCAATGCGGCCAGTACATATGCTAAAAATCACGTCAACATTATAGCTACTTACATTGCCCATCAATCTAGAATGGCGTACTGCGCATCACATTCATTCATGGGTTGCATCAGGACGTTCCTGTATTATGTTGTGTGTCATTTACATCGTTTAAAATAATACAAGTAAAAAGGTTTAAACAAACAGGACACGCGAATTCGTTCGTTTATTAACACTGTCCCGTTTTATTGGGCTGGCAATAGGGTAAGTGTGAGGTGGACCCTAGAGCCTGACAGTTCCAAGGCGGTAGCCCTACTGTCTCAATCATTTTATGTAGATGATTCATATAAATTGCCTTTTATTTGTCCTTGTAACTGTTGTTTGTTTCTAAGCGTGTTTTTGGTTGACTCTGGTCCTTGAATGTTTATATCTGCTTTGATTTAAGTTTTGAGTTGATTGTTAATGAATCACCAATGAACGGTGTTTCATTAATTCATTCGTCTTAGACTTTTATTACTAATCATTTGCTTGACTTTTGGTTAACGAAAGAAATGTAATGGCGTTTAATAGTTCGATCTCAACAAGCGACATTATTACAGGTAGCAAACAAAGCCACCAATAGATCGAATCATGATAACGCAGTTATAAAAGTATCCCATGCTGTTTAAATGTAATTAACATACTTTTTTTGTTGGTAAATAGAAGCCTAAACTTGGAAAATACATTTACTTTCTTTTAAATTGATTTGTATGAACAATTTCGCCATTAAATCATCGCCAAACATAGAATGATGAATGTGATGCGATGGTACTATGTGTATAGTACGCTGGTTACATTACAATGAAGCGAATGTGATATGACGATGGTACAATGGCGATTGCAAATTTGCGACATCGTATAATCGTACACTCGCCATCAAGCCATTGCCATGGTACAATTGCCATCGTGCCATCGCCATAGGTGTATCGCATGCAACGCTGGTAAGATTGGCCATAACAGGATTCCATGGATAATTGTGATCAGGGTAGCGGCTTTCAACCTGTTTTAATGATTTATATTTGTTGTTGGAACACTCAGTTCTTGATATTGCTTTGTTTTGTTTTGCATCTTTTATGACTTTAAAGTGACGTCTTAATGGTTAACGGATGTAACGTCATTTGGCGTCATAGGAGGTAGAGATGGGACATTTAATACTTCCGCAAAAACCAATCAGCATTATTATTTATAGAAACTGGCGTGCAACGTTTGCATTTTACGAAGTATTTTTGTGAAAGTTAAATAAGAACTCAGTAATTACTTTTTTTATCATTTGCCTATACGGATCATATAACTGATGAAATGCTCGTACATTTTTATGTATTAATAGGCGGGGACCCAAGCCTGAAAAAAACGAAAACGTTTACCCGGAAAGATATACTCCTGATTTTTTAACTATTAACAGATGGGGGTCTTGTACATATGAAACCACTGTATGGACTTCTGGCATACTTTGCATTTCGTAACAGCATCGCGATTTCTACGGTAACCCATTCGTACCAAGCCAATATATGAAAATCGCTGAACAAACATTCAAAGGAAAATAAAGAAATTTGCACACGTCCTTTTAGGCAAATACAGTTCCAGTATTTGAAACCTATATGTTTATATGAAATATCAAACTACAGAATCAAGAACTGATTATGTTACACTTTACTAATTTTAACAAGAGTTATAGACCTTTAATGAATTTTGTTTTGTCCTGTGCCAGGGATAATGCGAATTTCTTGTGTTCACAATAACTGCAGTAAACGGTTTCCGATTTCCACTAAATGTTGTATGGTGTTAGGCCTTATACCTATAAGGCCTTTGACAAGTTCAATACTGAGTAAAACTGACACTTGCTTGCTTTAAAGAGTTATTACCCTTGGTTATTGAAAGAATAGGCACATTTTAGCTTGAGTAGACACATTACTTTAGTAAACGGATTCCGATCTTCACATTATTTATTGTGAGACTTTATATGAATATGAACTTTGACAAGATGACAATGAGCAGAATTGACACCTGCCTTACTGAGTTATTGCCCTTGATTATTGCAAAAATGCAAATTTCAGCTTTCGTACACAATACATTAAATAAATTGTTTTCGATTTTCACACAGTTTGGCGTGTAACTTTATATCAAACGGATTTCAGACAGGTTAGACGAGTATCAAGTTATTGCTCTAAATTGTCGAAAAAATTCCATCGTCTGATGGCTTCCTACTTTCCTTTGAAATATCATCAATTACTGTGTAATATTCTAATTGAACAAAGAGGATATCGTCCTCTGACTAAGGAGCGTGATTGTTTTCACGATGATTGTAATAAATAGCATTTGATTTTCCATGCTTTTTGGGGTAATATTATTAAGGTATCGGTTTTGTTTGACAATGGGAACAATTGAGGAGTGGTTTACAAAGTTATCGCCCTTGATGTTTGCAAATATTTAATTTCAGACTGAGTACACGGCAACTACAGTAAACGAGTTCTGATTCTCACTAATATTTAATTGAAGGGTTTTGGACAATTACACTATGTGGACTTGTCACGTAGTTGTTTTCGAAGCATTTATATTCATATAAGATAAAATGTTTTACACATATGGAACTAGTTAAGTATGACACTACTGTTTATAGACAAATTGTTGGAATCCCAAATGAGAACGAAATGTGCAACTCTTGTTGAAGATTTGTTTTTGTCTTGTTATGTTAGAGGTTTCATTTTTAGTCTTTTACCAGATACTCTTAGGCAGATGTAATTGAAGCCTTTTATTATACCTCTTTGTATATGGATGATATATTGGACAATTATATATACTTTCTTTCCAAAGAACTTCACCTCAAAAAAACTAATATTTCTCATAGTTGCTATATCTTCTTTACTCGATTTACATCTCGCGACTGAAACTGAGAAATAATAAGCCAACTCTATGACAAAAGAGATCATTTCAATTTTGACACTGTTAAGGGCACGACTAGACAATATTAAAGACAACCATCGAACGTTACTGTCCTTTCAGGATTTAGGTAGACGTCATCATAGGTCCACAATCTTTCCGGCGATCGCACAATCAAGTGGAAAGCAAAGCGGTGAACTGTAAATGGGTCAACCACTAAACATGCAGTGCGTTGAAAAATAATTTGACAACCTCCTTTGATAAGCCTTTTAACAGTAATCATTACGCAAACTTTACCAGGATCACCATGTGACTTTGTCAACGTCTTAGAAAATAGTCTGCGATTACGTCATAATTTGTCACATGACCATAGCTAAAATATCAAAATGGTTATCAGAAATCATATCCGCGACCTGACACCATTAATGCCATGGGGTGGTGCTGAGTTGTAAACAATCGAACGGAACTCCGCTTACTTTGGACATTTCTGATGAATTTAGGTTAGTATTTTAATTTCAGGTAGGCTGTTTAGAGCTATGAAATTTTAGAAAGTGATGGTAAGAACAAACGATATAATGCAACCCTATCAAAAACGCAATGGTAGAGTCCATTTTGATTGTTTAAATGGCGGAGTGATATGCCAAAGAATACATTTTATTCTACCGCAGTATAATGCTGAGCAAACATTAGTGTTTATTCACTACAATAAATATTGAATAAGAGCAATACGCTTATATTTGAAAAGGTTTGCGTGACGTTTACTGCATTCGTTTTCAAGAAAGTAATAACAACCAAAATATATTAATCCAAAAGTTAGCATAAGCTTTAGCTCAATATTGTGTTACGTGATCGACAGCGGCAGTAAGACAGGACGTTATACCTTTGGAGATGTCTGTAGTGGTGCAGACACTAGAAATAGGAGGAAAGTGTGCTTTATTAGGCTGTTTTTGTAAATAAGTAATACCGTACATAGTTGGAAGTTTGTTTTGCTTTTCATCTACTCCGGCTTTAATAGTGCTTCATTGAGTTTTATATCCGGACAAACCTTTGCTAAGGTTTATTAAGGTTTATTATCATAACCCTGATTTACTTAAATTATTGTCAGAACATTTCTGCTACAAGGTCTGTCACAACGTGAATACTGTGGTGACTATATGTACAGACTTTTTAAGATTATTGGTCATTATCACATTCAAACAATCTGTGTTAAACTTGTTAACAAACATAACAAAATAGGATATGACCCTATCATTATGCAATGCACTGCATGTTTAGATGTTGACCCATTTACAGTTCGCCACAATGCTTTACAATTAATGTTGCGATGACCCGACTGATTTTGAACCCTATGATAATTTCTAATCACAGGAATTTATTACGATATATAATATAGAAGGCTAGAAAGAATATAGTTATAGTATATGTATATAGCAAAAGGCCTTCTTCTGCTCTCTATCTCTATCCTTCAATACTATATATCGTAATGAATGCATGTGCTTCTACCTAAATAGGCCTATTTTTTTATTTAATATTGTCTGATCGTCATCATTCTTTTTTTGTCCTGGCTTCTGACAAGTATTTGCTTTGTGGCTTTCTGGGAATTTCTATTCATATATACATGATCATTTTGTGTTATACTTATATTGCCTACTAATTGCTATTCATACTTTCTAGTTTGTAAGGGGTTATAGCCTGGCTGGTCGAATTTCATTGGAATGAAAATAGGGTAAGAGTGAGGTATGGTGCACTCTAGAACCTGGTTTAACCCCAGCAGCCTTTATGTCACTGACCATTCCAAGGAGGTACCCATATTGTCACTGACCATTCCAAGGAGGTACCCATATTTCAACCGTTTGAGTTTGCCATTTCGCATACTTTGCTCTTTTCTATCCTTGTGATTGGTGTTTGTTTCAAATACGTGTGTTTGGTTGATTGATTGTGTTCTGTGAATGTTATATTTCCTTCTCGACTTTTATACCATAATTTGTTTCTGACTCGAAATAGGATATGGATCACATTTAGTGATACTTATAGTTTTAAACTGTAAACAAGATTCTATTACACTACTTAATACATTGCGTTCCATGGATCAAGGCGATACAAACCGTAGGAAAATATTCAAGTTCATGATGTGTTTGAGAAACGTTGACAAACTTCTTTACCAGAAGTTGCCTGTTCAATCAATTAGAACCTAGCATTGAAACTCAAGGTCGCAGAAACACCAATGTTGGTTGGACAGTTAATGATCATATGTAACAAAAGTGCAAATTTCAAATAAATCATCTAGATAGTATTCAAGATGTTTTGGAGAAACTCTGTCAGACGTCATACCCAAACAATGACGTCGCTCAATCGCCTTCCAACGAAACTAAATAAAAAAAACGTTATTTTTCTGATAAATACAATCAAACGTCTGTGACAAAATAGTGAACCAATTTGGAAGTTTACAATTTGATAAGACAGTAATTGCAGTAACTTATATTCTATTTTCAAGGTAAATTAAAGGTCCATAACTGTATTAAGAAATCTAAAAGCTACCATCGAACGGATTCTAAATATCTGCCAGAATGTTAATGTTATTAAGACTTCTCACTAAACTATATGGTTTAAACCCTACACAATTCAAGATAGTTGTTGCAATAACCATATTTTCTAAATAAATTAAGGGCCATACCTCTATTCCAAAATGGCAAAACAATTTGATGTATCATAAATATTATTAACATATACTGGTATCCTATTTGTATATAAAATTTCCACCCAAACTGTTGTTTAATTTTCAACAAAACTTGATTAATTAACATAAACTCAACACACAAATGTATTTTCGTAGATAATCAGGGGCCATAACTCTATTGAGAAAAGGCAAAGGTACACATTGACCGTAAGGAAGTGATGTCTGTTTGATATAAGGCTACACAGCAATTTTAGTTAAAATCCAAAATAAGATAAAGAAACCTTGCAGCTAAGCTTTACCCAAAATGTGCATTTTCGTTAAGTAACTCGGGGGTCATAACTTTATTCTGAAAAGGAGAAAATCGGTCTTGCTCGTAAGAAAGTGAAATCTTAACGATATAACACTTCACAGTAAAATTGTTTTCAACCGAAAACAATTTACAGAAGTTATTAACAACGTGCATGAAAGCTTTAGCCAAAAGGTGTATGCCCGTCCCTCCCTCCATCCATCTGCCCGCCATCTTCAATCGTTAAACCACTTTTGATTTAAAAAAAAATAATTGAAAACTGCATTCGGCATAAACAGAATATAATTAGGCGTGCATATGTCTGATTTATGTACAAAACAAAATCATACCGCTAAAATATAAACTTGTACACCTTTTTTCATTGAATATCAATATTTTCTTATCACTTATGGGCTTCCGTAGAAAATGCGTTGGTGTTACGAAATGCAAAGAATACCATTAATCCATACAGTGGTTTCGTATAGAGTACAGTTTCTGCTATTGATATGCAAAAAATCACGAGTATATCTTTCCGGGTAAACCAAAAGTGTTTTTTTGCACGATACGAGAGATTGGGTCCCAGCCTATAATAATACTGGAATAAATGGTGGTTCAATTTTAATAAATGTAACAATTTACGGGTCAATGAACAATCGAGACGTGCATCTACTTGCTTGTTTCATTAAAATGTGTTTATATGGCAAAAAAAAACGGTTTCACCAACAATTCCTTAACTTTTACTTTAAACAAAATGGAAAAAAACAACTAAGTCACTGAGTAGAATTTAGCTGAAATGTGTATCACCAACAGAAATTAAGTTTTTACTTAAAAACCTAAGTAAAAAGAAATTAAATACTTAATTTAATATCGACTGTGAATTTATCTATTCTATAATCAGTGTAAATAAAGTAAATGCAGTTTTCTTAGAATCAATCACAAAAACATGATCAACCGGATGCTTGCTGAAGATCATTGCAACCACTCACCACAAACGCATTGTAACAACTTCTTTTCCGATCCTCATTTTTGATAAAATAAAGCATTTGAACTGTATTTTACCTTTGATTTATTTTACCTTTGATTTATGTATTTAGTAATATTGCAGATATCTTTGTGTGCATGTATTACGTTTTGAACATGGATGTGTGGAAGATGTTGAAGTAAATGGACGAATTCCCATTGTAATATTAGCTTGACAAAAATCCCTAAATAAATTTCTAAAAATGCAAAAGATGTATGCCAAAATGATACCAAGTGATAGAAAAAAGTGATCATTTGTGCATTCAGATTCATTGTTTTTAAATTTAAACAATGTTTTGTGGATATTCTGTCCATATCTGGTAGTTTACTTAGCATGCTTAGTGGTACGTTACCTCTTAAGCTGACTTAGAAATTTAAATATTCTAGTTAAAGTTAAGTTTTTACTTAATGAAACTGGTTTAGTGAAACACGTTTTCGTAACTGAAGATTAACTTCGAAGAAAAAACAATTTTAAGTTTTTAAGTAGTTAAGTATATACTTAAGTATGTTAGTGAAACCGGTGCCTGGTGTTATTGTTGAAATGTATTTTACTTCAATTTAAATGTGTTCAATATATTCATTTTAAATATTTTACAAACAACAATGTCAAGTATTGTAATTTTACCTTTAATATGTGGGATAAACATTTTGTTCTCCAAGTGTATTGCAAACTAACTAGTGTTTAGTGGAATTTGTTTTTTTGAAAACTACGTATAATGACTTAATAATAAAAAATAAGTGTGTGTCGATGTTTGTAACGATAAATTGTAATAGTATACCCTACTTGAATTTGACTATGGGAAGCAGTCCTACATAGTAGACAAATCACTGTTATTCTTCGGGATCATGCCGCGTATGTATTTTGTAATGACTCTTGACATTGTGTTAGACAGAAACCAACGGGACAGAACATATTCCACTGTTGCTTTACAGACACACGTGTTTCTGTATGATTTTCGCATGTTTGTTATACCAATACATACATTTATCAATGTAAAATCAACGCGTTCATTCGGCTAAATGACATTGCAAAACGTTGATGTTACGTTGCCTTTGACAGGCAATGCCTTTTGACGGCAATCTACTGCGATATGTGTCTCCATCATGTTGGTATGACGTAAACAGTATGGTTTGCTTCTAGATACATTCGAGATACGATTATAAGAATGTATCGAGATATTTAGAATGTAGGAGTTACTGTAGATGTTTTTGAAATACTTCACAACTACAGGGTCATGTACTATTAATATTCCATTAATATGTGAGATGAACAGATACCTCCAAGTTTAATGTAAAAGAAACTAAGTCACTAAGTAAAACTTAGCTAAATATTACAACAAAATATTGGTGTTACTTGCCATGTTTGCAAATATTGATGCTTCAAAACAAGGAATTTGCAAAATACTTATTTTCTCTGAAAAGTTATAAAACTCCAAAGTGTACTCCTGTGATAATGGGGGACGTTTAAACAACATATTTTAATAATTAATTGTCTATATACCTCATGTCCATTATTAAATAAATACATGCAGTTCAACTGATGCCGAAAAAATATGAATCGTATGAAAGTCCCCAATGTTCGTTAATATTCGCGTTTTAAACAGAACTTAATGAGAAATAACTACTATCGTTTTCTCTCCTGACATGTGTATCTTTCATCCTATTTAATGTTACACGTTCTTTTCCCTCATTTATCAAGTATGCTATATATTTTAATTTGTTACATGTTAGGTGACTTAAAACATGGCAATAATTTAATTACAAAACCTTAGGTTGTTCTTGTTTTTATTTCAGATAAAGCGAAAATGAAACTGTGGATAAATGCTGTCATGCTATGCATTGTGCTGACGTCCGTTGTCAGTAGTTCATTGACAGAGTGTTACGCTGAGTGCGATCGTATTCTTTACGCTACTTTCCCTGACCGATCTTTTTATATTTCTTATGATACGTGTAATAATGGGCCGTCTGAACTCAGGACCCAATGCAAAAGTGCTATCAGAGATGTAATCGTCGTTACCCTCCGACTACAACATCTAAATAACATTTCTCTTTAATAGATTTCTGAATATTGGTGTTTCAAAAGTGTACGTTTTTCTGTAAGCGAAGATGTCGAGCGAAGATGTCGAATCAAACCTATTTTGCATCAGTGATGAGAAAAGAGTGTGTTATCCACCGTAGTACACATACATATATACACAATAAATAAACAGTATTACTGCAATAACAATGAACAAATATATAAAATGAATCAACTTATGCAGGAAGGATATAGAAAGGAATCGGAAATAACTGATCGAGCTATACTTATTCTACCTTTAAAACAGTGACGGTACAAACATCAATGTATACGATGCGTTCAAGAAAAAAATAATGTGATGATCACTAACATAAATAATGTGTAACCGTTAATCTTTGTTCCAAATCCACGTTGTTGAATTGTGTTAAAATGAATTATTAATCTTATGAAACCATTTTAATTATGCAAAATAGTATTTAGACTAAAACAACGTGTTTCTTTTATTTTAATATTTTCCCCTCCCGTTTCTCTGATTTTCTTACGCATATAGCAGAAAAGCTACAGCTGAGCATTTCTTTTAACACACATTAAAATTTAGTGCAAAGGAAAACAACCTACATGACCTTAAATACTCATCTGATAGAAATAGGTTTTATGGATATAATTTGAACAGAATGTAATTTAATAATCATCGTAAGAAACAATTCAGTTCACATATTTGCTGAACATTTCATTGCCAAAAACGTAATAGTTTATTAGTTAAAGTCACTGTAACAATGCGCAGATTTATAACATCTTGCTTTTTACATTTACCACCTAGTTCGTCACTAGACTCTAGAGATCTAAATCAACAAGATGCTCAATAAACATCCCCTTTTATGCATCTAGGTGATTTTAAAGCACACATCTGCGCAAAATATTAACTATTTATGTGTCGATGTGTCGTAAAACACCATTAATTCATTCATTCATTAAATTCAGTTGAGTTAACAATAGTTCTATGTGCAGTGGTAAATACGAGCCAATTCATATTCAAAATCCACTTTTTGTTTTGAAAAAGGCAGGCCCCTATACCGTTAAGTCCTCAACTTGAGTACAAGCTCTAGAAAAACGAATAAGTTGAGACAAATAGACCCCATAAGAAGTTGCTCGGGGAATAACAATATCAAAACTAAAATCATCTCTTTTATCATATATTTTCCTAATTATTTCACCATTTTCAATGGTGAGATGTAAATCAAGAAAAGAAGCGTTAGTATCAGAAATAGTAGCTTTATTAAGTTGAAGTTCTTTAGGGTATATATTATTAACCACAGTAGAAAAAACGGGTTGTCAATGTGCAATATGTCATCCAGATACCGAGAGGTGTCATTAAAGGCTTCAATAACATCTGCCTGGGTATCTGGTAAAAGACTCAACATGAAATCTCTTTCATAGCAATATAAAAACAAATCTGCGACAAGGGGTGCACAGTTCGTACCCATACGGATACCAACAATTTTTCTATAAACGGTCGTTCCATACTTGACGAAAATATTATCAAACTTCTTGACAAGTCCACATGGTGTAATTGTCTAAACTGCCATTAGTAAAAAACGCTTTAATATTATTACAGGCCAAAAATGGAGTATTTTTCCTAGCAAATGTTTTTTGAATAAGACCAATAAGCTTGTATTTGATAAGATGATGTGGTAATTTTGTATATAGTGTAGAGAAGTCGTAAGTGCTTATAGATGAAACTTGACGTTTATTGCAAATTTTATCTAGAACGTCTCCTGAATGTTTAATAGACGAAAACAAATTAATCCCAGAGTTTTCATATATTTTATCACAATATTGTTTAACGTGATCTTTAACGGCAGTAAGACAAGAAGTAAACATATTATAGATGTTTGTGTGGTGCTGGTGCAGGCACTATAATTCGAAATAAAGCGGGTCTTATACGTAATTTTATGTTTTATTATGAATGCAGTACATAGTTGGCAGTTGGTTCTGCTTTTCGTCTACCCCAGCCTTGAAAGTAGTGCATCGAGTGATATGTGTGGAACAACATCATCCTCAGTAGATTGAACTGGAGTATACGAATTAGTGCTACCGAGTTCCAGAGATAAAACATTGAAGAATGTAGGCGTCAAACAAACATTATTAGCTGCATTATCAGCAGGACCTAAAACACATTTATTATGAAATTCTTGAATTCCCGATTTTAAATTACGAAAAAAAATATTACTTTTAAGTTTTGTCTTGAAATCAGCGCAATGAGTTCTTTGTGAGTAAAACAACATCATCCTCGGTAGATTACCTCCAGTATACGAATTAGTGTTCCAGAGTTAAAAGAAAACCATTGACGTAATGAAGACGTCAAACAATGATAACTTTAACTAATACAAACGTGTCAAGAAATTCCTGAATTCCTGATTTTGAAACAAAAAGCTAGGTCTCGGAGAAAGTAAAGAGAGGTTTGCTGTATAAAAGTTCATACGGGTATCTATGATTATAAAAATATTTTTTCCAAGTAGAAAAGGAGTTCGGTTCCGCATTTTCTGTATGACGCCATGTTATACTAAAATCCTCGATGTATTTGACGACCTGAGCGCGACACGCATCAAATTCCATCACTGAAGGCAGTCTATACCTCAGACCCTTAGAAAACAAATGACGAATACGTGTATCTATAATATTAAAATTATCACTGATACCTGCTGGAGCATAGCAACAATTTGAATGTGTTTCCTTTGTTTTTTAGGGGTGTTGTTTTCTATGTTGTAGTTGAGTATAATGTTTCTCATTGGCTTTTTATACTTGTATTATATAATCGGATTTTTTTAGATTTTTTTAATTTTTTGGAAAATAATCAATAGCACGATTATCTGATTGGACAATAAAACATTATTGAAACTTTTTTTTTCAAAATTGCCGTAATTGTCAACTAAAAGTGTATACAACCTCATCACTAACACTCTTATTGCTCTCTTTTTAATAAGGGCAATTTTAACCATGACTGCATGTGGATTTTGCCAAGGAGTTTGTGAGGCACTTACATCCTTATTAGACAATATTTCTGTCAAGTATTTTACTACTAGATATAGGCAGAGTGTTGGTATTCAAATGGGTATGGACTGTGCACCACTTGCCACAATTTGCTTTTGTATTGCTATGAAATAGATTTCATTTCTAAGGTATGTGTCGTTTCGGCCTTTAATAATCACGGTACCAGTATCATATACTGAACATTGACAACCCTTTCTTATCTACTATGGTTAATAATATATATCCTCAAGAACTAAAGACAACAAAGCTAATATTTCTAATACTGTTGCTTATTTTCTCGGTGGGTATATCCAGACTGAAAGTGGCAATAATTATCAAAATCTATGACGCGAGCGATGATTTTAAATCTGTCATAGTTAATTATCTCCTCTTAGATGGCGATGTTCAATGAAAAACATAGTATGGGGTATAATTATGTTTCTCAACTCATTCGTTTTATCTATAGCGTGTAGTATATAGGTAGAAAGCTAATCCATCTGCCCTAACCATAAATTCCAAAAACGCTTTGCAAAATATTATTATCGCGACCCAGATATACGTTTAAATCACAAAGTGACTACTACGTTGATGTAATTTACAAACGTAGTAAGATCCTTGGAAAAGATCACGTTCATTCAATATGCATAAACAAGGCAGACAATTCGTCATAAGATGTTATGAATCCGTCATCTTGTAACGCACTGCATGTGTAGTGGAAAACTTATTTACAATTCGCCACCTTGTTTTTGATCATGCAATGACTCGACAGACTGTGGACCCTATGATGATATCTACCTTCATCCTGAAATGGAAGTTAACGTTTATTTTTTGTTCCAATATTGTCTTATCCTGCCTTTAACGGTTTATACCATTGTTACGGTGACTTCTTGAGTACATGCTTTGTGTCTTTCTCGGCTTTTGTTTATTTTCATATTCATTTATACATGATCATGTTTGTGTTTTATTTATATCGTCAATTAATAGTTTGATTGTTTACGAACATGGAAAACAAGTGATCCTATTAATTCACATGAGATTATCTCACAATTTTGACAGTTTTTTAAATGCTGTAAACTGGTAAATCCTAGGGAAACTATCGTTTTCCACTCAATTTCAGTCCAATTTTTCTTCCGGCATCGTTGCATATTTTAGCCCATGCTATTTGTCAATGGTTCAAACATGGAATGGAGCTTTGGAATGGAATGGTTCGAGATTCGGAATTGAATAGAATCAAACTCTCGTTCCAATCCATGCTCTATGCTATTGTACTCCATGCTATGCTTTAAACAATGCCATCAATGACACGTTTTTATTTTTAAAAAAAAAATCAGAATTAAAATATCCTTGTGAATTACATTCATATTTCGGTACACTAGACAAATAAAACAGGAGAACATACGAGGCTAATATATTGCGTTATGAGATTAATAACCACGTATAAAGGGGAAATTAGTTAAGAATGCTACACGTGTTATTAGAATTGCGTTGATATGTGTGATAATATGGATGGTTATATTTTATTTACAATTTACAAAAATACTGCAGTATCTTTTTTATTAATTGTTATTGTTTTGCATATTTTCTTTAAGTAAAAATATATTATTTGACGAGGAGAAGGGAGAGAATACAACAAACTAGAAGGAAATTGCTTACATTCGCAAAACTATTCTATAAAATCTGAGATGTGACCCCACTGGGTATCGAACCCAGACATTGAAAGAGTTGCAAATAAATGTATGCTAACCAGTTGGCCACCGTAAGTTTATGTTAGTACACATGTGTTGATAATATGCGATGTTTATAAATTCTAAGGCTTGCAAACTTGAATTACAGTATACAAAAGTCAGTCGTCGTATGTTCATCTGTGGTGTAATTATAATAGAGTCCACATCGCATGCAGGAGGTCTTGTGTTCAAATTCTGGCCGGGTCATACTAAGACTTCATAAAAAGGGTAGTGGCCCAATTACTTGACCCTCAGAATATAAAGGGTAGGGCAAGGACTGGTCGGCACGGTATCAGAAAAACGTGACTCTATGTGGTATAATGTCATATCTACGGCGTGGTATTCCATATTCCAGTATGGCAGTACTATAAAGTTGGGCATTTCCAAGCCTCCTGGAGGGACTTCCGAATCCATTCCTTCCGACTTTCATAGTTTTTTAATTATTTACTTCTTACTTCGTGACATTTTACATTCTTATTTCTAACTTCATGACTTTTAAAATTCTTATTTATAACTTCATTACTTTACGCCTTCCCTTTTCGTGATTTCTGGGGGACTTGGATTCTGGCTTCACTGATGCCATTGAGTTTCTTCGGTGTGTTCTTTCTCTAATCCTCGTCTGTCAGATGCGGACGCAAACTGGGCGTATCCTGTGTATCATCCAAGCACGTTAAAGAACCGTAGGTATCTATTCGGTAGGAAGAGTATGACAGCATCCTTGATTCCCATTTCAACACATGCAAAGTTATATATGACGGTCAATTTGGTGGAAGCAGACCACCCACTTTTCCGGGGTAGACCCAGTACTGTATTATTCCCGCCATCCGTAAGGTGTGTGTGTGTGTGCGTGTGTGCGTGCGTGCGATTGCGTGTGTATGCGTGCGTGCGTGCGTACGTGCGTGCGTGCCTGCGTGTGTGTTATTCTGCCAGTCTTTGTCTGTGTTTAAGACAAAATGCCTCTGTTTATGAATGCTGTCTTTCCTAGTGTCCCTCTAGTACCCTAGATTGGGTTTCTCTTTGGCTGAAACTCCTATGTTTTCCATTACAATTCCGGATACACCTAGGAGTGTTTGTATTTGTTATATTTGTATATAGTTTTACAACAGCATAAACGTTATCGTTTTCTAATTCCTCTGGAAGAACGTGCTTGTCAGTGTGTAGCGTGTTAGACTGGATAATAGCGAGGTTGTATACACATAAAGTTGATTTAAGCTAACCAGTAGGTCATATTGCCTATCGACCGTTCCAAGTCGATAACCCAGTATTCACCGCTCTTTGTGATGGGTATTGTCCTTTTCATTCTTTATTTAATTTGCTCTTTGTGGTACAGTACGGGCCTACGGTGTCATTGTGTGTGGGTGCTGTTGTTTCTATAGAACATTTTCTCGTTTTTCCACAGGTCCCTAAATTCTTAAAATGTCAACATAGATTTAAGGATGAACTACTTAAGCGGATATTGAAAGCGGATTCAACAATGAAATATAAAAATATATCACCAATGTGACACATGATAAGGCTAGACTCCCGGGAGATCATTTACTGTTTACTTGTATGTCCCATTGAATTCCGTGTTTAGATTTGTAGTTGCTGTTTTTACATGAATTTGACGCACTGCATGTTTAGTAGTTGAATCATTTACAGTTCACCAATATCCTTGTGTCTTTGATTACGCAATGCCCGGACAAAATGTCAAACCTACGATGACGCCTACTTAATTCCTGACATTGAATGTTTGTTTTGTATCAACCTTGTATTGTCATCACTGTCTGATACGTGTTTCGGTGTAGAGCTTTTATGGTACGGTGTATTATTTTCAAGATGGCGGACAATTTTACGTCGGAAAGTAGGTGTCCAGTTATTGCACCTGGATTTTTCATATACATCGTTTATATTATATATAATCGTAATTGTAGTATCGAGTATATGAAGGTCCAATGTCTTGAATTATTCCCGTCAGTCTCACAGATCTCCGGTTTTAAAACCACAATCAGCTCTCACAACCAGTGGTTTCCCATTTTGAAAACGTCGCAGTTAGTTATTTTTGTGTTCGGAGTTAGTTATTAATATTTAGTGATTATGAATATTCTTTCACTGAGAAATCCCATTCTTTCACCCATAGAAATGTAATAAAATCGTATTCTCGCTTTTCACGGATATTGCAAAATAGCTATTGTTGTGTATTGATTTCGATTTAAATAAACATAGCATGTTCTTGAACCGAAACTTAAACAAAGTTAGACAGTGATAAAAACGTTTAAGTTTACAATACATAAGATAGTTTGTCGACATATTCAGATAACTGTGTATACAATGGTAACGTATACTGTCAATGAGATATAGGGTCCTATAGAAACCACAGCGTCCGAGCGAAAAGGCATCGTAGGTCCGCACTGTACTGCAAACAAGGACTTGAAAATACAATGAAAGAGACAAAAAAGACAGAAAGGGTGGTAAAGACAGTGTTACCGACTTGCAGCGGTCAGTAGGCAATAAGGCCCACTGGTTAGCTTGAATCGATTTTATATGCGAACAATCCTCGCTATTATCTTAAGCTTAATACCTATTATTTAGGAAGGCACAATACTAACTAACACATCAGAAACGTATTATCATTTATTAAGTTATTGGCAAATCATGGGCGCGGCTCCAAAGATCGGGCTGCCGGCAACAAATACATTATATGGCAGCCCTTATCAATTTTCACAAAAGGAAGCCCCAAACGACTTAAATAAAATGTTTTATCAAAACTATAATTATAAATTAATATGTTTCTTCATTTAATAACTTGACAGTCTTAAATATTTCATGCTGTAAGCCCGACCCTAGGAAACAGTGGTCAGATTACATTGAAATTTACTTAATATAAACTTGTTAATTGTCATTAACTGTGATTTTACTGAATTGAAGGATTCGCTGACGGCCATATGGCAGCAATCAAAATAATGTTTTGATAATGCCACCGCCAAAAGAAAATGGTTCTTTGGTAGAAGCGAATCCCTCGCAAATGAAAGAAAATTGCATATATAATATGATGATTATAGAACACTTATGCATATATGTAAGCGTGAGCCGCGGCCCAACACATTAGAACCAGCAATTTACGTGAAAGCAATTTAATGATGCACTTTAAGTAACTTGTGAATAAACATTTCTAGTCCTGCCGCAAACTGGTTCAGGAAGAGTTGGTTACCCAACGTCGACAGATGAACGCCTTCATTGTCATATAAAATCTCATTGAATTTTGTGAGATCTGTGTGCCGTAAATAGTGCCCATCGTTTTTGGTACACAAGCTGCTGCAAAACTATTTATAAGACGTCTAGCTTTGTCCATTGCTACCAAGTCTTCTGTATAGCGATATTTTAACCTAGGCAAATTTTCTGACCAAATGACTTTAACATCTGGTAGCTCTCTTGAAATGAATGTTAATAACCTTTAATATCGTGTCTGATTGAAAACAAGGACCTCATTCCTAAATCATTGCCGCCACAATGCACCAGGATGTAGTTCGGGGTTGGACCAAATTTCATCAGAGTCACCAAGTTAGCTTTCAAATCTCCCAAGCACATACCACCGTAGCCTTGCTACCATAATTGTACACTTAGTGCGTGTAACTATGGTTGATTCCACCCGAGAATTCTCTTTTGATGAAGGAGGAGCCCACACACCAGACCGTACGCTGACCTAAAACAACTTGGTTTCCGTTAACAACATGTTGAGAATCAGGAGAAATGACTAGATATATCAATTATACTCCTACAATTTATAGCATGCTAGAAGTTTTCCATTAATTATCTAACAAATGAATGGTTGGTATTTCGGTAAATTCAAACCCCAGAAGGAGATACCCTTAATACTTATTATTTTTAAATGTCACAGCAATGGCCATGCAGTTAGTGATGTAACTATTAACCATTTTTAAGGCATGGACGGTATGCAATTTATTCTAACAATTATATGAACATTAAGATTTACTTGAGTCCAATTCGTCTTTTGACAGATTAAATAAAACAGCCTCGAAGTTGGTTAAACATATAAATAATAGACACAGGACAAAATGTGATCCTAATAATTTACATGAGAGTATCTAACAATATTCACAGTATCGAGGTTAAAATGAAAACATAAATGATGTGATAAAATGGTAATTATGGCTACTGTGCATTTTAGAGTGACGTCGAATATGAATCGAGATTTTTTTATTACATTCTATATGTTTTCATACTTGCTATGATTAGGTTTAACAAAGCCAAAACTTTATTTTGACCCCACATATTTGACGGACTGAACATTCCGTTTTTCTAGGGTGACTTAAATAAATCATTTTGCCAATAGTGGTGTAAATAACAAAATATAAACGCATCATACTGTATACCTACCTTTTATTTGCTATATATAATGGTATTCACAAAATATAAGTACAGTATGATCGATTTTTGGATGTGCTGACTATTGAACAAAAACACCACATTGCACATAGCCTAAGTTTTACTTACGAACATCCGAATCTAAAAACAGTCATGTGCAGACGAAAAATATCTAAATATAACGCCGCTATGTTGTTTTATTTTTACAATGTAAACATAAATTTTGGACTTTGCGACGTTTCATGGATGGCTAAGGCAAGATTGTAACCAGATCCAGGAATGTCTATTTTTATTCTGTCTAATCATATCAGGCATGAAATCATATACTAGAAAGTAATACAGATAATCTCGATTCATATTCGACATCTAGGCACCCTGAAATTCACAGTAGGCAATTTCATTGTATTTCATGCCACCATTCCATGTACGTCCAGCCATAAGTCCATGCCACCATTCCATGTACGTCCAGCCATAAGTCCATAACGCCACCATTCCATTTACGTCCAGCCATAAGTCCATGCCACCATTCCATGTACGGCCAGCCATAAGTCCATAACGCCACCATTCCATTTACGTCCAGCCATAAGTCCATAACGCCACCATTCCATTTACGTCCAGCCATAAGTCCATACCACCATTCCATTTACGTCCAGCCATAAGTCCATATTTTATCCCAGGCTTATGTCAAGGGCTAAAACATGTAAATGAACTTTGGAATGGAGTGGATCGAGGTTGGAATTAAATGGAATCAATATATTGTTTCATTCCCATGCACTTCATCCCATGTTTTAAACTATGCCATCAGTGCTACGCATAAATAAGTGAATCTTATGAACATACAATACGTGAATCTTTATAAACTGTACTAGTATACTAGATATAAATAAACGAGATAACACGCGAGACGAATATATGGCATTATGAGAGTTCCTTGAAGATTTATAACAATGTCTTATGAGAAAAGGTTTAGAATTATACACGAGTTATTAGAATCGCAATGATGTATGCATGTGATAATGGGTGGGTGGTTGTATTTTACAATGCCTATTCGTCTGTCTATACTCGTAAAGAAGCATGCATATTAACCTTTGCATTAAAAACCCTAATGTACAGGACATTTTGTATATTGACGTGCGCTTCACTGTTTTTATTTATTAACGGTGTTACTATATATTTTTCAGCCAAAAATGGAGGTTTAGAGAGAGAGAGAGAGTGGGGGTGGGTGGGTGGGTGTTAGGGTTAGGGGTAAATATAAATAAGAAGAAAATAGCTTTTTTTCGCAAAACATATTCTAAAAGTGTACAAGTAAAATAAATTGGGAAAATCTAGTTCTTTGGTTGGGTATAAATTCACACTTGATTTTCGGATGCAATACTTTTGGAAGCATTATTTTATAGTCGGAGGATCGGTAATCATAAACGTAGATCTAATTGTTTGTAAAATGCAAATGCACATGCATATATATGTAATACTATCGTGTACTATTTCTGCTTGGTGGTGGACCCTTTTACAGTTCGCCACTATGTTTTCCTCTTTAATTGTACGATGACCGGACAGGCTGTGGACCATATGATGACGCCTACATAAAGCCCATTGGGACGGTGGCTTTGATGTTTTTCTATGATCTTTCTTGTCGTACCCTTAATGGTTTATTTTCTAGTTGCTCTGGCTTCTGCAAAGGCATTGAGTACCTTCATTGTGGCTTTCTGGCTATTGTTTTTTATTGTATTATATTTACACGAGCATATTTGTGTTTTACTTATATTGCCTATTGATGCTGCCTTGTGGGTTAGAGATTAGATCATGGTGGGGATTTCTTTATTTACACTGTCCTGTTTTAATGGGATGACAGTAGGGTAAATGTGAGGTTTGGTGCACCCTAGAACCGGTTTAAACCCCTAGTGGCCTTTGTTGCCACTGACCGTTCCAAGGCGGTCAACCCTTTTGTGTTTGTGATGTCGTTTGCATTTTTTATTACTTTTGCCTTCTCGTTTGTCTGTTTGCGTGTTTGTTTTTGTGTTTTGTGGTTGACTGTCGTCCTTGAATGCTGCTTTCCCTGTCCGATATTTTTGTCTTTCTTAGTATCTGCTTGTACATTGCAACGTCGAATTCAAAGTTTCTTTAAACATTATTTATAAACTGTGAATGCGCAGCAATATCAACTACAATACCATCCCCGGTATTCTGTTTTCTCTCAACACGGTTCTATTTTCCTTTGAACAATGCGTTTCGTTTATAAAAGCTTTAAGTGGAATTGCTACTATTCATGCATAGTGTAATGGATGCTTAGTTTCCAATGTATGGGTCTCTTCACTCGTAACTATTTGAATTATTTTACTTTTAAATTAAACTAATATCATATTATGTTTGTATCGTCTAAGTTATTTACACCGCGTTTAGTAACTGCATTTACTTTAGAATGAAAGGAATACCATCGAAATTAATTACGTAATTAGTTTTGTTTCAATTAAGCGTGTGTGTAGGATTTCAGAACACTAGCGCAATGACACTACATTGTATTGTGTTTAAGGTATGTTTAAATAAGAGCTAAGTGACGCTTTTCAAGGTCTCACTACACATGTTCGCTATGTTGGCCTATATGAATAAAGTTTACAGGGCCATTCCGAACAGGGCGTTTCCAAGCTAAAAGTTCTTTTTTATGTAACTAAGTCAAAACTGTACAAAATCTGGTACGTTGACCAGTTGTTGTTTTTTTAATTTGAGTGGTGTCCTCCGATGCACTAATTTGGGCTTTAACTCCAGAGTTTGGACCAGAATTACTACTCATCTTTAACACCCATAAAACTGCCATATTTTAGTGGCAGTGTCGTCTAATAGCTGCACATCCAATTTCAGACTCTGTTCATCACACCTCCAACAACAATAAACATAACTGTCAGTAATTATTACAAATATTTAAAACAGAAGAACACACTACTACTTTTTAAGGCGTAAGAATTATCCTACCGTGGGTTTCAAGGGAGCTAACTGCGTAGTGAGACCTTAAGTGAAGATTGCTCAATGATGACGGCATACGTTGAACAAAAATAATCATCTCTCGCCTGGCAATAGATGATTTTTGCATTATAATAAAATAAACGTAATTTATTGCCAGAGGTATAACTTTTAACTTGAGGTCTTAAATGCCTTGTGGATTAGGGATGGTCATCTCTCCATCACTTTACAAAATAAACTAACAGTTGTATAAAGTGTTATGGTATTCGTATACTATTTCATATATATGTATGAATATATTCAATTATTTTTGCAAATTATTAAATGTTTAAATTGTGTTTGCTAAACCTAAAGCGTGAAGACAAAATAGATAACAGCATTTGGTTGATGAAAGTTCACAGAATATGGTGTATATACACTTCGTAGTCACCCAATACTGCGAGCGGGGTGCTGATACAATTAAAGAATTGCACGATTTGAGAAAACCAACGAACCTGGATCATGTTATCTCTATCTGCAGTATGTCAAGATCTGAAGGCTGGTACCGGTCCATTATGAGAGATCGCAGCTAGTCTGACTGTAGCGAGACCGAAGAAGTACAACACCAAAGACAATCGAGTTCCTGGGCACAGGTGACGATTGGGACGTACAAGGTTCATTTCTGACATTATGCTAATAACAAGACTACTATTATTACTAGAATTGACCATACAGGAGCTGACTGTGACATGGCAACTAGAATTGAGTTCACAGTGCCATGACATAATGAGAAAAACGAAAGCAAGAGGACCAAGTAGCTTTGGTCATATACATGAACAATTCCTAAATTGCAATGATCAAACAACATACCCGGGATTTTAAAAGCCATACAGGTTTGCCAGTGAATTTCGTGGGTGTGTATATTTCAGTCCCGTTTTAATTGCTTCCTATGAACAGATTCAATTAGTAGGATGTGTTCATTTTTGTCTTCTTTGGTTTAAATCTTATTTCAACACTGTATATGTTCTGGAATTTTAATGATGACTGCTAAGCAAAATAAATTGCTAATTAGTATATGTTCAGTCTTTCTAATATTACATTATTTCCTTAATAATCTCATTGCGAAAGTACTAAAATACAGAGCGGCGTTTGCAACAATATTATGTCGGCGTATTTAATCTTCGAAGGTTCGCATAACTGTGTTATCGAATTTCGTAAACTGATTCATTAATTCTGAATAATTATTGGAGTCGTTAATGTATCTAAATTTCTATTTTCTGTTACCAAATTGCTCACTTTAATTACTGACATTACTGGTGAGATATTCGTTATTATTTCTGCATGGCTATGAAATTTCCGCCAGTAATTTGTTTCTTCTCTAATATCCATGCAAACATGCAACCAATTCCCGGAGGAACAACGCCTGCGCAGAAAGATAATAAACGTATACGGGTTAGCTCAACGTTTCTGACAGTTTCCAATTTGTTCACAGTATTTTGTTAATCTGAATAGAATTTTAGACATACAGTTTATACTGTTTGATTGCATCTTTACAGACTTTTTTTGTAACTGATATTATTTAAAATTAAAAGTATAATTAATCTAAGATGTTATAGCGTTTGTACAGAGAAATGTGTTCTCTATTGTTTGTTATATGTTTGTTTTCTTTTATTGTCGGATTAATTTAAATAGATTATGTTTTCGGATTCTTCACAGTAAATAGGTAAAAGGCAAACACCTTCACAATACTAAACCCGATTCTCTTCCTCTCAAATGAATAATCATAGGGTCAAAGAATGAAATTGATGCTAACATTGTGATTTGTCCTCATTTAGAATGACTAACGCCTCAGCCTTATACCAGTTTGATAACACTATATGCAATATATGAATGAACTGGCTAACAAGTTTATTAAAGATTACATGAAAGTGATTATGACCAATGATCTTACGACGTGTGTAACTCACGTCACCATAGAAGTCATGGTGTGATGTTATATGCCGAGGAAAAATGTTTTAATTACTATTGTATTTTAAAAGTAGATTCGGGTTAAGATAAAAAATAATCTGACATTCTTAGTTAACCACTTGATGACGGGAATGTTTCCCGTGCAAATTCTTGTGTGATTTGTGTTTCTTAATTTATTATAATTTCTAGAGTTTGCAGACGAGTTGAGGATTTTGTATACTTAAAATAAAGATAAAATAGCCTACTCCAGCAGGGGGTACCGTTATCATAACTTTGAAACCCTTTGCTATTGAACTCATCTCTGTTGTCATTGATTTTAGAGTATTATTTCTCCATTTTCAATAGACAGATGTAAATTGAGTAAGGAAACGACACTGTCTGAAATATTAGCTCAGTTGTATTGAGTCTTTAATGAGAGTTAATGTAAAGTTTAACACTTTTCACGCCCCCTGGCAGCGGCTTTATCGGTCTTACAGCCACACATATTGGGATAGAAGATCTCAAAAAAACAGTAAGTCAAATAAAGAGGTATTCTACTTTAAAAGAAGAGTATGAAGGGGAAATTTGGAACGCGACAAATGAAACAAAACGGCAGTGAAAAGCGCTTGCTGCCGTTCACGCCCTCTAGCCCCTGGTTCAGCAGAACTCAATATTTAAAATGTCAATAGTACGAAAATGTTATCCATCCCGACGATGGCTTGCATTTGACATTGAACATACAACCTTCAATGTGTTATTTTCCTAAACTGCCATGGCCAGTATGGTACCAGTTTCTAACAGAATGCTATAATAACTATTATTACCTGATCTCCTATATAAATGCTATATCGTCATTTCTTGCTAATTCACTAAGAAAAAGACTGTTCCCGGTGAAAACGAACTGTTACCGGGCTTTAGTTTCGACTGTTTCCCTCACGTGCTGGAATTTCGTTTGCGTGACGTCATATTGCTTTTTTCACCATAGGTTCCCATTATAAAACAAATTTATTTTCATTTTCACTGTTTCGTACAGTAACATTAATCAGGTTATAAAACAGTTATCACATGTGTGTTTTGGGAACAGTCAAAACTGTTTTCCCTTGGTGTCGGGGGATGTCAGTGTGAACTGTTTCCCTCGGCCTATAGGCCTCGGGAAACAGTTTACACTGCCATCCCCTCCACCTCGGGAAAACAGTTTTGACTGTTCCCCAAACACACATGTGATAACTGTATATTGTCGAAATAAAACAAAATGAAATTTAGTTTAAAGCCAGCGTATCACAAGTAACAGTCAGCCGATTAACTTAAACAGTAGACAACATATCTTAAGGTGGATTAAACAATACACAGAGCCTTTAAAGACTGGAGTAGTGGAACCAACTATTCGAAATTAAATCAAGAAAACGAAGTATTTGAGAATGTACCAACGAAATATCGGGCAGATCTGATTACAGCCTCAAAGATTGGGCTTGATGACCTCAAAGAACAAATAATTGGTAACACTCCTGATTTGTACTCGTCGCGTTTCTTTACAGCCACCACACATCAATGAACAAACACCAGCGTTTGTGTCAATACATATATAATACAAATAAAATGGAAGCAAGAAACACAAGGTGGGGAAAAGAGAAGATTCGATACAATGTTCAAAAACGGTTTTGAAAATGACCTATATAATGATCCAACTTGAAATTCAAAAGCCATGTATAACTTAAAATGTAATACTATATATGATTGAGCACGTAATTATACAATTCCTATTTTCACCGGATTTGCATAATGGGGTGTCTTAGGATGAAGAGAGTAATTGGCAACGTTATGAAATCAATATCGTTTTTTTTTGTTTTGTTCGGAATATTTTTTTCTCTACTGCACACGTCAAAACATCTTACATCGCTAATTTTGCTTTGCTAAAAAAGAAAATACGTTGTATGTACACTCTACTTGTGGCATATTTAAAATAAAGATATTGAATTAACAATTGGGCTAAAGTTGAGATTTATTTAAGAGTTGATTCCTGTTTATACGGGTTTAAAATGGCAAGTTCCATGAAGTGTGATGATTATTGCAAGAAATATAAAAATATCGTACAGGGGAAGCAACATTCAAGGACGACAGTCAACCAAAAATGCAAACGACATCACAAACACAAAAGGTTTGACAATAGGGCTACCGCCTTGGAACGGTCAGTGGCAACAAAGGCCACTGGGGGGGGGGGGGGGGGGGGGGGGGGTCTAAACCGGTTCTATAGTGCACCAAACCTCACACTTACCTACTGTCATCCCATTAAAACAGGACAGTGTAAAATAAAGAAATCCCCGCTATGATATAATCTCCAACCAACAAGGCAGCATCAATAGGCAATATAAGTAAAACATTATCAGAAGTTGAATTTCCTTCAGGACCAATTACGCATCATATGTGTTGTGCATAATTTTGTCGTGTGCAGTTCAAAGCAGAGGCATTCTTTGATAATACACAACTACACAACAAAACATAATTCATTAACAATGAACTGAAATACGCAATGCATGTATTGCTGGCATATTGTGCAATATCAAAATACCAAAAGAGTGTATTTGAAGTTTATTTCCTATAATTTTCCAACCGTAGTGCAAATGCATTATGAAGCACATTTTCTAATGTTCCAATTCCCCTCGTCTCCCGCGTACGAAAGCGTGTAAAAAGCAAACGGAAAACTCTAGACTTTCCATCATTACTTTTCCTAAATTATAATAGCAAACTTGGGATTATAAAATTAAATCTACTAAAAAAGAAAATTAATGTAGTATTGATATGACTAGCGTTTTAGCATTTTATAATTTATTAGTAAAACGAGATTAGGTGTGAAATCTGGAAATGTTACAACAATGTACAAATTAATTTTAAGACTAAACATGCGCGAAAGAAAAATCACCTTCACACACTATATATCAAACTTATTAAAACGTTTATCAAAAGAGGTTGTGACCCTATCATTTTGCAAGCGTTCTCTCTACGTTGCTTCGGCAAATTAAGGTATCGAAATTACAGCTGTGTCATAGGGTGCTTTGTTACAATACATTAAGATGTCCATATTAGCCAACCCATAGTCCTTTATCCTATTTTGTTTATATTGTTGGTATAACTATTATTCAGTCACTATCCGATCACCCATGACTTTGTGCGTCGATATTTTGGACAAGTACAATACTTCATTGCACATTGGCATAAAAGTCACGAATAAATAGTATCTATGTAATAGATAAAGTATGGTTTCATTGAGTTGGTCAATTTAAACATCGAGATGGGCGTAGCCCATCGAGGTGTTTAAATTAATCAACGAGATGAAACCATACTCTATTTGTTTTGCAGCATATATTTGATAGTTTATTTAAGTCTCATCACAGTACAAGTATCTACAATATTAATTCATAAAATACAACTGTGCCGTTCTTTTTAGAATAACAAGAGACTATACAATATAAATACACATATGACAGTCCATTTCAGCTCCCTGTCATACTCTAACTTGTTATTCTAACTGTTATTCTGACAAGTGTTATTTTCCATTAAACGATTTACACCTGTGCTATTACAAAAACAATGTTCAGTGACCATGCTACAAGATATGTTTATTATTGTTTTTCCAGGTTAGTAATTATCCATTTGTTCTGCTCATTTTGTAAAATTTGTTATTCAGTATAAGGTTTATTAATTGGTTGGTTGCGATCCGAGATGAACGAGCAACTTGGAAACATTATTTTATATGTTATAAAGTGTATTGTTTTCGTTGTTATATTGGTATTGTTTAATTAATAATATTGATGTCGCTATAAGGATTCGGCACTTGCCAGCTGTACATTGACATACAAGTCACGAATAAATAATATCTATGATATGTTTATTATTGTTTTTCCAGCTCACTGTTGAGTTCACCACTCTCCAAAAGAACCCACTCAAGAACGCGTATGTACTGAGTTCTAGCACAAGTATGGAAACCCACACGTTGTCAACAGAAGCGGTTGCCAACATGTTTAGCGGTAGCAACAATCAGATGTTTGGGAAACATAGTATTTATTTATACTGGTTTAAACCCCAAGCGGCCTTTTCTACTGACCGTTCCAAGGCGGTAGTCCTATTGTCAACCTTTCGTGTTTGTGACGTCATATGCCTTTATTCCTTTTTAACATTGTCGTTCATGTTTGTAGTTTTGCGTGTTTTGGGTTTACTGTGTTCTGTGAAAGCTGCATTTCCTGTTGCTTTTATACTTAGTTTGGTTGACTGTGTTACGCTACAATTTCTGTTCGACTTTTATACTTAGTGTGGTTGACTAGCTGTGTTACGCCACATTTCCTGTTCGACTTTTACACTTAGATGGTTGACTAGCTGTGTTACGCTACATTTCCTGTTCGACTTTTATACTTAGTTTGGTTGACTAGCTGTGTTACGCTACATTTCCTGTTCGACTTTTATACTTACTTTGGTTGACTAGCTGTGTTACGCTACATTTCCTGTTCGACTTTTATACTTATTTTGGTTGACTGTGTTATGCTACATTTTCTGTTCGACTTTTACACTTAGTCTGGCTGACTATCTGTGTTACGCTACATTTTCTGTTCGACTTTTATACTTAGTTTGGTTGACTAGCTGTGTTACGCTACATTTCCTGTTCGACTTTTATATTTATTTTGGTTGACTGTGTTACGCTACATTTTCTGTTCGACTTTTATACTTAGTTTGGTTGACTAGCTGTGTTACGCTACATTTCCTGTTCGACTTTTACACTTAGTTTGGTTGAATAGCTGTGTTACGCTACATTTTCTGTTCGACTTTTACACTTAGTCTGGCTGACTAGCTGTGTTACGCTACATTTCCTGTTCGACTTTTATATGGTTGACTAGCTGTGTTACGCCACATTTCCTGTTCGACTTTTATATGTTTGACTAGCTGTGTTACGCCACATTTCCTGTTCGACTTTTATGCTTATTTTGGTTGACTAGCTGTGTTACGCCACATTTCCTGTTCGACTTTTATACTTATTTTGGTTGACTAGCTGTGTTACGCCACATTTCCTGTTCGACTTTATACTTATTTTGGTTGACTGTGTTACGCTAAATTTTTTATTCGTCTTGTATACTTATTTGTATATATATATGCTTGTAGGTGACAATTACAAAAGGCTGTGTAAACAGATATTTTAGCATACTGTGATCTCTTTTCTTCACACTACGTATAACACTAGAGTAACACGGACAAATGATTAATTTTGTTTTCTTCATCAAAAATACCTTTAAATAGTCGACAACGAAGAGAAAATATCACACAACTGTGTATTAAATATTACACAAATAAAACAATGTATCCTAATCATTTCGACAGACATGTAATCACGTAAAAAATCATGTAGTCAAGAGTGAAGCATGTGTTTACTGCAGTTACTGTATCCATCTTTGCGATTAATGTCAATGTGCCCAGTACATATGTTAAAATTCACGTCAACATTACAGCTATTTACATTTCCCATCAATCTAGAATAGCGTACTGCGCATCACATTCATGCATGGGTTGCATCAGGACGTTCCTGTATTATAAACAATGCAATAAAAGGGTTTTAACGTAAACATGTTTACCTGTACATTTCAGTCCGTGACTTTGATAACGTTATCCGGTGCACCTTGTTTATCCTAAAAGGTATATAAAGGCATGTTTGACATGCTTCGAATAAACTCTGCATGCGTTATCAGAACCTAATGCTATCAGCCTGGTTGCTAAAAGGTAAGCCACTGCGTATTTTTTAAATAATAATGCAAAGATTATGATCCTGTTTTATTTGATAAACTTATGTATTAATATTTTGTACCAAACGTTTCGGATTTGTTTTTATTGAAGTATTTTCACGTGGCGAAGAAAACACAAATAATATGTCATTGCTTCTTAGAGCTGGTGTTATTGTCTTTTAATTAAATTTAAATTTGTTCAACATATTCATTTTAAATAGTTCACAAGCAACAATGTATTATCATTTTATTTTTAGTATGTGGGATAAACATATTTCTCCAAGTGTATTGTAAACTAACTATTGTTTAGAGTTTTTGTGTGTATTTTGTTGGGTTTTCTTTTTTTTTCTTTTCTTTTCTTTTTTTTTTGTTGTTTTGATTTTGTTGTTGTGTTTTTTTACTTTGTTGTTGTTGTTTTGAAAATTAAAATATCGAATCTTATACAACTTACGTAAGCGTATATTTTTTTCAAATATTCCATAAATGACAAGGACTATTAAGTAAAGTTTATTTTGGGCGAACGTCATCTTACAAATGACAAATGTTTGTAATCATTATTTGTAATCTTTAGAATACTATTAACTTTTACTGAACATTTATCATCATAGGTATTTTGATAATAGAAAACTATGTGTTAATGTTTGTGACGGTAAATAACAATACATTATTTTATAAATGTAAATAAAGTCAAAGCGTTCGTTTAAATAAACTATAAATATAACAATCTGCTATGTGACATTGCACATCTATGATGTACATTACTTTTGACAGATAGTGCCTTTTGGCGAAAATCTACTGTGATATAGAGTGCCGTCATGTTAGTATGACGTAAACAAAATGGATTCTAACTACGTACATTCGCGATACGATTCCAAGAATTTTTCAAGATATTGCGAATGTAGGAGTAGATTTATTTTAAGTAGCTTAATATTGCACAACAACAGTGTCATGTACTATTACAACAGTGTCACTTCCATTATGTGGAAAGAATACATACCTCCAAGTCACAGACCTTATAACAAAGAGATAGAAAACTGTGAAATGTATCAGCATTTTAGGTGACACTGTGCGGAAATTTCACAAAAATTGCCTGACTTTAAACACACATATCATGAAGAGATTTATGCATATACGTTTCATTTATGCCTAAACCCATCACACATTTATTTCTCTCTCTAATCATGGTATTTTCCTTACTTTAACATTTTAAGCAAACAATGAGTTTGAAGAATATTTCACTAAGTCAATTGCTTGGTTTTTAAAAATTGATGATAGGTTTAACTTTAAACAGCTTTTTATACAATTTCTTATTTTGAAAATAAAAATAAATTAGTATAATCCCCTTTTTGCTATTCATTATGGATCCTTTGCACGTATTCTCATCAAAATCAAGATTTTTTGATTGCGGATTCAGAAGGAAAAGTTAAGGTGCCACGTGATATTTTGGCTTCTTCATTGGTTCAGATAGGAGGTTTCCAATCTGTTTGTTATTAGAAACAGCACATAATTCCTTCAAATATAAAAACAAAAAAAATAAAAATATAAAATGGGGAGGAATTTTAAGAGCAATAACTACTCTCGTTTTTTTCATGAAAAGTGTACCTTTCATTCTATTTAATTGATAACGTTCTTTTCCCTCATTTATCATTTTAAGTATACTATAAATTTTAATTTGTTAAATATCAGCTTACTTATGAGATGGCAATAATTTAAGTAATAGGATCTTCTTGTGTTTATTTCAGAAACGCGAAAATGAAACTGTGGATATGTGCCGTCATGCTATGCCTTGTGCTGACATTCGTTGTCAGTAGTCCATTGTCAGAGTGTTACGACGACTGCGATACAAAACTTTCCTCGTGTTATAAGAAGTGTAATAAAATGTCGTCTGAACTCCGGAGTCAATGCAAAAGTGATTGTCAAGACGCGATGGGACAGTGTTATCAGAGATGTAATCGTCGTTACCAATGAAAATGAATTTAACATCAATGAAACGTGTATATAACATTTGTCATAAATATATTTCTAAATACTGGTGTTTCAAACTATGATTTTGCTGTAAGAGAATATGTTGTATCAAACCCATATTGCATTAAAGATAAGACAAAAGTGTGCTCTCCGTCGTAGTACCCAAAACACAGACATATAAACACAATTAATAAATAGCATAGCTGCAATAACAGTAAACAAATATATAAAGGGAATCAAATTGTGAAGGAAAGATATAGAAGGGAGACGGACATTGACTGACAGATCTATATTGACTCTATTTAAAGCGGTGACGGTATGAACATAAATGTATATGATGCTTCCAAGCAAAAACCATTTGATGATCATTTATTTACATAATGTATAACCGTTAACTTTTGCTCCAGATCGGCGTTTTTGAATTGAATTCAAATCAATTATTAAAATTCTGAAATCATTTAAATTATGTAAAATAGTATTTAAACTAATACAATGTGTTTCATTGTTTTGCAATACCTTTTTCCCATCTTATGAATAAAGCAGAAAAGCTACAGCTGAGCGTTTCTTTTAAAACACATTAACATGTATTGCGAAGGAAAACAACCCAAACGGTCTTAAACGATCATTTAATAGAATGAGCGATGTTTACATGAAATGTACGTTGTTGGTTAGATATGTACCTCATTAGATTGTATGTTGCTCTGATGAGAGGTAGAAATGAAGCAAAGGAGGAATCGGGGGTCCTAATGTGTTTTGAACTTATATATGTAATGTAATCCATGACGAGTACATACTTTGACCAGAATGTAATGTTTCCCTTGTCGATTAGATGCTTTGACCCTTAACTTAATGTTTTCCATGTCGATTAGATGCTTTGACTCAGAATTTAATGTTATCCATGTCGACCCAGAATGCAATGTGATCCATGTCGATTAGATGCTTTGACCAGAATGCAGTATACTGCAGTAGTCAAATAGTTGCTTTGTGATAACCACAAAACCTATTGCATGGACAACATTTTGCAAAAGTGGACATAGAAGTCACGCAGAAAATGTAGCATTCAAGGACAACAGTCAACAAATGACACGCATCGAAAAAAAGAAAAAAAATTACAAGGATAAATCAAAGACAAGGTATATGACATCACAATTTACCATTCGACACTTCACTTTCCTTTTTGAATGTGCAATGATCCGACAGATTGTGCAATGATCCGAAAGATTGTGCGACAGATTGTGCAATGATCCGACAGATTGTGAAATGATTCGAAAGATTGTGCAATGATCCGACAGATTGTGAAATGATTCGAAAGATTGTGCGACAGATTGTGCAATGATCCGACAGATTGTGAAATGATCCGACAGATTGTGCAATGATTCGAAAGATTGTGCAATGACCCGACAGATTGCAGGCCTTTTGATGAGGTCTACCTTAACGTAATCATGAAGTGGAAGTTAACGGTTAAGTTTTGCTTCAGTCTTGTCTTGTCGTGCCCTTAACGGTTCATATCCTTGCTTCGTGGCGTTTGGCAAGTCACTGAGTACATACGTTGTCTTTCTTTATATTCATTGATACATACAACGTGTTGTTTTACTTATATCGACCTATTAATGTTGTCTCAAGTTTGTAGACAGGGATTTACAATTGAATTAGGATATCAAAAGGATAAGAGTGAGGTTTGGTGCACTCTATATCCTGTTTAAACACCTCGCGGTCTTTTCCAACTGACAGTTCAACTGCGGTACCCCTGTTGTCAACCTTGTTATGTTTGTGGTGACGCGTTATTTGCTTCTGTTTCACTTTTAGTTCATGCTTAGCAATGAAACGCGTGAAATATAAAGTTTTACTTTTTCACTGACGCAACCAAGGAGCTTTTTATGTCTGTGATATCATATTTTGCCTTTTATTCATCTTTGTATTTGTTGTTTGTTTTCACTCGTGTGAATCAGACTATATAAATCATTATAATATGTTCTTATATATATTTACTTATTTATATACCCGTGTTCGGGCATTTGTTGATTTACATATATAGTTTATATTACGGCCATATCATCCCTTATTTGTAAATAGTTTTATCTTTATATATTTACATTAATTTTTAATGAATACTTCATTTCTTCATCTTTCATCAGTTTTTGCGCACAATATACCGACGTGCCGTAAAACACCATTCATTCATTCACTCGTGGTTGTGGTTGACTGTGGTCCTTTTAATGTTACATTTTCTGTTCGACTTTTATATCTACTTTTATCAATGTCAAAGCATTTTCTGTTTCTTTTTTTTTTTAGAAAATAACAGTTTAATTTATATCGTTTGCTTGGTATTTTAAGAATTGTTATTATTTACAGAGGAAATGTCAGTTTGCCAAAAACAACTTTTGTATAAATATGAATTGGATATGAAATAACTAAGACAATGAGTCGTAGTTGATTGAAAAGTATTTTAGAAGCTATGTTGAATGAATTAAACGCAACATTTTACCGTACTGAGCCGACGACGTCTCCGAAAATATGTCGTTTATGCATTCATTTTGAGTATAAGACATAAAATAAAAATAAAAGGTGTTGTTTTGTCGTGAATAACATATTTTATTTCATTTTGACGTGATCAAACTTCAATATTTTGGATTAACGCGATGTGGGTTTAATCATGTTGTAGAGCCTTTCCATCAGATAACCAATTTACAACTGTGAAAGTAACCATTATATACATCATTGTATGGAGAAAATATAGCTATTTTAAAAAGAAATAGTTCCTGTTTTTACAGAATATTCGCCATTCCCCTGCAAAGAGTATAATAAGAAGTAAATAATCGCTACATAATGGATTTCATTTATGCTTCTTAGTAGTAGTTAATGGCAATGCCATTAGAAATATGACAATGATCATGATGATAGCTGCCATTATTTTGTAACAAGAAGAATTAGAACGCTCTTGTGTCATCTTCGTTTCGCCCTCACGATGGATTTATGAGACGTTGCTATTATCTCATGACTGCAAATAATACAGACGCATTGACTTAGCCTGGTATTATTATATTTATTAATAATTATATATTCAATACATTAATGATATCAAGTGATTCATTCAAAACAATCATCATTTAACATAATGGAATTCAAATGCTTATTCATACTGGTATTACATAGATATTTTATATAAAAAATTATTTAACACTGATATCACTTAACTTTTAAATGTCGTCACATATGTCTTTTAAATATAAACTTCACTTACCTGCAATAAATACAGACGCATTGACTCAGCATGGTAACCACATACTATATCATTAGTCAGTATGCGTTCCTTATATAGAGCCGGTCAGCATCGTATCTACTTGCAAGGTAATTGTTAATATTTAATAAGTAAGGATTCTCAGACAGGTGCCCTAGCTGGCCGCTGATAAATCATATTTATATGTCAATGTTTCACCCCGTTGGTTATCCTTAGAGCTTAACGATATTTCTCCTGTCCAAACATGTATAATGATGCACTTGATGACTTATACAGTTTACCCTTTCTTTCCAACTATGGTTAATTATATTTATCCTAAAGAACTTCAGCTTAACAAAGATAATATATCTGATAATAACGCTTCTTTTCTTGATTTAGATCTCTCGATTGAAAATGGTAAAATAATTAGCAAAATCTACGACAAGAGAGATGATTTTAATTTTGACATTGTTAATTATCCCCGATTGGATGGCGATGTTCCCTGAGCAACTTCTTATGGGGTGTATGTGTCTCAACTTATTCGTTTTTCCAGAGCTTGTACTCGAGTTGAAGACTTTAATATTCGTAATCTTTGTATAACTAAAAAGTTACTCAATCAGGGTTACCGTTACCATAAACTTCGTAAAACCTTTGCAACATTTTATTATCGTAACCCTGATCTTCTTTCCAAATATAAAAATAATTTAAAGACTCTTATGCGACAAGGACTATCACAACCTGACTTCTATGGTGATGTGATTTATAAACTTCGTAAGATTCTTGGTCATGATCACTTTCATACTATCTTTGTTAAACTTGTTAAAAAGTTTATCAAAAGAGGTTATGACCCTATCATTTTGCAACGTACTGCATGTTTGGTGGTGGATCCTTTTACAGTTCGCCACTATGCTTTTCTCTTTAATTGTACGATGACCGGACAGGCTGTGGACCCTATGATGACGCCTACCTAAAGCCCATTGGGACGGTGGCGTTTGATGTTTGTCTATGATATTTCTTGTCGTGCCCTTAATGGTTTATTCTCTTACTGCTCTGGCTTCTGCCAAGTCATTGAGTACCTTCATTGTGGCTTTCTAGGCTATTGTTTTTTGTATTATATTTACACGAGCATATTTGTGTTTTACTTATATTGCCTATTGATGCTGCCTTGTTGGTTAGAGATTAGATCATGTAGGGGATTTCTTTATTTACGCTGTCCTGTTTTAATGGGATGAGAGTAGGGTAAGTGTGAGGTTTGGTGCACACTAGAACCGGTTTAAACCCCAAGTGGCCTACTTTGCCACTGACCGTTCCAAGGCGGTATCCCTATTGTCAACCCTTTTGTGTTTGTGATGTCGTTTGCATTTATTATTGCTTTTGCCTTCTTGTTTGTCTGTTGGCGTGTTTGTTTCTTGTTTTGTGGTTGACTGTCCTCCTTGAATGCTACTTTCCCTGTCCGATCTTTTTATATTTCTTTTTAGCATGATTCATAATGGATTAGAACGCAGTGAGCCCAATAAAGAATAGCAGCATTTTTGATAGAGGGTGTCAAATCCCCGTGTATTCCGATATGTTTAAATTGTCAGTTACATAATTTATTCAAAATATATACGTTATATGAAATTATATTTTCTCTTCTTTTTACATTGCCATGTTTAATTAATTTCATCAATGCCTGTGTGTAGACAACTTGACTTATTTTAAGGATCATGTACTCCCAAAATAGTTACCTCTGTTCATAAAACAATATTCGTTGACGGTATGACACTGTTGGTGATATTTAGTAATGTGTGATTTATAATCAGATTTAATTCATTTGACCTAAACGAAATCTCTTAAGAATATATTGCAAATTAGAATGATTCCGTTTAATTTACCATCCTTGATCATCATTATTGCTAGGCCTGATAAGCGACATACTTTGTTCGATGCATTAATTTAATTAAACACTTCCCAAAGCGTTTATTAACACTGACACGTACATCTTTGAAATATGATATGTTGCACAACTACTTTGATATTTCTTTCATAGTAAACGCATTTATTTCTAGACGAGTAATTATGCCTTCGAGAGGCACACACGTCTTGCCGTTGTTGTTATACACCTCGCTCTGCTGGGCATTATTGTGACTTTTGCAACACCTTTTCGCCAGGTTTACCATACTACATTGTATTTGTAATTTGTTGTAAAATATGAATTTGTTTGTAAGGCCTTTTTCATTGACCAGTGTAATAATGCACCACATATTTCATATTCCTGTTGTTTGTTTGTTATATTGAGGTTAAAATGTATAAATCATATACGTTGACAACACTTAACATATTAGCAGTTCGATAAGTTATGATACTGTGTAAACATATTTGTAGTACGATACGTTATGATATGGTGTAGACATATAAGTAAATAACTGACTATATATAAGTCTATATACAGTCAAAAAAATGTCACAGCAATGGATACAAGTAATGATTTAACTACTAACAAGCATAAACGTTGTGGAATGTCCTCTAGCAATTAACTTACACTATCTGTACATAAACTACTAGGTATATATATTGATAATACACTATCGTGGAAGTATCAAATTCTAAAGTTTGTTCAAACACTCAATACTAAAATTGCATTATTAAAACATATTATTTACTATTTAACATATGATATGAAGAAAATATTTTATAACGCTTACAATATGTCATCGTCTGAATATTGTTGCACTATTTGGGGAAAGGGAGTTAATTCGAAAGCTGAAATCATGAAAATAACAAAAAATCAAAAGAGAGCAGCACGAATAATACTGAATAAAGACTTAAATACTAATTCAAAGTTAATGTTTAAAGAATTGGGTTGGCTATCATTCGAAAACTTATGTCTATATCATATAGGAATATTAATTTAAAAGTAAAAATGAACATGTCAGATCTAATTAGCTTCTCTCACAATGAAACTTATATGTGCGTTCCATTAAGCGAAAGGATCTTGTTCCACTGAAACATCGGACAAACTCTTTTAAAGATTCGTCCAGCTGTTACAGTACAATAGTATGGAATACATTTCCTTTACATATACGTAACATAAATAGCCTTAATTCGTATAAATACAATTTAAAACAATTTCTTTTCCAAAAACAGGATATAAACTAGCTGATATAACGATATAATAATGTCGCTGTTGTGTTGTTGTTAAATGTTTTGTTGTTATTTTTTTTCTTGAATGAAACTGGCACTGTATGCATGTAATTGCTTAAATATCCTTCATATATGACACTATGGATATCTTGATTATGAATTAAGAATATTAGGAATGTATTAACCAATGAGTGTTTGTCGGATTTGTAGTATTGTTATGGATGTTTGCGTATGTGCGCATGAGCATGAATGTTTTTATATGTATTTATATCTTTTACAGCATTATTGTGCGAAGCCACATTGAAAATAAGTGTATGTATTGTATATGCTAACTTAATGTGTTTTAACCTTCGTTAAATAAAGAAATTATTATTATTATTATTATTATTATTATTATACTTCAACATTAGCATTTAGTTTAATGTTACAATGTATATGCGTCTGTAATCGTAATTAAATATGTAGGTTAAGTTTTGAATTTGAAACCTATTGTACAGGCAGTTGTACTTACGTACTGCAGTGTAATTATTGATTTGCTGATTCCTTCAGCATAAATGTAGGATATGGCTAGAGGGAAGAGGGAGATAATACAAAAATAAGAAGGTCATTCGTTGTTTACATTTGCAAAAATATATACTCTATATTTGTGAACGTAATATAGATTAGGAAAATATAGTTCCTTTGGTTGGGTATAAAAAAAAGAGTATGGTAACGAACCTTTGGAAACGGCCGAGCACGACACAAACGAAATATTGTAGTCTCGGTTTGATTGAGACTGTTCATGAGCGGTAGTGAAATATGCTAGCTACCGCTCACGCCCATTAGCCCCGGGTTGAGCAGCACTCAATATTCATAAAAATCAACAGTACAGAATTTTAAACATACCGAAGATGGCAAGCATATGGAGGTGGATATAGCAATATTTGTATCTTTATTTCATCCCCTATATCCAGCGACGTATGGTCCCAGGATCTAATAAAATTGCATACCCCGAAGAGCGAAATAAACAAAAAGGAATTTAGTTGGGAGCAGCGGTTGTGAAGCCTGCGTATCACAAGTAACAGCCAAAAGACTAAATTAAAAAAAAAAAAGACAACATATCCTATGAGTAGTTAAACCTATGAGTGGTTAAACAATACCCAGAGTCTTTTATCGGCCGGAGTAGTGGAACCACCGAATCGAAAATTAAGTTAGAAACCAAAAGAAATTGTAAATGTACCAGCGATCAACTTTTTATGTCAAATGCAATAATTTTTGAAAACACCATTTTATTCGTTTTTGCCACGCTTTAGTGTAGTAAGGAAAAGACTGCACTAACTGTTTACAAATTACATATACAGGTGCATATGTTACTAATAATATCTTGTAACTTTTCCTGTTCGACGATTGTATCTACGTGTACATTTCTACGTCTAATTATTCGAATTGTATTGATGAATATTATTTCTAAACTGTGAATGCGCGGTAATATCAACTATAATGCCATCCCCGGTATTCTGTTTTTTCTCAACACGCTTCTATTTTCTTTTGCAAAATACGTTTCATTAATACAAACTGTAACTGGAATTGCGACTATTTATGTATATTGTAATTAAAATCCTTTATTTCCCATGTCTGGGTCTCTTCACTCGTAACTAATGAATTACTTTAAAAAAAAATCCAATTACACTATAGCGTGCATGACTGACAGCTGTTGAGAAAAATTAAGGATTTGCCATATAAGTTGGTTCGGGTATATAATCAAAGTTGACAGCCTTAAGATTCGTGTGTTTTTTTGTTGTTGTATTTTGTTCAATTTAAATTTAAAATAAAAGCAGGTTTTAAAAAACAAGAAATGAAATGTAGCATTCACAGAACACAATCAACCAAAACACCCGATTAAATAATATAACAATTACATAGAAAAATTGAAGAATATTATGGGATACCAGAAACGTATTTGTAATTGTTGACAATAGAGCTACCGTATTGGAACGGGCAGTAGCACAATGGTCGCTGGGGGTTTAAACCTGGTTCTAATGTGCACCAAACCTCTTACTCTTAAGGCTATCCAGATTTAAAAAAAAAATACCAGATATTTTAAGTTAGTACCGTATAAGTCTTTTACACATTTTAAATAATTGTTTTATATACTATAATAAATATTAAATGTACGTATTATACTAGTATATATATTAAATGTAAATACTTATTTATCTAGCAATAGTACATATAATCAGTTGTTGTATTATATATTAACTCTGACTGAACAAAACCGAACAAAACCGTCCAGCTGCACATTTGATGATGGAATTTTTATAATGTATATACATTTATAGTGTAGATATAATGAGATTATTGATTTGAAATATATATGTTTTAAGTGTCTCATAGGTCGTTATTTCGGCCGGGTATAAAAGTTTGTTTGTGTAATATTTGAATATGTTTGTAACTTTTATATGTGACACTATAATAAACTATTAAAGTCTAAGTCTAAGTCTTACCCTTTTGTCGTCCAAATAAAGAAATTCCCAACCAGGCTATATCCTCTAAAAAGAACTAAGCAGCATTAAGAGGCAATATAAGTATAACACAAACATGATCATATATTTATGAATATAACATCTAAAACCTAGAAAACTCAGATTGTCACAGCCTTTAAACACACTTCTATTTTCTGTAGCATACTATGGTTGGTACCTCTTTCTTACACACCGCTTGCAATAAATTCGTTTAATTTAATACAAAAGGAATTGCACTGAAATTGATTATGTAATGAGTTTTATTTCATTGAAGCAAGGGATTTCAGAAGACGAACATAATGACACTGTATGTGTATTTTAGTCAAGGTGAGTTTCAATAAGAAATCAATGTCGCTTTGGCTATTGACACTTCATATTGATTGTATTCAAGGTATGTTATCATAAGATATCAATGACGCTTTGGTGGAGATCGTTTACAGTACCTGATAAGTACTGAAACAAGCAATTTGGCAGCAACATATACATGCGTTGAACTAAATAAATGCATCCCTCAACAACATAAAATTATGTATGAAATAGTCCAAACATATTGTAACAACCCTCACACAGGTTTTAAATAACAGAGAGAAAGCCGAAAGATTTTGTTTCACACTTCTTTTAATAACAAGTAAATTATGTGATATTTCTAGAATAACCGAAAATACCGTTCTATTATAAAACGCGAGCCTCTCATATAGCTAAACTAGGACGACTATTAAAGCAATAAACCTTAAACTTGTTTACTTACTAAGCTGTGGAAATCTATGTAGATTATCGTTAGGCCTATTTGTTTTATGATCCCGGGCAACCAGACTTTGACCAGACTGGTACCCGTACAAATATTCGTAATGAGGATGAAGATGACTAATAGTTGTTTTCGAACTATATAGAGAGGCTGCGTTGTAACATGTAAAAAGAATAACCAATGAATCAGTGCCAGGAAAGCCCGGTTAATAGTCTCCACCAATCAGCTGTGACCCGGATCGCAGTAGCCAATCGTATTGCAACCGGTGATCCAGTCAAGCCGGGCTTGGAGCACCTGCTCACCGGTCCTCAGTTAGTACTGGACAATAGTTCTCAACAATTATACAATAAATATAAAACTATGAAAAATACTATATACATCAATAGATGCCTACTACAGAGTCGAATATTCTGATACCTAACTTTTTCAGGTAAAGACTTCAGAACTATAGTTTGAGTACGTTAAACAATTCCAGTCGACGGAAATTCAGACGATGACAGTGACGTAACAGATTGTCAAGGTTGACAGTATTATTTCAAAGAATGCATAAAAGTTAAGAAAATAAACATGTTTTAATATAAACTCTATGAAAGTTCAGTATAATAAGAGTTCGTCTGTTCTGTGACAATAACATGAGATTAATTAAAGGGGTAAAATTTAACATCCGTGCCTTGATCGGTGACAGAGACTGGAATCAAAATTGGCTGACGGCTGTCAAGACTGCAACTCACAATACAAAATGATCTCGGATTTCTTAGTACAATCGATATACAATGTCACATAGCTAGCGTCTATGAACTATTAAGCAGCAAGCACATGTAAGTAAAACTGTTTTGATTGTATGCGAATTAGTTATTTTGAATAAAATACAGTGAATTCTAAAATGTTGAGCAGGCAACAATTTGATAAATAGTGATTCTTACAATATGCATACTATTTCATATATTTGTTTTAATATAGTCACTTATCGCAATCTCGCATTCTTGCCTGGCGTTCTCGCAGTCTCCTGCTGACGTTTATGGGGCGAGATAGCGAGAGAAGAGATGCGAGAAGGCGAGAAACGCGAAACGAGATCATTCACGAGTCGAAATCTTGCCTCGCGTTCGCGCCTTGCGTTCTCGCTCTGTCGTGTACATGGCCATATTGCGAGATTTGGAGAATTCCAAACGGGACTACCTAGGCTTGGGACCTACAAGTTTCGTTACTCAATAACGAACCAATAACATACCCGGGATTTTTTTCTAAATGACAAGCCAATAACATACCCGGGATGTTTCTCAATGACAAGCCATATGTTACTCAATAAGATGTTACGCAATGACGAGCCAACAACATACCCGGGATGTTACTCAATGAGATGTTACGCAATGGCAAGCCAACAACATACCCGGGATGTTACTCAATGACAAGCCAACAACATACCCGGGATGTTACTCAGTGACAAGCCAATAACATACCCAGGATGTTACTCAAGGAGATGTTACTCAATGCCAAGCCAACAACATACCCGGATTGTTAATCAATAACGAGCAACAACATACCCGGGATGTTACTCAATGAGATGTTACGCAATGATAAGCCAACAACATAACCGGGATGTTACTCAATGAGATGTTACTCAATGACAAGCCAACAACATACCCGGGATGTTACTCAATAAGATGTTACGCAATGGCAAGCCAACAACATAAACGGGATGTTACTCAATGATATGTTACTCAATGACAAGCCAACAACATACCCGGGATGTTACTCAATGACAAGCCAACAACATACCCGGGATGTTACTCAATGACAAGCCAACAACATACCCGGGATGTTACTCAATGACAAGCCAACAACATACCCGGGATATTACTCAATGACAAGCCAGCAACATACCCGGGATGTTACTCAATGACAAGCCAACAACATACCCTGGATGTTACTCAATGACAAGCCAACAACATACCCGGAAGGTACCTCGAATGACAAACCATGTATTTGTGTAAAGTGACGAACTTTCTTGGGTGTGTTTATTTAAGTAGCGTTTGATTTAATTGCTTCCAGTGAACATATTTAATTAGTCGGATGTGCACATTTCTGCTTTTATTTGGTTTCAGTTTAATTTCTAATGGCATCTTAGTACAATAATTTGTTAATTAGTACACATAGAGAAGTTCTCATGTTAATTATTTCCAAGATAAACGCATTTACGAAAATCCCAAATGACAGAGCCGCGTTTGCCAACATTATTGCAAGCGTCTGCAATCTAAGATCGTTCGCATAATTGTGTTACCGAATTTCGTTAGCTGATTAATGATTTCTAGATAAAAAACGGAGGGTGTTGATGTATCTAAATTTCTGTTTACTGTTACCAAATTGCGAACTTTAATTGCCGACATTTCTGGAAAGATATTTGTTACTATGAAATTTGCGTCACATTCAGTTTTTCCTTTCTTCGTAATATCCATGCAGACATATAAGCCTGCAACCAATTCCTGGAGGAACAACGCCTACACAGAAAGATAATATGTATACGGGTTTGCTCAATGTGCCTCGCAGTTTCCAATTTGTTGACAGTATTGTGAATCTGAATTACTCAAATTGCATTATAGATGCGTAGTTAAAGGTCACTGTGTTTTAATGGATGTGTTGACTGTTGTATTGCATCATTTTATTTGTTATTTCCGATTCTTTACAGTAAATGAGTCTCTTTATATTTGCGTCCAAAATCTCATACAATACTTAACTTTTTTCGTAATAAAACTGCTTCATTTTTTTAATTGTACGTGTTCATTTGGGGGTAATTCAAATGTTTTCCACAATTTCTGTGAAACCATTTTGTTAGTCCTTCCGAAAGTATATATATGTAAACTTTATTAATACAAAAGACCACATGGCCTATCAGTATACAATACAAAACACATCATATTTATAATTTAACAGTCAATGGCTTGTCCATCTGATGAATACACATTTGTTATTTTATAATCATATATATAGATAGTTTATTAATATAAAAAGCCATATGCCTATCAGTATACATCTACTAACTTAATTAACAAAATGATAACAATAATTATAATAATAGATGTCCCAGTGCATTACAACAACTCAAAACTATTTAACCTCGTACAATGAGGTTAAAACCTAGGTTACATTCCTAGTCAATATTACATGGAAATATACAATTCGTTTTTATATTTGCCTTAATCATGACACATGAAGTTAAGATCTTGCCGAAACGAAATGCAAGAAATTGGATGTGTAGATTAACGCAAGACATCAGTTATGTTCACAAAAGAAAAGAAAAGAAAATAAATAGATAAATAAATAAGTAAGCAAACAAAATGTTGGACTTATAGAAAAACACTTCCTAATCTCAATTAAATTAATCAAAAGTGACTTTTAAAATTATTATGAAATCTTATTCTGTCCTAGTTCAAATAGAACATAATATTTCTCTTCAAAAATGCTTTGTGTGTATAGTTCGAAATATTTCTTATTGTTTTAACATTTTCATTTTTCATTAATTCTATAAATTTAGGTATATTCGGGCGTTTCCAATAATAAGCTTTAATATATATAACACATTTTAAAAATTCTAATGACGTTTTAAAATGATATAGACCCACGTTAGGACATTCATTTCAGTACCAATATAAACAGCAGTTTGCATCTAAACCCTCATTTTCTACAGAATCCAGAGTGTATGTAACAATCATCCAAATTTTATAAACGCACGAGATGGGAATTACAATCAAGGCAACCATGATGATCTTTTTCAAAATTCTACCGCCGCAACAATACCCTGCTGGAAAAGTACAACACCAACCTAAAAACGTCTCTGCGACTTGGAATATCATAACCGTTATTCTATGGAGATGTGATCTATAAACTTCGGACATTAGGTGGGACTAACGGATTTCCTGACTAATTTACAAAATTAATCAGGAAATTCTTCAGAAAAAATGGATACGACCATTTAGTATTACAGCTCACTTCATGTTTGGTGATTGATCCCTCTAGGGTCAGTCACTACGCGTCTCTTTTTTGATGACCAGACAACCTCGTGGGACTCTATGATTGCAACTTTTGAACCGCTGAAAGGGGAGGTGGGTGCATGAACCTTCGTCCCTCGGTTTTTGTGGTCGTACTCAAGATTGGTTTTCTCTTTGGTTGCAACTGCTGTGGTTGTTCGGTACAATTCTGGATGCATTCTGATGTGTTTCGTATTCTGTTTTTTTATATATCTTTGCAAGAACATATACCTGTATTGTTTCATAATTTCTCTTGATGTGGGCTTTATTGTTAGAGATTTCCTTTTGATTAGATGTACTTTTATTTGCACTGTTTTTGTGGTCGTACTCTAGATTGGTTTTCTCTTTGGTTGCAACTGCTGTGGTTGTTCGGTACAATTCTGGATGCATCCTGAGGTGTTTCTAATTCTGTTTTTTTATATATCTTTGCAAGAACATATACTTGTATCGTTTCATAATTTCTCTGGATGTGGGCTTTATTGTTAGAGATTTACTTATGATTAGATGTACTTTTATTTGCACTGTTTGTCAATTTAAGCGCTGAAAACAAGATAATAGTTATTATAGACAGGATTCTAACCAGTGGACCATATTGCCCACTGACCGTTCCAAGTCGGTAACCTTGTCTTCACCAGCCTTTGTGTTGTGTATTGTACTTTTCATTGTATAGTTAATTTGCACTTTGTTTGTGGTACAGAGCGGATCTACGGTGCCATTGCGTTTGTGTGATGTGATTTCTATAGGAGCATTTTTTCTCATTTTTACATAAAATGCGCAAAATACTGATCGGAGTTTGCTTACCAATGACTATATCGATACATACGACGAAAACATTTCAGTAGAAATTATAGAACTTACCGAACTTTCGATACCCCAAAAAGTAGGTAGATCAGATTTTCCTTGGCTAAACTCAAATATTCGAAAACGTATGCGAAAACGTAAACATGATTACGTTAAAGCAAACCATACAAAACAAAATAAGCACTGAATATCATAGACCTTAATAATGTAAGAGGTTTACCTGAAGAATAAATTCCGATTACCGAGGGTTGCTAGACTAGAATCATACATACCACACAAAGAATAAGTTAAGATGCTAAGGAACTGTAAGACTCTGTTTGTTGATAAACAAACCAGGAATCGTGCCGTGGTAACCGAGAGGCCGAGTGGATCGCACGTTCTACTGTAAATCCAGAGATTGGTGTTCGAGCCTCCCTGAAGTCACTGGGTTGATTCGAGGCTACACGTCCCGTAGCCTAGCGGAGCCAACTGAACCGTTTCATTTCATAACGTGTATCGATTGCTTGTCAGACATTCTAATGAACTACTTACAGCTTCAAATTGTTAATTGTATACCCTGGAGTATTCATTCATTCATTCATTCATTCATCGTTCGTTCGTTCGTTCGTTCGTTCATTTAGTTTTAAGGTCCAACATGTTCTCTGCCATCCATCCTCTCAGATTATTGGCAGGCCATGTCCCACACCTCTGTTCCTATTCCTATGTATCCGTATAAACCTCGACAAAAAGCCTACATATCATCTCCAGAAACTTTGACAGATATCCTCTGAATGGAATACAAGCTAAAATATAAAGCTGTGCTATGAATAATCCTATTTTAATGCACAGAAGAGTGTCTTTGTCTACTTATATAGATTTAGGTGTAAACATAAACTAAGAGTATATACGTCATACAGGCTTAGTTGTCGGATTTGTCTCGAATTAATTTTGGTATTGATCTTTAGTACATTAATACGTCCTGAGAGAGTGTACTATGTGTCTATGTAAATACAAGTTGGTCCAGCAATATAATAATGTATTCATATGTTTCATAGTCGTATCGCGTTGCAAAGTCACATGTTGATTGTATGCAGCGTAATGTTTCCATGGTCAGAATCACTGCTTTCTAGCGAAGATAATATAACTTTACAGTAGACAACATAAATAGACACAAACTAAAAACTTTGGCACATTTTTTGCAATGTCATTCGCAGTAAGTTAGCAATTATCATGATTATTGTATATACCATAATTATATCCGAACAAAACAAAATGCATACCGATCCATAAACAGTATTGAATTACCTGGTCGAAACTCCTCTATTCAACCCATTTGTATGCACATATTCACTGCATTAGTATAGGTCCAGTGTGTTATTATAAATACTGACAATATGTAATTTACATTCACATTAAGTAAAATATGGATTGTTCAAGAACTATTACAAATCTTACCGTGGACAGCAGACCCAAGGCAAGTGTCTTACGTTTATTGTTTTGTTGTTTTGTTTCCACTTTTTCCGTTCATATGTTCTTTATTTTGTCCGTTTTCTAGCGCTATTAATTTGCTGCTTTCCGGGTTATACAGTTTCAAATAAGTATAGGATATAGTCTATAACGTGAAATCTTCACCATTAACAAACCGAAAGTAAGGTATCGCTACGACCGACCGCGGTTTCTTAATGGTGATGATTTCTCTTCATAGCCTCGATCAGACTTAGTGTCTACCACACAGACCATCGATAGTCTCTATATTTGGTAGGATCAGCTGCATCACGGAATATAAAAGAGAAACAAGAGGCGAGTTTAACTCACCTCTTGTATCCCTTTTAGGAGTTAGGAGTGAGTAACTTGAAAACAGAAGAGCTTGAAGTAAGAAATATGTATGAATATACAATTGAAAATAAAACTCATTTGTCTATCAGTTGATAATACACTCATACATGTTTCTGTTATTGTCACTATATAGCAACGTCCATGACGAAATAATATATTGACACAGACAAGTGAATTAATTTCATAATCGGTGAAAGCGGTAATCATGAATGTCCACAAGTTAATAAATAATAATAATAATAAACTTTTGTCAGAAAAAGCTTGTGTTTCTCTCTTTTTTTTGAGCTGAACCGTGACGTTGCCTATGGGTTAAAGCATCCGCCTAGCATGCGGGATGTCGAGGTTCAATTCCCGTCCATTCCCGTCAAGGGAATTGAATCAGACTTCATGAAAACGGTACTACTAGCTGCCTTGTTTGACGTTCAGCGTATAAGGTGTAGTTCTATGACTGGTCGGTCCGGTGTCAGAAAAATGTGACTGGATGTTGTATCAAGGCAAATGTCTACGGCGTGGTAAGCATTGAGCTAACTGCTACAAGTAGACACCGACGTGATATGACTGAAGCCCCATGCATACATACATACATACATATATACAAAGGTCTTCCGTCGGTATTTTTGACTGTTGTAGGTTATCAAATTGCTTCATGTAAATGTGTAAGACTAGAGGTAGATAGACATATAGACATAGCGTGGTGCGCGTTCTGATCAGTTATTATGGCTACTTCCAGCCCTGTTAATGTCTCTCATCTAGGTTTTGAGCGACATGATTCTGATGCTATCCAGGCATAACCTCTTACAATACCTACCCATTTACTACCCCATTTACTGTCGTAGTAAAGTGCCAACTTTGGTAACCCTGGAGACATAAAACAGTAGTTTCTATTCACTCTTAGAATTCGAAGCTATAGAATAAAGATTACATAATGATAATAACAAAATAGTAATAGAATAACCAATTTCCCACAGGCCTGTGAAAGTATGTCGGAACAAATGGTATTTTGGTAACAATTACTAAATGATCTTATATACAATATAGATACATACTATAGATGAGTAAGCCTAACTATTGTCTGGCTATTAGATGAGTAAGTCTAACTATTGTCTGGCGAAACATGAGTAAGAATAACTATTGTCTGGCTATAGATGAGTAAGTCTAACTATTGTCTGGCTATACACGAGTAAGCCTAACTATTGTATGGCTATACATGAGTAAGCCTAACTATTGTCTGGCTATAGACGAGTAGTCTAACTATTGTCTGGCTATACACGAGTAAGCCTAACTATTGTCTGGATATACACGAGTAAGCCTAACTATTGTCTGGCTATAGATGAGTAAGTCTAACTATTGTCTGGCTATAGATGAGTAAGCCTAACTATTGTCTGGCTATACACGAGTAAGTCTAACTATTGTCTGGCTATACATGAGTAAGCCTAACTATTGTCTGGATATAGATGAGTAAGTCTAACTATTGTCTGGCTATACACGACTAAGCCTAACTATTGTCTGGCTATAGACGAGTAAGCCTAACTATTGTCTGGATATACACGAGTAAGCCTAACTATTGTCTGGCTATAGATGAGTAAGTCAAACTATTGTCTGGCTATAAAAGAGTAAGCCTAACTATTGTTTGGTTATAGATGAGTAAGTCAAACTATTGTCTGGCTATTCATGAGTAAGTCTAACTATTGCCTGGCTATAGATGAGTAAGCCTAACTATTGTCTGGCTATACATGAGTAAGCCTAACTATTGTCTGGTTAGAGATGAGTAAGTCTAACTATTGTCTAGCTATACATGAGTAAGTCTAACTATTGTCTGGATATAGATGAGTAAGCCTAACTATTGTCTGACTATACATGAGTATGCCTGACTATTGTCTGGCTATAGATGAGTAAGTCTAACTATTATCTGGCTATAGATGAGTAAGCATAACTATTGTCTGGCTATAGACGAGTAGTCTAACTATTGTCTGGCTATACACGAGTAAGCCTAACTATTGTCTGGCTATAGATGAGTAAGTGTAACTATTTTCTGGCTATAGATCAGTAAGCCTAACTATTGTCTGACTATACACGAGTAAGCCTAACTATTGTCTGGCTATACACGAGTAAGCCTAACTATTGTCTGGCTATAGATGAGTAAGTCAAATTATTGTCTGGCTATAGATGAGTAAGTCAAGCTATTGTCTGGATATTCATGAGTAAGTCTAACTATTGCCTGGCTATAGATGAGTAAGCCTAACTATTGTCTGGCTATACATGAGTAAGCCTAA